>JAUMHQ010000066.1:16991278-17016400 GCA_032361165.1 Enteromius paludinosus
GTCACCTACATCTTGGATGCCATGGGGGTAAGCTAATAAACATCAAATTTTCATTTTTGGGTGAACTATCCCTTTAAGATTATTTTTCTGAAACATATCACTAAAGTGTACAGTTCTGTCCTCCTGTTCAACAGAGGGCGCGCGTGCGCGTCATAACGTCATCAAGTCCCAGAGCGTCTAGTAGTCACCTCAACACCTGTAACAGCAAATTCAAAATATAACGACGCCGACTGTCCTTTCCCTTGGAGTATTTTTGACGATGCACCGGTAACTCAAAATAATACACATCTGTCAACATATCAAAGCACCTGCCTTCATTACGAATTGTTCTTTTGTTTCAGTTTCATAAGAACTACTGGTCTGTTAGCCAGCTAGCTAAGTAGCTTACTGGTTCTTTTGCGCGAGCTTCAGGAAAGAGAAGTCATTCTAACTTAGTTCAGAAACGAGTGTGTTAGAGTATGCTATAACACTGAGTAACGCTAAATCATTTTATAGGGCATCGTATATTTGAAAAACGAGTCTATTGAAGCTGGGTGTCTGCTGTGTTCAAACAGACCATTGAATGTCATGTTTTAATGAATGTGTCTACTTTCGAGAGTTGGTGTACGCACCAACAATTATTTTACTGATTCAGGACTGTCCACACGCCCTGCGAAGACGTCTAGAGGTATTGTTTGGTTAAAGTATGGAGAGTTTGATTTGAGTATGACCGACAGTACATGACCATGGCCTGTTTTGTGTGTGGTATTTATAAGATATATAACTTAGAGAGATATTTTTAACAGCATGCTCTCGGTCCAGATGCATGACGTGTCAACGGGTGTCCTTTCACAGCTATGCGAGGTTTAGATTCAGAATGCGTAAAGACTTCGGGTCATGAGTCGCAGAAAACGCAGCACTCCAAGTATACTGAGGACAAAAAGGTATAGAGAAGCAGGAAAACTCTACAGTGTATTCTGGTTAAATGCAATCCAGTAAACTCAGTTTTCAGCGCAGAGACCTGGGGCTGTGTTTCCCAAAAGCATTGTAAGCATTGTTTTTATTTATTAGATTATAGATCCGTTCTCAACAGTTGTCTCCACAAGCAACTTTTCACACAATGCTTTTGAGAAACACAGCCTTGATCCGAATAACAAACTTTTCCAAAAGACCAAATCCAGATGACCAATGCTTTAAATACAGACGTAGGTAAGTATATAAACAACAAGAGGTGGAATAATTAATGTTAGGTCACGTAATGTGTTTTTATTTATGTTAAAAAAACGTATCAAAGATGAATGAAATCGAGGTGCATGAAGCACAAGCACAATCAGTTTCAAAAAAAAAAAGAAGGGAAAAAAGTTTTGAATTTGAATTTACGGGCAATGTTTGCAACACCACCAGTCTTCTAAGAATGAGGGGATTTGCGTATAACAAATATCAAAACATTTTTGGAAGTTGTCACACCCTGAAGGAGTAAAGTCAGTAGGTTTTAATTCAGTGTGATGAAACAACTAGCATCCTCTCCGGGTCAAAATGACTGGAACACAGCATGAGTGTTTAAAAAATAAATAAATATTTCTATATAAAATACGTAATACTAATGTTATTTAACCAGTTTATTCTGTCCATGAATCCACCCGATCAGAATACTAAATTGATGCAATCGATACTACAACAAATGAGTAACACATAGGCTGCATCGATTTTTGAACCTTTTTTTCTTGAATCCCGTTTCCATACTTTTATCCAATCCGAATGCCAAAACCCGATTTCTTTTGAAGATCCCAGTCCCAGTGATGCTGTTTTTGTGCTTGCAGGGAGGTTGCAGATGTAGCTGGGGTCTGGCAGCTGTGACGATGGTGCTGTTCTGGGGTGGTTTGTTGGTGCTGGCAGCCCTGTCTCGAGCCCTGGGCTTTCTGCAGGATTTAGAGGAGCCTGCTGAGCCAGAGGAATGGGTCCTGCTCCACGTCGTGCAGGGCCACATCGGTGCGGGAAACTACAGCTACCTGCGTCTCAACCACGAAGGACGCATTATCCTGTACATGCAAAGCCTTAAGGGAGATGCGGACCTCTACGTCTCTGACAAGACGCTGCGGCCGAACTACGACACCTACAAGCTTCAGTCGACCACCTGCGGCCAGGACGTGGTGGTCGTCCCGGGGGATTTTCTTAGGCCGGTTGGAATCGGGATCTACGGACATCCCTCCTACATTGAGAGCGAGTTTGAGATGAAGGTGTTTTACGACCAGGTGGCACTTGCGGAAAAGGAAATCGAGAAAAACTCTTACTCCCCAGGTGAGACTCCGGGGCAGTCTCAACACTCTCAGGGCCCTGCGGACGCGACGGAGGAAGAGGAATCAATCCTGTGGACTATTCTAATTGGGATTCTTAAGATCATACTAGAAATTTTGTTTTGATCTCGATGTTCCAGCTGCCAAAATAACACCTTTGCCACAATTAAACGTTTTTCTCATTTAGATCAAAGGAGTAGTGTTTTGTTCACCGTTTCGACAAAGAACTAGAACTGCTTTGCCTGGAGTTTTGTTTAAATCTTATGAGTTGCACCATCAAAACTATATGTTGATTTTAATATGCAAATTATGCATTTGTTTGTCAAATTAGATGGCATATCAACACAACTGATTTCACTTGATATGTCAAACATAAGTTCTCTTTTGACATTTTAATGATAGAGTTAAAAAAAAAAAGTTGTGTGGTGCATTTGTTTGTGTTTTACTGACCTTAGGATGTGATATCTAGGTTTTAAACTGCACTATGCAATCACAAAAATCACCTTGTGACAAAGGTCGTACGGTTGTGCCTATTGTGAAGAAGAGTCTGTTGACTAATGAGCAGCAAAGAATATTCTGCGCCTCTAGTTGTATGATACAAATAAAGTAATCACTTATTTTTGAAAATTGCTGTGTGTCCAAATTTACTTCGAGTTGTGTTCAGCTTTTGATTATGCAAATAACAAGGTGGGATTTCCTAAAAAAAAACATTGGAATTGTTTTAAAATGTGAATATAGCCTACACGTTGCATTTACAATAACGTACCTCTCGCTCTATATATTATACAGCCTATATTAAATAAAAAAGTATGTAATAATGAAGTCGACAAGTTACATTTTAGTAATTTTATTAGTTACATTTTATTGCAAAATTTGCAAGCTTTTTAAATATAAAATGAATACATTTAAAAATGTAATGTAATCTAATGTGAATGAATACCTGTAGCATTTCGTTCAAAAAAAATTAACTATCAATGAATAATTTCAATTTCTACCCATTTTATTCTTAAATGTATTTTTTTTTTAAATGTTTACATCATTCCATTTTAGAATGATGCTTCATTTTCAACGAATGTAAATAACTGATTCTGAGTTGCCAAATCCGCGAATTATAAAGTCGTGCCTGATTTTTGTATTTTTTTTTCTAGAAAGGTTTGCTTATCTTGTGCATGTTATGTTTTTAAATAGCTTATTATCGCTAGTGAAACTTGGCAACAATGCTGCAGATGAGCTACACAGCGCCACCCGCTTCGGATGTTATCACGCGATTGAATGGGCCGTTATTAATATGGGTCAGTAGGGGCCTGCTGCACTGGTAGGCTTAGAAGGCTGTTATCATCCATAGGACTACTGGGCATGCGCGCATCAATCGAACTTTTTTTTTCCTAACACTGTACGACAATAATACTGTTTTTCTATCATGGTAAAGGGTAGGTGTTAGGGTTGGGGTAGGTGTAGACGTTAAATAAACCCAATCTAATCGCTAGAATAATACATTTCATTTTACGTTTTAGCAGTAGGTGTAACAGACCCCTGACCCATATGAATGGGCTGATAACGGCCCATTCAAATCGCGTGATAACATCCGAATCGGTCTTTTTAAAACAACAAATATCGTATCGACGAACACCAATCATGACAAGAACGCACAACTAAACAATAAGAGAAAGAGGGCATGCCCGTATATTTCTCACGGAGCCTACGTCATATGTGAGCGACGGAAGCGTGAACACAGAGAGCACACCGTCACGACCTTCTGACAGGGAAACCAAAAATGTGAAAAGCTGAAATTAAAACAGCACTTATTATAACATTTATTTTAATAAACCAGTATCATGTTTCGTGCTACGTTGGCGATATGTGGAAGAACGGTTGTTAAAAGGGTAAGCAAGCGCGTCGATTTGCCTTGTTTTTTGTTCTGCTAGTAATATTCCTTAAAAACAAACGCGTGTGAATATGACGGGACATTCTAAAACGCTTAACGTAATATTAATCACTTTATCTGTCGAAAATGGGCTCGTTCTTTTGACAGTAGTTAGTTATTATTGCAAGGAAGGTTTGACAGAAATTTGGGTTTCCCTCGTCGGTGTTAGGTGCTTTAAGCCACGTTAAGCGTTTTAGAATGTCCCAATATGACATTGAACACACTGACGAGTTAACCTATGATTTTCTCTGATTAGTTCATCTCCTCTGTCTCTGGGGAACACGCACTTCCATCAAATTTGCGACTCCCACCAAATCTCATTGGAGTCGCGCCACAAAGTAAGCAAAGCTTTGCATATTTAATAATCACCCATGTGACTATTAGGGGTTTTGCTTTTTTAAATCATGCCACTAGCAGAATTGCTGCCACAATAAAATGATGGGAACTTACTATTAGCCACTGTTGAGAGCTTTCCAACCCAGTGACAGCTGGAGAGCGAGAAGATCCTGTGTTGATGATAATATTCTTTTACTGCAATAACAACAAATGTCTACAGTATTTTGACAGGAACATCCCATGGTAAATTTGAGCAACAATGTCATATTTTAAGACATTAGTAAGCTAAACGGGTCTGAACTGTTGTTTTAGAGAGGGCTTCTCCATGCGGCTCTGATCTTCCAGTGCTGCGCAGATGCGAGGCGGATATCCCAGCTCACCTGGCACCTGCCCAGACGTGGCTTGAGTCTTTGGGAAGTCCTGACACTGAACCCCTCGGTGTGGTTGACCTACACCCTGATGTCTTCTCAGTACCTGTTAGGTAAACTTATGAAGTATTTTTGATCTGGAGTTATGCTGCAATCAAATGAATATATGATTGTTTTTGTTTTCTATTAAAAGGTTGGACATCCTTCATGCTGTAGAGGTCTGGCAGCGTAATTTCAAACGAATAGTAAGTAGCTATTTACATTTCAGTCACTGAGCAGATGTTTTTATTCGAAGCGGCCTACAGACAAGGACCGTGAAAGCAAACGAAATCAACAAATGAGCAATGATATGTGTAAGAGTTAGAGATAGTGTTTTTGTAAATTGCATAATAAATATGAAAACAAATAGATGCAATACAAAAATATAGAAAGCTAGAGTTGGATTTTAATTTTTTTTTAAAGAAAACAAGGAGTTAGTAAATGAATAGAGTTTCTAAAAGGGCCATTTTGTTTTAAATGTAAAGAATAGAATTAGAATAGAGAGCGTTAGTGTTACAGGCTCATATGAAGAGATGTGTGTGAGGACTCAACTAAGAAGTGCACATTATGCTCTCGGGTGTTAACGTTGCTCTTGTAATGTGCATTAAAGGTATAGTTCACCCCAAAATGAAAATTTGCTGTAGATGAGTTTGCTTCTGAACAGATCTAAAGGTAGTTAGCCTTCCACCACTTGCTCCACAATGGATGCTCTGCAGTAATTGCGTGCCGTCAGTGTCCAAACAGCTGATAAAAACATCACAATATCAATCAATCACTTTTATTTCTATAGCTCTTTTAACAACACAGATTGTAGCAAAGCACTGAACATTATCAAATAGGAGAACAGAGTGATGGTAATGTATAATGACCGGATGAAACTATAATCCACATCACTCCAGTCCATCAATTAAATTCTTTGTAACGCGAAAAGCTGCTTCTGGCTAAAATACAGGTCCTATTAAATTGCTTTCTTCAGATCAAACACTGTTTACAATCAATATCAAAGTGGATTTTGAGGTTAATAGGCAACAGGGGGTAAACTCTATTAATGGAGGAAGCGTTATGCCAAATTATGGCAAGAAGTGATGGTTTAAATTGAAAACAACTTAAGAAATGAGTTTCTTAAAAACATCCAGCTTTTTGCTTCTCCGGATGTTAACTGATGGACCGGAGAGAATTATTAACAGTAGTTTGGACTCTATTTCTGACATCATCCATTAACTGCTGAGGATCCATTGGGGAGCAAGAGTAATGGCTTGTAATGCATTTTTCGATGCGTGAGCAAATACATTTTTGAACGAACTATTCTAAAAGATACCATCCCCAATCATATTTTAGAAACATAAATCATTGCATATGACAAATAAATCATATATAATTCGATGACCACAGAGCCATGCAAAAGTCAAATCAAGAGCTGAAGTCAGCGGTGGAGGCAAGAAACCATGGAAACAAAAAGGAAGCGGTCGGGCACGACATGGAAGCATTCGTTCTCCAATATGGAGAGGAGGTAAGATAAAGAGCGTCATCTTAAACACACTAGCAGAGGGCTCACTAAATTACTAAACAAATGCTCCTCTTTCCTGTTCAGGAGGAGTAGCTCATGGTCCACGAGGACCAACCAGCTATTATTACATGTTGCCCATGAAGGTGCGAGTGCAAGGACTGAAAATTGCCTTAACGGCCAAACTGGCTCAGGTGAGGGAAAGCGCACTGTAAACATCTTGCCTGCTTTGGAATGCGCTGCAGTGTTATGTATTAATACATATTTCTATTTTTAGTTAACGCCATTACGTCACTCCTAGTTTTTGGGTTAGTTCACTCCAAAATGATAATTCTGTCACTCACCCTTGTGTCGTTCCAAACCCATAAGACCTTTGTTCATCTTCAGAGAGCCATCAGACCCTCCATAGGCAGCAACACAACTGAAATGATCCCAGATCCAGAAACGTAGCAAAAACATCAGTCCATGTGACATCAGTGGCTTAACTTCAGTATACATATGCATATAAATTATGCGAATACTAATACATTTTTTAAACAAAGAAAATGAACGAGATGAACAAAGGTCTTCTGGCTTTGGAACGACATGAGGGTGAGTAATTAATGACAGAATTTAAATTTTCGGGTGAGCTAACCCTTTAAGATTTCTATTTAATTTAGGCTTTCACTGATACACTAGTCAGCGAGGACAGCAAATTGGTTTGGTTTATGATATTCTGTTAACTAAGTGGAATTCATTTTTCTCCAGGATTATCTTCATATTGTGGACTCGCTGGAGATTCCCACTCCAGACCCTCACTACCTGCTGGACCTGGTCAAACACAGACAGTGGGGGGATTCGGTCCTCATCGTTGATGTGTAAGTATGTGAAAGGGGATTTATATGCCAGTGCTCGTTTCCTTAAGTCATTTCTTCATTTTTTTTTGGTATGCATCAATTTCAGAGGTGATGAATTCCCTCAGAACATTCTTAAGGCGACTGAAGACCTGAAAACAGTGAATATCATTCCAGCGATAGGTAAACAATCGGCTGTCATTTCAAAGCACCCTTCACCAAACATAAGAAAATGAAACTTCTGCATCGGTGCTTCTTTGTGATCTTTATATAGATGCATATTGTGTTTTGTTTTTCAGGTCTGAATGTTCACAGCATGTTGAAACACGAGAGTCTGGTTCTCACTCTGGAGGCTGTAAAATTTCTTGAAAAGAAGCTTCTGTGGCACGATGTGCGTTACCCTCCCCTGCATCCTTTCAAACTCCCATACAGTGACCTGCCATGAACGCAGCACGCACTTCAAAGTATTAAAATGTTTATTTCATAAAAACAATGATCTTGAGTTCTCATTTCACCTGTGTAATGGAGCAAAAAGATGTCAACGTCTTAAATAAATAATAGCGTTAAGGAAGTTTATAGAAGATAAGGCACGGGTGGAAAGATGCTCTTCGTCAAGGATAGGAGATTTTTGTTGGGATAATGCCACGTGCTAAATCATGTCGGATCTCCCATCTTAGTGCTGATCGCTTCTTCTCTGTTGGAACCACATAATTGTTGGGGATGTACGTCTTCTGAGGTCTTGGCTATAGAGACAAGAAAAAGCATTCAGAATTAGAGCATCTAGGAAATTCATTTAAAAAAAACAAAAAACTTAAATATATATATAATGTAACTTACTGGTGGAGGCTGATACATAAGTTGTTCCTGAGGATACAAAAAATAAAAGTAATCAAACTATAATTTATAACTTCAACACTGTATGTTACTGCGCAAAAGGCTTAGGCCATTAATATTTTCACCAACCAAAAAATGGTTTAAGTAGCGTGTCGGTAGGAAATATTCGTTTCCAAACACTCTTTATGCCATTAATTGTAATAATGCAGTGAGATTTTTTTTTTCAGCCAGTGCCCCACACAGATCTGGGCTATTTTAAGGCTAAAAGCTCCTAACCTGCAGATTTAGAAGAAAATAGTGGGTGTGTCAGTGATAAATGTAGTCTCCTAAAACTGTTCTTGTGTCCATACTCCAGAGGTGGGTAGTAACGAGTTACATTTACTTCAGTAAATGTTTTGGGTAACTAAGGCTTTTAGAGTATATTTAAAAATGGGCGACGCTCCTCTCGTTACTTCATCTTAATGCTGTACAAGTTAAAAATGCATCGGTATATTCCAGTTCCCTGCAGCACGCGCCGAGTCGTCTGAAGAAGTGAGTTGTAACAGAAAGTTTAAGAACATGAGGAGTGTTGAAGACCTGCTTTGGATCTTTAGTCAAATCCGCAAAGGCTATTGTTTTCTAACTGAAGATCTGTGACACAGGCTACATTCGAGTACAGTAACACGATACCACTATGACATTACCAGTTTGTTGTGCATGTACCTTATACATTAAATAGTGTTTAATTTACACATTAAATAAGCTGGAAAAAAGTATGAAACGAGCACGAGCCGAACCCGCGTTACCTCTCCGCAGCGGCGCGACCTGTTCCAGAATGCCTTTCCTAGCGTTAGACACAATTAATATTTATGCTTACAGACCGTGTTTATAGTATTTTGAGGTAAAGGCTGGTGAAAATTCAGATTTGCATAGTTTTAGTAAAACATTAGAATACCATTCATATGTTTTCTCTTTTTTTCTACTTAAAAAATAGGTCAATCCCATGTATAGTTTTATTTGAGGCTTAATACCATAGAAAAGCAATAAAGGTTTTTCAGTTGGTGTTTTCATCTTGTTTATATGCACGAATAAATATGGCATGCAGTTGCTTCAAACAATGGTATAAAAATAATTCAGTGTAAAATGGGAAAATTGTAATTAATAAATCGCAATTACATTTTAAATAAACTTTTTTGAAACCTTTCTTTTTAACATTGCGTACTGCGATATTTGATTCCTTTGTAAAAGTTTGACTCAACATCTTTGTGAACAAGTTTTAAGAGAAAAACTCATGGCTAAAACTTTTGCCTGCTATTTAAGAGAACTCTGGTTAGAAAAAATGTTTTGTAAATATGGACCCTGATCTGATCTGTCTGGAATGACATGAAGAAACAGAACAAACTGAGACAGACTCGATCCAGAAGAGAAACGTCTCTCAAGACACCTTCCTTCAAAAGCTTCAGGCACTTGTGTAAAAGTGCTGTAAAATAAGGATGCTGTCAAACACAGATTTCTTCGATCAATTAACTTCTGTTAACTAAATCAAATCAACATTTGGTGTGAGCATCTGTTGCGGTTAAAACTGCTTTTGTCCTCGATGCACAGGTTTCAGGTAGTGCCTTGGAGACATTGCCACAGTTCTTCTGGATTTGGTTTGTTCTGCTTCTTCGTTTCATTCCAGACAGACCGGATGATGATCAGATCAGATGAGATTGTGTGAGCAACATGATTTCTGATACCCTGATGGCCCAGTGCAGCTCCTTCCTGCTCTTCTCTCCCGGAGGTTTAAACATCTCCCAGTCCTGCTTATACTGGAAATACCTGGGAAAAGTTACATTAGGAACAACAAATATAATCATTCATTTAATTCATGAAGGTTATATGTTAATACAGAAGTATGCCTTACTTCGCCACTGGATCCGTTTTCTTCAAGTTCCTTGTGTGAGGATGATCAAAAACTGGCCGTATAACTGTGAAGAGAAGCAGATTTGTAAAAGCATGTTAACTGACAACCCAAGGTCAAAGAAACAGGTACGAGCTCAATCTAGACATGAAAATGGGACTTACATGACTTTGGACGGGGTCGGATATCACTCTCACTGTGTGATCGTGTCTGCGGAATGGACAAATGTATGTATAACATTCAAACCTGTTTAAGACTGATAAGTGTGAGTGTGTCTGTGTACTGACAATGCCTTTGATGTATTCTTGGAAAGCACTCTGCGGTTCCTCCGTCACAGAGCTGGATCTGTCAGTATAGCTTCCGGTTTCGTCACTGTCCGAGGCGTAGTGCACACGAGATGCTCCCATCCGCATTCGGTCCAAACGCTCCTCAAGCTCACTAACCGTGCCTACAAAACATGAGTATATGATTACACACATCCAAATATACCAAATCTATAATGATGTCTCAAGTGATTTCCATTTCAAATGAGTGTTAACGCTTTGTCTAAGAATCATGTTTTTTACTGATCAATGAAAAAAATGGTTTGTTATGCTTCAACTATTGCTTACACTATTCAGAGTAAAAAATATAGGATATTTTTAACTATATGCAAATATAACTCATTAAATTGCTTTATTTCACAATGCCATTGTTTTGCTGTATTCTTGACCAAATAAATTCAGCCTTTGTAAAAATAAGATACTACTTCCAAAAACCACTTAAGACTGTTTTATATATATATTTATTACACGGCTCTCTGGAATGCTTGATTCTGATTGGTCAGTTGAGACATTTGCAGGTTCGTTCTTTTCGAATAATAACCGCTCCAAAGTAATAACGCCTAGCTGGTAATGCTTGTATGTTTAAAATCCCTCCGCGCCAACAAAGATTACCGTTTGAGCATCTTGTGACAAACACTGGACAACCACAATGGAAAATTTTCCTATTAATAATTAATATTATTTATATGTAGATGATATAAATTGTCTTACTAACGTTTGAATTGTTAGTCACGTGGTACTATATCGTTTCGCAGAAGGATAAAATGTTAATTTAACACAAACATGCCAATAAAATGTTTCAAATTCATATTCATGTCCAGTTTTTTTTCCTTATGTGGCAAGTAGCCCCTTCAGCGTGATACAAGACCATCTGCTTCGCGTCGGGTCCTGATCACACTGTCGGGGCTTATTTCTGCGATAACTACCGGCTGTCTGTCCATTATCCCTTACATATATACATAAATATATATATGTGTGTGTGTGTTTTTTAATTAAACATTTATATATAATGCACACACACACACACACACACACACAGTATATGAGATAGATAGATAGATAGATAGACAGACAGATAACTATAACACGTTTCTAAGCAGGAAACAAAAACGTATATTTAAAGCAGTATAATTTAAAGTATACATTAACCAGTCATTTCTGAAAGTTTTCTTAAACAAGGTAAAAAGATAAATGCACGTCTTTCTTCACTTCCTCCACAGCCATACTACAAAATAAGTCATTCCCTTTAAGCAGTGTAACACACCAAGCCATCCAGTATAAGCTCGGACTCTCTTCTCCGTCCTCCTCATCGTGCTGTCATCGTATCCATCATTGTACCGGTTCTCCTCAGGTCTCATTTGAACTATGCCTCTCCTGTGCCTCAAATTAAAGGGGTGGTCAAGACTGTCCCGCAAACCCTCCACCTCCCAAGCGTCACTAGAATATACCACATTCTCAGAGCCTTTGTGTTGAGTTCCAGTGTTGTTCTCTGTGGGACTCTGCTGCTGCTCGGTTTGATGCTCTGGGTTTGGGAAGTCAGGAGACCGATGGCTGTATTCCTCAGATCCATCATGGCTTTGATCGGTACAGACTCTTACATCTCGACTAGCATCCGATGATTGTGCTGGAGCTCGTCCATCAGATGTTTCTAATGGCTGACTGTCTCTGTACCACGCTGGACTGCTGTCCTCCTCATAATCACGAGCATCTAAGATCGATTCGCTCTCTTCTTCTAATCCACCCAGAGTACAGTCGTCTCTATAATCCACTTCCTCTGGGTCTCCATCTCTAAGCGAGTCTGGTCTGTACGTGCCGTAACCGGACGTTAAAACGCTTGCTTCAGGGCTGCCTAGACTTTCGTGAGAATCCTCATCATAGACGTCTCTATTTTCCTTCATCTGCTGTACATCATCAGGTATCACGTTATAATTCTCTTCCTCTTCTTTCTGCGAATGGCCACTGGCTACAGTTACATAGTCATCATCACTTACCCATGACTTCCTGTCCTGGTCACAAGCCTCCTTCTCCTCAACATGTTCACGGAAAAACCACTCTCTCTTATCTTCTTCCTCACTGCATCCTTTAGATCCTTCATCATCTTCTTCACCTGAATTGTGTTGCCTCACTTCTTCCGTCCATTTATCATCTGCTCCAGGCCTGCTCTTTCCAATCTCCATCTCTTCATCATACTCTTTCCCACAGTTCCTCTCCTCGTCACCGTCAGGGTTTTCTGAAACTGTTTTTCCCCCAGTGCCTTCACTATCTTCAGGTGTAAAACAAACATTAGCTTCTTCTGAAAAACGGCTATTTTCCTCCCCACTTCCACCTGCGCACTCTTCCTCTGTGAGGATCCCTTTCTCTTCCTTACACTCATCTTCCTCACTTTCCAGATCTCTCAGACCCTCTGAATCATCACTTTGAGCTTTTGTGTCCTCATGTTCCTCAGTGTTTTCTGCACTGGCAGAGCTTCCTTTCTCCTCCTCACTTTCTTTTGAATCTTCCTTTTCCCTTTTATTCTCTTTCCCCTGTTCCTCTTCTTCAGTTTCTTTTGAATCATCCACTTCCTCCTTTTCATTTCCTGTCTGTTGATCACACAACTCTTCTTTCTCATCTTGACTTCCTTTTTTCTCTTCATCGCTTTCTTTCTCCTCCTCACTTTCTTCCTCTTCCTCCTCTTCACTCTTTTCCTTTTCACTCTCTTTTCCTTCATCCTCCTCACTTTCTTCCTCTTCCTCTCTACATCCTTCCTCCTCCTCACTTTCTTCCTCTCTATATTCTTCCTCCTCCTCTTCACTTTCTTCCTTTTCACTCTCTTTTCCTTCCTCCTCCTCCTCACTTTCTTCCTCTTCGTCTTTATCCTGCCTTCTTGTTGTCTCTATGCAGTTTCTATTTTCATCATCTGTAAAACATTCTCTCTCTACTTCACTTTCATCATCCTCAGGATATTTCTCCTTTAGCAACACATTCTCTTGAAGCATCTCCTTCACCCTCTTCTTTTTATCACCTCCCATTAAAGAGCTTTCTTTGACATCCTTACTGTCTTCTTCAGGCACTCTCTCGTTCGCGCTGTTCTCTTTCTTAACACAGTCCCCGTCTTCCCCCTCATTTTCCTGATCTGTCCAGAAGGAGGAAGAGGACAGAGATCCTTCATCGTCCTTGCTTTCATTTTCCAAATGACTGTCGAAAGCTTTATACATCCTGAGGTAGATGGACAGATCTCTTCAGTGAGAAAATGAACTTCACTTCTGAACCAAAGCAGATGGCTGAGAAGGAGGGGGACTGTAACTAAGAAGATTACTGGTAAGAACTTTACTGGGATTATGCAGCGAATTGCTCCATCTGGTGTATAGGAGGTTTCACTGCCTGTAAAGACAATGCCTGGCTATGTTCGGAAAAGAATACTACACTGCAGAACATAATATGAATGCAACGGTTCAAATTTTGAGTCATTAAGTTTTTTAAAGAAATTAATAATTTACATTTTGTTCTGAAAATCTAAAGCGTTTCCATAACAATATGAAGCTGTACAACTGTTTTCAACACGATAATGATAGGAAATGTTATTTGACCACCAAATTAGAGTAATATCTGAAGGATCATGTGAGACAGAAGACTGCTTCCACTATTCCACTCTCCACATTATCATAAAACATAATCATAGGACTTACCAGAATCTTCACTATGTGTGGACTCATCACAGACTTGAGACCGACCTTGATGCTTCCTATAATATGATATCAGATAAAGACGGCTGTTGCACATTGCACCTTTATTGCATGGATAATAAAGTTGTACTCATCATCTATCAAATCAAGAAATTTTATTTGCTATCCCTACCTTAACACTTTCCTTTTAATTACAGGCTTCAAATGAACCTGATGTTCTCTGTCAGGACTTGTTGTCTCACTACAATCCAAAACTGAGTGAAATATTTCAGAAGCCCCTGCCTCTGTCTCTAGCCTGTTGGGTGCCGTGGAGGGCCGAGCTGGTCTCTGAGCAACTGTGTGCCGTGAATATGAATCATAGTAGTGATTCATACAAGAGTCTCCAAGATCGTCCTCATTAAACGTGGAAGAGAAAATCTAGGTATGAAAACATACATGTTGTGTGCATAGTCACAAAGTGAATATACGTTTAAAGGTGCGTAAAAACTCATACCTCTCTGTGTTGCCCTGCTGAGCTGGTGTTGAAGGGGCCGACGTGGTCCAACTGAACTGAGAGACAAACACAAATTTATTTCAAAATGTCACATGACAGTACACAGCATGAAGCTGAAATGACAGCTCACCCTTTTCTTTAACAAGTGCAGGTGGACTTTTGCTGGAGCTGCTGTGAGATGTTGGAGAAGTCCAGTCAGTGGAGCTGTGACTCTTTGACTTCTCGTGACGAATCAGCTGATCTAGATCTGATGGAGATTTATACCATGACAGCACTACTTCAAGGCAAGATTCATAACATGAAAATAAAATGCGAAACAAATGACGCTGAAACAGTTCAAAATATCCCACCTTTCTTGAATTCCCGTAGTCTTTGTTTGGGGATATTTCTGTATCCAAGTGCAGCCAACTGCTGCTGGATCTCCTCCTCGGAAAAGTCTAGACTCTCCATCTTTTATTAACAATGGAAACGATATCAGTCATGTATTCCTCAAGAAAGGATCTGCTAACTGTAAACAAAACTCCCAAAAAATATTCTTTACGCTTCCTTGCGGAAAGCAACGGCTGTTGTTGTAACATATAAAACAACAACATAAAAAAAAGTTTAAAAGCAAAATGTTTTTTCCTCACCTCGCAGGGTCAGATTGTTGTTTTCAGTACCAGGACAACGGCGGCGGTTCCGTTTTCAAAATACAAAGATGCTAGAGTAAGAAAAGGCGTTACTTACAGCTTAAAAGCGCCCTCTGTCGTATGGGAGACTGTAATTTTTTTTTTATTGTTATTTATATATTTGCACACTCTAGCGATTATTTACTTTATAAAAATACTTCATATAAACATTAAATATGTTTTACTGTCCCTTGAAAATAAATATCAAATCTTTTATATTATATGGGATCTCGTTTAAACAGCTTAAGAAGGTTTCATTTTCACATCGTTTTAATTTCTCTTCAAATAACAGCTCGCCATGTTTCCTATACATAACACTGAATCAGTTTTCAATACGACCGTACACTAATAGAATGTATTGTTTACGTGCGGTACCCACAGCAGGTATCCGGAGCCTGAGCCACGCCCATTTTATGCAAACCTTTGAACTCTTATCCAATCGCCTTTCAGTTCCCAACGCGGCTCATGAATAAACATAACTTTTTAATGCTACATCGGGAGACTGGTAGATGGTGTGGAGGTTTAGTTGGGGGATATTGACAGAAAACCCGTGGACCCCAACAAATCTCCTAAAAAGGACTATTTTGCCTCCTTCAAGTCATCCGGATGAGTATGGCGCACGCCGGGGCTCTCCGCGCGTCCCTGCTGCTGATTTTACTGCAGTTAGTCCTGATCATCTCTGCACAGGTAGGAAACAATGGCTTTTTTGGGGGGGTGCTAGAGATGGACCGTGTGGTTGTTTGAGGTCACTGTATGCTTTTTAAAATATCATCATAAAAAAAACAGACAAAAAACATGAAAAAGAAAAGAAATGTGTTTTGATGAGACATTGCTGAATTAATATATAGGCTGCCAAAGCACCAACGCTTTTTTTTATATGCACTATTTATGAACTCTGTGTCATATATTTCTTAACGCCAAGTTTCTTCATTAAGTGTATATGAGTTTGCAAGCATCTGAGAGCATTGCTTGACGTATGGAAGTTATTTTCAATAAATTAGTCCAGGTGTGCACAGCTGTTATCACTTTCCCAGGAAAAGAGAGAGCCAGTGGGATACCGCAGCATCAGTCGTACCTACAATAACCTCATTGTTCTGAAAACTAAACTATTAGGATTGCGGACTAAATCTAGTGCAAGCAGAAGTTCGTTTTTGTAAATGCATTTCTGTTATTATTCTTATTGTATATTTTTAGAGGGGGGCAGTTGGTCCAAGAGGACCACCTGGACCTCCAGGGCTTCCTGGGTTTTCTGGTGTTGACGGCATTGATGTGAGTCAAATATCAATCATTTTATCTATTTATTTCAGTTCTCAGTTTACAGTATGGTATATGCTTGTAGCCTCGAATAACAACTTTTATTTGAGTTACTCAGTTAGTATTTTGTATGACTTCAGGGTGATAGGGGACCTGGCCCTGGCCCAGATGGCCCCCCAGTAAGTATTTATCATATGCGCGACTAAAATGAGTTCTGCATAGCTAAAATGTTGTGCAACAATCCATTAATCTGATGAATTCTTCAGGGCCTTGATGGGGACAATGGCAAGGATGGATTAAACGGCCTTCCAGGAAAACCAGGAGCCGATGTGAGAGTCTTGATCTTTATTTTTGTAACGATAAGATAAAATCAGCTTTCCTTTTCTAAGTAACACTTGCAGCATCAGAGCCTGTGAGTGTAGTTTGCATTGGAGGGGTCTGAGGGGAAAAAAGCTCTCTGGATGGAAAAAAGAACCAAAGAGGAGCGGAAAGAGAAAGCAGAGAGAGCCCCATATTGGCTTCCTGATGAATACAGAGGCCTTTTTGTACAAGTATAGTGCCACAGAGCTGAACTGTGTACTGCACCGAGCATTAAACCAAAGTACACCGACTGCTTTGTGTCTCCCCTGAACCTAAGAGACTACTCCAAGAGATTATATTATGAATTTATTGGCGAGCTTTAAAATCCTTATTTTTTTGTCCCAAAATGTTTTTGTTTGTTTGTTTTGCAGAGCAGCCTATTATTTAAACATTACGTAAAAAAAAAAAATCAGTTTTATAAAGATTTTATATTTTTAGTTGCATTATGAGTCTGTCATGGTGCCATTATTTGTACATTTATCTATTTATTTATTATTATTATTATTATTATTATTGTTTTGTATGAATGGTTGTATTGTATTATTACTGATGCAAATAAGTTAAGTAAAAAGAGTAAGATATGCTTCCTTAAAGTGTTAAATACAGTATCTGCAGTGATCAAACATATATTGGAGAAAATGTGGGCGGGGCTTGCTACCTGTCAAAGTCGGGGTTGGTAAATGTGTGTCTGAGGCAATTAATTAATTTCGTACAGTATGTTTCAAACAATATGATCAAAATCAAATAATGAGCTGTATCACTTCACCATAAGCTCAGCGATTAATTTAGTGGATAAAGTAACAGATCTGCAGTCAGTTACAGTGAAGTCCATGCTTACAGATGTCTTTGTCCTTCTAAGGGTCTTACTGGGCCCCGTGGTGCCCCTGGCCCTGTCGGGCCTCCTGGACAAAAAGTAAGTTCACACTAAACATATTATTTCAGGTAATAATAATTAAAAGTGCACATAAACGTGTTTTTAATTAATTATTGGGAATGGCTATATTGTAGTTTTAGTGATGCTTCATTTAAAAAAGTTCGTTTAAAAGATTCTGCGGTTTATTCTTTATCAGGGTGAACCAGGGGAGCCGGGACAGAGGGGAGCCATTGTAAGTAAATGCTTCTTCAAATTCTCTTCAACAAATGTGTCTCTTGTCATTTTTAGCATGCTGTTAGAGTAATCAGATCTTAACAGGGATGTTTTCTGTCTGGTTAGCAAACATATATCTGTTTAAACTTTGACCTGTACACACTTTGAGCTGTTGAATGCATTCGATAAAGTTCAGGCCTATGACCTTCTAGTGCGTTCTGTAATGTATTGCCGTGTGAAGCCTTCGTTAGTTTCCTTTCCTTTGCTGATTTGGTGTCATTGCACTTCTATTATTTTGTTAACAGGGCGTTGGAGAGGATGGTGAAGCTGTGAGTGCATAATATTTCATTTTATGATTGTTTCGTTTTTAATTGGGGACGTTATTAGTACAGAGTTCATTTTGAGAGTTGGCTGCCTTATGGTTTTTCTTTTCTAATGAAGGGTGCTGATGGGGAAGATGGGTTACCTGGAGAACTAGGCAAAGTTGGACCTCCTGTATGTAACATTATTCTATTATATAGCGATCCAAAAACCAAAATAAATTACATGAATAAGATGAATATTAAAACTGAGCATCTGCCTCTGGTTCTGGTGTAAAGGGAAGTCGTGGACCGAGAGGTTCTGTTGGTGATCCGGGACTGGCAGGGCCCAGAGTAAGTGCTGTTTAGGTCATAATGATCATACGCTGATATCCTGGATTCATAAAAGGCTCTGAAACAGTACTGTAAAACTATATTCCTTCTATCCATAGGGCCCTCCTGGAGTCTGGGATGGGAAGGACCTGGTATGTACCGCTAATTAACCACTAAATTTGGCGTTTGCTCTTCAGTCTTCTGAAGATATCACCGATTTGTTGTGCAATATTTGTTTAGGTTGACAATTTTTAGTCAAAAAGTTAATACAGCTTCTTGGCTGCTTTCTCTATTCCTCCAACAAAACTGCATTCGCATGTTCATGCACTTTTTTCTTTATATGTTCATTTGGTTCAGACATTTTAGAGACATACTAGACAGAAATGACTATTAAAATTCTAAATTAATTGTTCCTTACCCAGACGACCATAGCATTGTAGCATTTTAGACAACGATGTTCCTAATGTAGACGATTATGTCGATTTTCTTTCAGAAACAATGCATTTTTATACCAATTCAAAGGGATTTGACCTTTAGCGTACCTGCAGTTAAAATATAAAGCGGATTATTTTGAAAACTACATTTAAAAAAGCAACACAATATCACACCAAGTTTGACAGCTTGGCGTCAATTCTATGAAACGTAGTGTGAAATATTTTCAATAACTCAAGTAGCCATAAGTATTCTTTCTGCTAATTTATCTGTCTTTGTTATGTTTCTCAGTGTCCCAATGCCTGTACTTCTGGCCTGAATGGTTACACTGGTCTTCCAGGCATGAAGGTAGGTTTGAGAGGATATTAATTCACCCTTTCTGAATGATCCAACAAGTATTGCTCATTCTAGCGCTTTGTTCATCTTTAGGGCCACAAAGGTATCAAAGGTGAATCGGGTGAACCAGGAAGGCAAGGACATAAGGTGACAGTACATAGGTCAAGTTCCTTTATGACAGATAATATGTGTATCAAATTAAGGCCTAAAGCACCACATCGTTGTTAGAAAATGAAGCTAGCTAAGATCCAGTCGGGGTGTGTAATTTAGTTGCATTTCTCTTACATCTTACAGGGTGAAGAAGGAGACCAGGGAGCACCTGGAGAGCCAGGAGCACAAGGACTTCCAGTAAAAAAATAAAACACATTACTTCTGTTCTTTGTTTGTGACAGGTGTGAGAGTGCTGTCACTCAACATCTCTTTGCGTGCTTGTTTTTGTTGTTATTATAGGGTCCGCAGGGTCTCAGAGGAATCACAGGGATGATGGGCCCAAAAGGGGACAGGGTAAGAGTCAGATTAGATTTGATTTGATTAGTCTAGCTAGTTTTCAGGTAATAATTGCAACATTTTAGCACACCTCCCATCCAATAAATCTCAGTATGATTGGTACTTCTGATATTAAAAACAAAGTCCCAGCATTCGTTTTGTTACAATATCCAAACAATAAATACCATTTTGTTACTGTTCAGTGTCCATTAGCTGTCACCTTTACCTATATAGCATTTTATACAATGTGTAAAAACACTTTACAGTATTAACCAGGAAAGTAGCATGTCACTAATGCAGTAGGACACTCAATTTTTCTGCTAGAGTCAGTTGCCGTCATCCAGCTCAGTTCAGTTCAAATGATATCTGTGCAATCAAGTGGACAGCAACAACTGTTTTTCAGTCTTCATTTTGGTTTGAATAAATCTGTCAAGTTTTGATGATAACCATTAAAATGTTGACTTTTTAAAGTAAGCATTATTGCTTTATTATTATGAAAACGTATGTATATTAGTATGTACAATAGTAGAAAATTTTAGATGTATTGTACCTGATATATCCAAGATCAATAACAATGATATCTGTATAAATTACTATGGATTTTCTTCTCCATTAGGGAAGTCGTGGAAATGTTGGGGACCTGGGCCCTCAGGGTATTCAGGGCGCTCCTGTAAGTGACAGATTTTTACCCTACAACTCACTGTAAAGTTTTGGCCTTTAACCACACTTCAAATATGCATCTGTACTTGTACGTATAATTAATTAGCATTAACGTTAATATTATCTTTAAATGTCTATATTTACATTTTAAAAGCTGTTGTTTGATTTGTTTTTGTTAATAAAAGTAATACGTTTAGATTGTTTTTTCATTTTTAAAGGGTGATCGAGGTCAAAGAGGAAAAGTAGGTGAAACTGGACCAAAAGGATCTCAGGTGAGTTATCATCCAACAACAAATTCATTCTATTTATCACGACACAGCTCAAGCAGACTCCACAAGCTTGCTATATTTTGATTATTTCTAATGTGGCTTCTTCTTTCTAGGGACCTCGGGGGTTGCAGGGACTTATGGGTTTACCTGGACCAAAAGGAGAGACTGTAAGTTACCTGTGCTGCAGTTTTATTCTATACTGTGTTATACTTAAGTGACTTATTATATCCTGCATCTTTGTGATGAAGGGCCTGCCTGGGGTGGATGCTCGTGATGGTATTCCAGGGCTGCCCGGAGTCAAGGTAATGACTTTAATTCACGCCGGCAGAGAAAAATCATTTACATCACTGTTTGTCTCTTTCTGTAGTGAAGCAATTTTTATCTGCCGATTGTTTTAGGGTCTTCCTGGGAAAGTTGGCTCGCCTGGAGATGCAGGACTTCAGGGATTTCCAGTGCGTGTGGCCTTTGCCCTATATTTATGCAATTAGTATGCCGTGATATCTACTTGTGAGATGACTGGGAATGGCTTGCATTTTTGATACTTTTTTCTCCTTCAGGGTTTGCCTGGCATTACAGGAGCAAAGGGTCACATGGGTGAAAAAGTAGGTAATTCAAGTTATCTTGGTATATTCAAGATAGATTACTGTTTTAAATGTGTGCTGATATTCTCTGCCGTTCAAAAGAGTAGTTTTATCGAATACGTTTATTCAGCGAGGATGCATTCAATCGATCAAAAGCGACAGTTAATATTTTTGAAATGTGTTTCATTAAAAAATCCTGAAAATAATGAATCATGGTTTCCACAAAAATATGAAGAAATATTAAAGTCTGCATGAACTGGAAGTTTGCAACCGATTTTACTGTATTGTGGCATACTTCCGAGAGAAATAGAACTTTGAGCGAGGAAAATAGAGGGCGTGGCTTGTTTTTTCTACTGTGAACTGATTGGATGTAGTAAAGTAGGCGTTTCGTTCGGAAATGAACAGTTGGAGGGGCGTGGTTAATGATGTCACGCTGTGATGTACAAGCTGTCAAATTGATGTCATCAGAGAAGGCTCATCATTTTAGAGGAGAGAAGCATTTTCAGATTTACGAGATTACGAAGGCAAACTATTTATTTTTTTTGTGGAGGGACTTGCACAGATGAATTGTTCGCCGCAAAAATAGCAATGTGAGCTAACTAAAAAAATATAGTCCATTTTGATTTCACCTGTCATGATTTCTTGAGACACAAAAGATGATGCTGAAACGTTTTTCTTGGCCTTTAGTTGATTTTTTACCAGCAAATAGGCCCAAAGTTTACTCTATTACTGTTTGAAATGAGAGGTAACCACCACATCGGACTCACTGTTACTGGCCTTCCCTGTTACTGGCTTCTGTTAACGTCTCATTTTTCAAATGACAAATGATTCCAATGCAAGACTGGAACATAGATCAATGATGGCAGGTCATTCGTTGCATCTCTAATGTCCATTAGTAAAAAGGATAACCTGTTTTATCTTTGCTCCAGGGAACTACTGGTGATCCAGGTGTGGCAGGTCTGATCGGAAATAATGGAAAAACAGTGAGTCAGAGTTATCCGTTTGTTTATTACAGCTTGCAGGCCTGTGTGGATGGATGAACATCTTCTGATGTTTTGATTTCAGGGAGAACGTGGCGAGCAGGGAGAGGTGGGGCCAGTCGGACCAAGAGGTGGGCCAGTGAGTATATTTCCTCTTCTATCATACAGCGTCATATAAGACGTGTGTCACTTCTATAAGGTTCTGTCTTTTTCTCCAGGGTGAGAGAGGAGTGAGGGGTCCTGGTGGGCCTGCAGGATTGCCAGGTGCAAGGGTGAGTCACCAGAAACCACAATTCAGTTCAACCCTCCATTTTATCACCATAACAGATGCTTTAGACAAAAATAAAAACACTCTTAGGTGGTGTTGTAATGACATTTGATGAGTTTTTTTTTTTAAACAAATAATAAATGAAAAGGTATCCTTTTATTATTTCTTGGAAAAAATGTTGCACATTTCTTAGTGAAATTAAAATGTCACATAAAAAAAGTGAACTGAAAATTTATAAACAATTAAAAATAAAGTATATAAATAGTAGAAATAAACGAAATCTCTTCATATAAACAAATTAAGGCTTTGCCTGTGTTCTTTCCACTTAAAATACCCCTATTATGGGTAATGAGAGGTTTGGTAGGGTTCTAAACGACAGGCTGACATGCATACAATGTCAAAAAACACTTTGATTTTCTTAAAATATGCATTTATTTTTACGTCATGATGTATGGATTTTTCCTTCTTTCCAAGAGGCTAATCTGTGGTGATTGGTCGATTTAATTTAAAGCAGTGTTTGTGAGCTTTTAACGCCCCAAAAGCAGCACCTTAGTGGCAAAGAATACATTTGCATTTTCATTTAGACCAATGTAAAAATCTAGTTTTTCCAGATCTATGCAGGCAAAAGGTGGGTGGGAAATATATTAATGTCTCATGTTGATGTCAACATGAAACAGCTTGGGACTCATTTTAAAATGACTCGTTTCAATGTTTTAGTCAACTCTTTCTTTTGAGGGATTATATACGATGCACTTTCAGATTTAAAACTTTGCAGGATGTTTTCTTTCATGCATCCACCTGGGCGTAACCTTCAGAAAACGTTGACACAACGTTAGCGAGTCCCCTGGGCAACACCTTCAGACAACGTTGAAACAATGTTAGCGGATCCCTTGAGCGAAACCTTCCAGCAACGTTCACACAACACCTATTTCATGCAAATACGTACCGATGAACTAAAACTGGACGCCGGATAAATGACAATGCAAATTTCCCTCTCCGCCAGCAGGTTGCACTTATGGAACAGCAGCAATACAGCTTTTCCTTGTATACTGCTCTAAACAAAGCAGTGCTGGAAATCTATTTGTATCACTGTCAGAAATTACTGTCAACATGAGAAAAAAACAATATACAGTATTTGGAGAAAATGGCATAGATTTGTACATAAAGTGAAGTAAAACAAACACTTTGAAGCATATTTACAATATGCACAGTACGAAAAGCAGCCCAGCATTAGCTAGTGTGTTAAAAAAAAACAATGTTTTTGCTTGTAGTGTCTTGCGTTAGAAATAATTAAGAGGTATCAATATTGGGACCCGGTCACTCATTTGTACCTCTAAATATGTTCTACAACAAACTGAACACAATCAGAAACATGTTTGACTTGCTCTTAGCGCTCAGATTCCTGTTCTATGCTCAGGAGCTTAATAGTGCTCCTAACTGTAATGCAATCTCCTTAGAAAGCTCTAGCGAGCTTTAGTACAGTAATCGGCTGGTAGGGGCATGAATAGCCTGTTGTTACTGAGGTTTAGTAGCTGGGGGTATTTTCTTTGGTAAGGGGATATTCAGAGCAGGACGGGGGGCTGAATGAGCCTTCTGTCTTGCAGGAATTCCTTCAAACAGCCAGCGAAGGGCATCAGGTTTAATCATGGTCCACATCCATCCACACACCTCAGACGAGTCCTGCTCATTGAGCTGTTTTTTTTAGAGCAGATGTGGTTTGTGCAGCAGCTAAAGGCACAGGCCGTGTGGTGTTCATGAATTTTTATTTATTTATGTTCGTCTGTGTGTTTATGTATTTCACAGGGAGCTAAAGGAGATCCGGGCCTTCCTGGTCTCCCGGGGCCTGCTGGCTTCATCGGGCAGAAAGGAGACAGGGTAGGATTTCAAAAGCAGAAACTGCTGATCGGCCAATCAAATCACTCAATGAAAGTTGCCTATGTTCAAAATAACTTGCTATCATAACACTCGATTTATTTGCAGAGTGTGAAAATGAATCACATTTTTAGAAATACATTTTAGATGACAAAATGGCCAAAATATGCAATATATAGCATACACACATCCCATAATGCAATTGGGCCTACAGTTTCCTGTATGATCAACGAGAGTGTTTTTAATGCTATGGGCATTTTTGGACAAAATTAAGTTAAAAAGCTCAATTTAATACAGGATGTGTAATAATGTAATTAAATATAATGTGAATTAAATATGTAAAGCGGTAAAGAATTTCAGAATTTGAAAAATAAGCTCTTTTATTAAAGCATTACTCTATTTATTGCTGCTCTTTCAAACTAGATTCTGTGGAATTTTGTCAAGTTGCCAAAATTAAAAATCCCTTGAAGAAATGTGTATAATATTATACCGTATTTTACACAACTATTATTAGTTGGTTAAAATTAAGATTAAAAGCACAAGTTACATTTTTTATCTGTTCTCCAGGGCGCTGTTGGTCTAACTGGTCCGAAAGGAGAGCAAGTAAGCCAATACATATGTGTGTGTGTGTGTGTGTCCGGGTTTATGTGGTTTATGAGGACACAAATTTGCATAATGACATGGGCATGACATAGGTATTACAATATGTAGGTGTTTTATGAGGACATTTTCAGTGTCCCCGTAATTCAAACGGCTTAAAAAA
>JAUMHQ010000066.1:17016500-17034564 GCA_032361165.1 Enteromius paludinosus
CAATACCACATACAGTTTGTCCGGTATAAATATCATTACGTCTATGGAGAGTCCTCATAAATCACAAAAACCAACATATGTGTGTGTGTGTGTGTGTGTGTGTTTGTGTCATTTTTGTTTTACATTCTATAGCATCAATTAAATCTATATTATAATGCATCTGATGCATGCTTGTTTAGGGACCATCTGGTGAAGAGGGAACACCTGGAGACACAGGAGATGTTGTAAGTACAGATATATAACAGCACAGATATTTGAATGTCTTTGGATATATTGGTTATGTATTCAGGCACAGGTCATAACACCCTTGCTGATCCTTAACTCCATGTCCATTCATTTTCTCAGGGTGATGAGGGAGAGCCAGGCGAGAAAGGATCGGTGAGTTCGTTTTGAGAAGTGATGCTGTTGTCTGTTCCTGAAATAAATGTTAACTGAAATAAATAAAAATAAATAATACTGAAAAAATATAAAACTAGACATATATAAACTAATACAATGACAAAACAACTCAAATGAAAGGAATATATAGAACTAAGAAAAAATATTAAAAATATTAGTAGAAACTATAATAGCATGTCAATGTTATACAGTGGTGGCCAAAATTATATAGCAAAAAAAAAAAGGTTAAAGTCAGTTATTTGTGTTACTGTGGAAATGTGTTCTTTTTTCATTAAAATTACAGCATAAATATGCAATTTCAGTATGACATAAAAACAGCATTAAAGTTGGTGAATTTACAGTCTTAGGCCAACCTAACTACAAAGCTCCCCCCAAAAAATATGTGCAAGTGCAACGAGGACAAAAGCTGCTGACTGATGATGATCAGATCAGATATTTCTGTGGAGCACTGGCTGCTGTCAGACAAACATCTCACTGTGTTATTATGATTAATGGCAAAAGGAATTGTCTGAAATATGAACTGATATTTCCTACCGGCACACCACAGCAAATATTAGCAAATGTCCATAAAATGTCAACAAGTGCACAAAAGTCAATGCTGGCCTTCTTAAAAATGTAGCAATGCCTAGCATTTGTTGTGTTCAGACAGGAAAACCAGGTGACGCAGGAAATAAAGGGCCAGAGGGTGGGCGTGGCCAACCTGGTCCCGAGGGCGTAGCTGGAGAGCCTGGCCCAAGAGGCATGCAAGGAGACAGAGGGGTACCTGGACTGCCTGGAGCACAGGGACGACCAGTACGTCTCATTATCCGTGTCTTAAATATGACACTTTTATCATAAAGAGTTTGATTTCTGTGGGACTAGACTTGTACTAAACCTGTACTGTTTTGTCATTTCTTCCTGCATAAAATGAGGAAATATTAACCGTGTCCACATGATTTTCCTCCAGGGCCGAGCACCCACTGATGAACACATCAAGCAGGTCTGCATGAGGGTTTTGCACGGTGCGTATTTCGATGTCCAAACAGATATTAGCATATAGAAGCTCAACTAATTGTTACATTCGAATGATTTTCCATACTTGCTTTCCTCACAGGACAGCTTGCCCAGTTGGCATCCAGTCTGACAAGGCCCGAGTCGGGCATCTCTGGGTTGCCAGGTCCTCCTGGTCCCCCCGGCTCTCCAGGGCCCAACGGAAACAATGGCTTCCCTGGGCATCCTGGAAACAGGGGACTGCCAGGTCTTAAAGGGCCCCCAGGGCTCATAGGGAGGAAAGGACCCAAAGGTACGTAGACACAATTGTTGACTCAATGTCATTTTTTTGCAAAGGAGAAAAATTTCCCCACGCAGATTTCACAACAGTTATTAGTTGAAGTGAAGCACCACCTACATCCCATATTACACTATAAAACCTCTGTGTTCTCCATTTAGGTGACCAAGGTGACAGGGGAGATAGGGGACCCACAGTTGAGGGGTCCAAAGGAATACCTGGACCACCAGGGCTCCCAGGTTAGAACAATGACTGCATCTTATCTAATATCCATCACTGTATGTTAAATGATCTGTAAGTCTCTAAAGATCATGCTCCTGAACGATGGTCTGTTTCTCCGTCTGGCTCTCAGGTGATCCTGGGAAACCAGCGTATGGCAGTAACGGGCGTGACGGTCTGAGAGGACCAGTAGGTGCTCCTGGAATGCCAGGTGTGCCCGGGCCACCAGGTCCAGCCGGCCCTAACGGATACTGCGAGTCATCTCAGTGCATCCTTCAAGCAGTGGCGAGTCCGATGTCTGTCAAAGAGTCCAACATGAAGGGACCAGATGGTCTATGAGCTGAGAGCCATCAGCGAGCCACACATCAGAGCCCAGCGTCTCTGGACAGGGACACTTGAGAGACTCCCTCTACGAGGAGATTTCTGTGTCAGTGCGGGTGTGACTGTACTTATCAAACACCTGAGAGAAGTTGGAACAATTCTTATTAGGGTTCCCAGTTTTATTCAGTTTTACTGAGATTTCTTTTTTTTTTTTGGACATACTTTTGTATAGTTCCAATAATGCTATTAAGAATCAAAATGAACCTAAATTGCCCCATAAATAATGAAATAATAGCTTGCAAAAATATATGCTCTAGTTCAACCTCATTTGAATATACTTTGGGTCTGGGATGCACACAAAACCACGCCGTCATGACCCGGTCCCTTTACATATCAAAGGCTGTTTGAAGGACTTTAAATCAGAAGGGGTCCTAAACATTGTAAATTTGTCAATATTGCATTGCTAAAAAATTATTTGCAAGCATTTTATTAAATGTTTTTTAGATTGTTTTAACCTTAGAGACATTCTCAAGTTCATGACCATTCTCGTGGTTCTTTGCAGTGAGGGAGAGAGCTAAAAACGATCTAAGGATTTTCTATATTCTTTATTTATTGCAGAAAAGATTGATGTGACACCAACAGTTGTGAAAAGGGAGAAAAATAAAAGAGTTTTGATAAAGTGCTGCATGTTTTTAATTTAGAAGTTAAAAATCAAGCACAGGCGAGGTCAAATGCTCCTTCAGTGTATCTTTATTGTACTCTCAAATTGGCAAACTTGTTTCTTGCTATACTAAAACACATATCCAATGATATAAATAGGTGGTTTAACAGTACACAAAATCAAATACCGTACGTAAATCAAGTATTGAAACATTAAGTTACGCACATCAAATAAAAAGGCATAAAAATACCGCAGACATTGAGGTCCAGTTTTAAGCCAAAACACAAACATCACACTATTGACATGGCAGTAATAGGTAAACAAGGTTTAGATAAACAACAAAAAGTAGTACCCCACCCTTCAATATATTTATATAAAGAGATTTGATTTTCCTATATTTTTTTAATTCATCTCTCTTCCAGTTTCTTTTTTTTCTGCAAAAGTCATCAGAGAAACCTCTCCAAATGCCACGAGAACCGCTCCACTGCTTTGATAAGGCATTTATTTTAGATCTTTTCGGAGGCAGGCATTTATTACTGATAGACTGAAATCATCAACAACAACAAAAATGCA
Source organism: Enteromius paludinosus (assembly GCA_032361165.1). Classification (NCBI taxonomy): domain Eukaryota; kingdom Metazoa; phylum Chordata; class Actinopteri; order Cypriniformes; family Cyprinidae; genus Enteromius; species Enteromius paludinosus. The sequence goes on from JAUMHQ010000066.1 coordinate 17,019,941, forward strand.
TGAAATAGTTTTTTTTTTTTACTTAAACCATTGAGGCTATAAAGCGTACTACGTTTTTGGCAGAGTTGGGATTTGACCATGATTCACAAACATGAAGTTTAATCGCAAAACACAAAGCTCATGTTCAAACAAGCACTTAACCTCGTTGACGGAGGTTCTCCACAGGAAATACATAAAAACAAAGAGAAGGGCGGGGGACACTTGTAACAAAATACGCTTCATTTTCGTAACAGCATTTTCACAGTTACCAATTAAGAGAACAAACTACCTGTGCTAGATACAAATTCCCGTTACACATTTGAGAAAGACCGACACGCAAGCTTTCACTGAATGCAGCAGTTGTTGCGGTGGCCGTTGGAACCCTTGATTCGAAGACGCATTTTGGGACGATATTTTTCCAGATAGAAGAGCTGTTTGCTGTTGAATGCTCCACGGCGCTTTCTGGGGGTAAAAAAAAAATTTAATAAACAAACCTTTGTCTTTAAGAATGAAGATTATTTTTAAGTTAACTTACTGTCGAATGAACTGAACCGCATCTTCATATTTCATGCCACACTCAATCAGGGCCAGAGCAACCAGAACCGGAGCTCTGTGGGGAAAAAAGCCACAGCTAAGGTTCCATGCAAAGCTCACGGGTTTTATTCTATGTTTACATCTTATGACACATGCAACGATCCTGAATCCCATAAAGTTACCTCCCAAGGCCTGCAACACAATGCACCGCGATACAGCAGCCTGGCTCCTCCCTGAACTTCATCCGAAGAAGATTCAGCCAATCATCAACGATCTGGTTAGAGGGAGGAGCTCCATCGTCAAAGGGCCAATCCTGCATTTAAAAACAGCCTGAGATAAGAATGGGCATTTCTATTCACAAACAGGTAGGTGAACTGGTTCACGTGGACTTACCAGAACCTGAATACCTTCTTTAACAACCAGGTTTGCATCATACGTGGCCTCACACACTCGAACTACCGTCGTCACCCCATATTTCTTCAGTTCCTAACGGATGGGAGGAAACATCATGTAAGTGATGTTTAGCAGTTTTATTATCGCCTATCCGAAACAGCACTTTTAATGTGTTTGAACCAACACTCACCTCAATGAATTTGTGAAGGGTGGCATTAGTGGGGTTGTGGGTAATGAGGAATCTCATGTTTTTGTAAGTGATCTCCACTGGGGCAGGTCTATTCATACGAGCCATTTTTTTACTTTTTGAAAAAGCTTGAAGATCTCAAAGTTAAAAACTGAAAGAAATTCTCTCTAATAACAAAAGAAAATCTGGCGGATACGATTAGGAAAAAAAAAAGAGGTGTGACCCAGAGGTGGGCGGGATTAATAGCAAAAACAAAAAATAAACAAACAAGGCTGGTCCTCTGGTGAAGAGTGAAGACGTAGGGCCGGCGAGGGCAGTGAACTTCCAAGAGATTTGTTTTACCCCATCCAGAACTGCCGACCGCTGTGGACGCTCGCTCTCCAAGCCCGATCCCGCCAACGTTAAAACTCTAACACAAGTCTCTCTTCTGATGAGGTAGCGAGGCCGGCCGTTCACTTCTCTGCATAAACGCCGTGCTGAGCCTGGCAGTAGTCGCCACTGCCCTTCAGAAACTCCATAAATGTGTGACCCAAAACACCACAGAACTGCTGCAAGGACACAAGAACAGAGGCACACACGGTCAGGACACAGGGCAGCTACTTTTCTGCTTGTTCAGCTGGGCCAGTAGTTCATTTCTATCTGTCCTTGCCCTACATTAATATATTACAGAAAGGGGGTTTCTATTTACATTAATTATTATATTGCATTATACATTACTATATTGTATTACTTCATTTTTTATTATATTTATTTAAAATGTACTATATTAGCAGTCTACATTTTCACTCAAAATTATTTGTACTAATAAAAAAGCAAATTCCTAATACGTTTGGAATTTTATGCACCATTTTTAAAAAAACTTTAAATAAGAAAAAGGAACTGACGCTACTATACATATTCATTATTTTAGTCCAATATTAAATACTATTTATGATTAAAAAAATGTATTCCTGAAATACACACACACACACATACAGTAGTCAACATTTAAACTGGATTAAAACCTTTAACCAAAGTTGTCACCAAAAACCCCCCAAAAATACCCATTCTTGTGTTAGGACAACTTTGATGATCAATTTGAAGCCACCACATCATTTTAATCGACAAGCAGAAATATGCGACAATGAATGTTTGTTGTGTTGTCGTCATCAAGTACATCAACAAGATTTTATACCAATCAAATTTTAAAAATAACAAGCTTTTTTTAAAAAGGTGCATCATTTTTCCCTAAAACGTGATAATTAAAAACACGTCACACGATCAAATTTCCATCAGACAATCTTATTTGGACATTTTATGGATAGATGATGACGCTCTATACCGACCAATCAGCAGCCAGTATCGGTGTTATCTCAAACTCACACACTCATAAATTAATTTGATGTATATCCCTATAGGCTCAAGTGAATCCGAGTATTCATAGTCTCCCACAAACACATGAGTCAGATGTGAGTCAGTCCGCGGTATGTGGGTCATTGTTTGACGCTTGGTTTCTGTTTCTGGGAAGGCTGAAGTATTCGTGTGAGTCTCGTGAGGACACACACGTGTCTCAGCAGCTCTTTGGGATTACCACATGCTAAGCCTCTTTAGCAAGTCACTTGCAAAAAGACGCAACAAACCTCCTGTGGTAACTTAGTAACTTCAAATGCGAATCAAATGAAAGGCACAGATGTTTGGTAACAGAGCGACGTTATGGAAATCAAGTGCACAGGCCCCAAATGAGGCCAAATAAAACGAGCCGATTCTCGGATAAAATTTGCATTTGGTCACGGTTTTCAAGGTGGTGAGATATTTCAATTCTACAACCGATGTAAAGCCCTATACTGAACAAAAACAGATTTTAATATTCAAAACATCAGGATATGCTAATTGGCCAGGACTGACACAAAGACTTCCGCTTGGCTAATATTAGCAATGGGGCAAAAAACGCAGATTAACTTACATTCATATTCAACAAACACGCAACACGAGCTCCCTTTCTTGATTCACTCTTTTAAATTATTCGATTAAAATGAAATAAGAGCAAAATGTCGTGCTTGGTTCTCCCTGACGTGAGTTAGCTGCGAGGCTAACCGAAGTTATCACCGCCACCAAGCTATTATTTCAGTTAAGTTATAGCTTTAACACGCAATCTTTGTAATCTTTTAACACGCAACAGACACGGTTTTACAGTTTTGTTTAAGGGTACAGCAAAATAAAACACCCAAATTAACGTAAACATAAATTGTGGTCGACAACAAAACCTGTTCTGCTCTGGTGCTAACTAACGTTAACGTTAGCTCGCAGATTGAGACTAAAGTGACCACGAAATAAACCCCGGATTCGTTTCAAAACATAAATATTGTATGTTAAAAGGCTTCACTTACTGGAATATGCTTACTCATTGAAGATTGTAGCTTAATCATGAAGCCGCTCCGGAGAATAAGTGTTGTGGTGTTTGACCATACAGCGCTGCCGTGTATGTGACGGAGTCTCCGGTAACCGGTTACAGCTGGACTCAAGAAACCGCACCCTACAACACACACACTACAGCATATAGAGCCAAACTCACCGAACAGCTACACACCATCACATGTCCGATGTCATTAATAACAGCGCTATTAATAATAATAATTATTATTATTATATCACATGTACTACTACTAATAAAACAATATTATTATTAAAATAATGTATAAAATATAAAGATTTCATATAAAACAAAAATTTATTACATTTTATTATAATCACATCCTAAAGTTTTATTAAAAACATCAATATTTTTATAAAATGACACTTTTATATAAAATCATTACAAAATATAGTATTATCTATTTCATTATATGAATATTCTAAACACATAAAAAAATAATAAAATTAATAGTTATTATTATTAATAAAATGACACTTAACAGATGTTTAAATAAACCATTTCAAAACACATGTATCATCATGTATTTTATGCATAATCTAAACATATCATATACTTTTTATAAATCATTATTATAAACAATGTTTTTTTTACATTTTTTTAATTATTTCAAATATTATTTAAACATTACAAAACAAAGTTTTTAGTTAATTTTAATTAAATTCAAATTCGAAACAGTTCAAATATAATATAAATATAAAAAATATATTTGATAACAAAATCAATCAAATAAAACATTCTAAAATAAAGTTTATCATGTTTAACTATATTCATTTTTGAAACTCTATAATTTTGCATATGTTATTATTGTTGAACAAAATTGCTTTTCACATTCTGCAAATTTAAGTATTGTTTATACTACTACTGCTATTAATAATAATTTTGTGTTCTGTTCTGTGTTTTGGTTATTGTAATATTAACATTGCATTCATTTTAAGAGTAGACCAATCTACCCCTGATTTAGAATAAACACAAAGCTTCATTTTGACCTTGACAATAAATAATCTTTGTTGTATAAAATATAACATTTAATTTATTTGTTTAATTTGCTTGCCAAACCAGTGCATGCCACTATGTGTTAATTTATGTTTCCATTCAAAGCAATGGCTATGGTATTCTGTTAAATAACCTTTTAGTCAAACAACCTCATCTTTCTAGAGGTTTGATGAACAATGTGTTGTGGGCTGTTGAAAACAGCTGATGTGCAGAAGCTCACAATGAATGAGTGGGACTGAACAGACTGGATGCTTCATGCATTTGGTCGGGGTGGAAGGGAAGAGATTGGTTTGTTTCAGTCGCAGTTGGTCAGTTGTGTGAGCCACTTTGATTGGGGCGGATGGTTAAGAGTTTCCAAACATTCACATAAAAAACAGAGCATTATGCAGGAATCAGAGGAATCCAAAGATATGGTAAATCTAATATTATTTTATTTCTAAAATCCAATTTGTACAGTGGATTCAAATTATTTGTATATTGTCATTTGGGTGAATTTGGTACTGTATTTTATGTCAGTATTTTATGTATTTTATGTCAAGTTATGTTGTTTTGTGACTTTTATTCAATCTGAAATCCATCAATTTCAACTTCCACAGGAAAACATTCCAGACCAGGTGGATGGAGGAAATATGAGTTCAGGAAAGAAGAATGTGGATTCTAGAGAGAAGCGTCATTCCTCCTCTGACTGGGACAGAAAAGGAATGTCTGTACCCTTAGTGCCATCAAACGTACCAATTCCAGGCCCCACAAATGACCCCATTGTTATTTCCATCGGCCCTCCACATCGTTGTCCCTCTGTTTCCAGTGAGTCCCAGTACCAGGTTCTCTCAAGAGAACATGACTACGGCAACAGGCATGGATGGAGAAGGGAGAATATGCAATATAACCCATCAGCTGGTGAGGGTGGCGTCCCCAAACAAACCTTAGATGAACTGAAAAGTGTGTTGCGTGAGAACTCCCTTCTCAGTGCAAAAGGGCAAGATGGAGGAAGGAGCTACCCTCCGGGTCAAAGAGTGGACTGTAAGCCGGACCAGATGCCATCTAAGAGTTTCAGCACCTTCAAGCCCCTTTCAGAAGCCAGGAGAGCATCCAGAGTCAGAGAAGGAAGCTCTAGATGGGAATCTGGTGGCTCTTCGATGACCGATGGACCTCCAGGCAGGTCTTCTGGTATGAGTTCACCTACTGCTGAGACGTCTCACAGGGAAGAAGCTGGCACATCACACTCAGGTCAGAAAGATTATTTACGTTTGCCTCAATCTGACACGTTTACTTAAACTTGCTCATCTATCTGGATATTATTTCATATTCCCAACAGACAATGAGAGGTCACAAGTGCTCTCTTTTGCCTCTCAGAGCTTCATTTCTGATGTTGAGCGCATAAAACAGCAAATCGCCCGGGAAAACATAAGCTTTGTTCGCTTTGAGGCCACTGATCTTCATGGCGTGTCCCGATCCAAGACAGTTCCAGCTCGATTCTTTCACGTAAATCCCTTTTATTGGTTTTATGTAGTCAAAACATTGTAATGATACAAATGTATGCTGCTGTATGCAATGTTTTGGAATCTATCATAACTATTAAATATTTATTTGATTACTGTTTTGCCACTCTGCATAATGAATATTTACATTCATTACATTTATTAAATCTCAGATATAATAAATGTAATGAGAAAACAACATTTCGATTTTGTATAAACTTGTGCAGGGTTATTAGTACAAAAAATTATAAAAAAAATGTATTTATAGCATCAGCAAATTGTAAAAACTTCCCATTGTTGCAGAATAATTTAAAAAACAGCTTTGAACACGGCTAAGCCCATCAGATTCAAGGACTTCAACTATGAATTCAATTAAGACTTATCAATTAACTTTATACAAAACCTAGGTAGTATCTCTCTGCCATCTACAGTATAATTTCGTACATTTTGGTCTGTACCGAAACGTCTTTGGAGAGCAAAGGTGTTTAGGGATGTGTGGTTGACAGTTGGTTTCGAAGATTAGTTCACCCAAAAATGAAAATTCTGTCATTAATTACTCACCCTCATGTCATTTTTTTTTTTTTCGGTTTGGAACGACATAAGGGTTCATTTTGGGGCGAACTAACCCTTTAAGTTATCAAGACAACTAACTTTGCTTACGGCAGCTGTAGTGTTAGCAATTCATTTGTCTTTTTATTGTAGAGTCTAGTTTTTCTGAAAATAGTGGTAGAAAGTACTCAGAAAAATTCTCAGAGACATTATTGACATTACAGGAAAAAGCAGTATATGGCATTCCCATGCCGAGAAGCTACCTGGAGTTAACCCTAAGCCCTAAAGTCGACGAAGTTGATCATCCGAGTGCAGCCAACTTCAGCAGTGATGTCCTCCTGGTTGCAGATCTGTCCACGTTCCAAATCCTTCCCTGGGCGGAGCAGACCGCTCGTCTTATCTGTGACCCCTGCACAATCACCGGTGTGCCACTGCGAACATCACCCCGCCTCATAGCCAAGCAGATGCTAGGCCAACTCCAGAGCATGGGATTCTCTATCCATTCGTCCTTCACCTACGAATGCTGCATCTTTGGGGTCCCTGAACGAGTGGGACCTAAAGCGGTGTTCTTCCCTGCCACCACACTGTTGAGCAACTACGATCTACCCTTCCTGCAGCAGCTAGTCAGAGGGATGTACTACATGGGAGTTGACGTCGAGAGCTTCTCTTCCGCAAACGGACCAGGGCAAATGGAGATTTGCTTCAAACCGAGGTTTGGAATCGACGCCGCCGACAGCGCCTTCACCTTCCGCACAGGAATCAAAGAGATGGCCAGGAAGTTCGACTACATCGCCACCTTTTTCACAGATGACAACATCCACAATTCTGGCTTACTCTCCCACAGCCTTTGGGATGCCAGTGGCAGAAGAAGCCTTTTCCACTCGGGCAATGGGGAACTTTCGGAGATGGGCAGAAAGTGGCTCTCGGGTCTTCTCCAGCACTCGGCCGCTCTGAGCTGTCTTTTGGCTCCAGGGATCAGCTGTCGAAACCAGCTTTCCAAAGGCAAGAAAAATTCCAAGAACGTTCTTTACGCCACATGCGGCTGCAACAACAACAGCAGCTCCTTCAACGTGAAAATTCACGGGGGACGCGAGACTCACATCGACAACAAGCTGGGGACAGCGATGGCCAATCCTTACATTGTGTTGGCGGCCACGGTAGCAGCAGGTCTAGACGGTATTAGACGTAACCTGAATGCCGAACAGCTTCTCAACAAAGCTCCAGGTCAGCAGAAACAGTTCCCGATCCCTGTTAAATTGGACGATGCTTTAGAGGCTCTGGCAGAGGACAGCGCAATTCGTAGTGCGCTGGGAGAGCCGTTTGTGCAGTATTTTATTGCCATGAAGCGTGTAGAGATTGAGACGCAAGAGCACGATGCCGACAAGAACAAGGGACTTGAGTATTTTATTTAACACCTGAAAATTGTATTTTATTTTGTGTGTGTGTATTTGAATCCAAGGAAATACATTTAATATATTTCCCTTTGATTTGGTATTAAACAAAGAACTTTGTATTACGGACAAATATACCTTTCATCCAAACAAGACTTTAAAATAAAACCACACAACTGATGGATATCTGCTGCAGACTGACTGATTTCATTTATAGCATTAACGCGCCTAAATAAAGTTCACTTAAACTTTAGAGGTAACGGCGACTTGTTTTTATGTATAGATAACCTACTTGAAGTTCAAACTTTCCAAATGTTTTGAACTGGGACTTAGAATAACAAGATGATACATCTGTTGACTCATGAAGTTGTTAACGTCATGCTATAGAAGTTCCCTAAACTAGTAATAAAATAGTATTTTAGCTTAATCTTAATGATGTGAATCTGATCTAGCAGGGCTGTTCAATCCTGAAGGCCAAGGTCCTGTTTAGCTCCGACTTGCCCAAACACAGTTGGACGAGAGGGGCTTTCACAAGGAACTAGGCAGCAAGGTAGTTTAAGAACCAATTTCTCCCTTGGCCGTTTGCCTCTGAAGATGGCCAACAGCGATGTCTTTTTGCGTGGTATTAATAAAGAGATTAGACTAGATTTTTTAGGTATGCTTAACTGGACTTGCCACTGTGCACCCAGCATTTGCTTAAATATTAGATTACATGTTATGAAAGCAAAAGACTGTAAATTGGCTACGCAAAAAATACAATGTAGCGCAACTGTGCATGTAAGCATAGGCCTACTCTCAAATGCTGGAAACAACAATACAGAGAAATTAGAACGCAGCATTACTCGCATACTTTATGGCTTTTAAGAGAAACAACCAAAATACACTCAATCAAATTAACTCAACAAATTCAACTCGGACTGCTGAAGGTCCACTCCAGAGAGGAGACGGCTGATTTTTATTGGCACCAACAAGCAGCATTTGGGGGGTACAGAACAAAGACAGATAAGACAGCGGTGGCTTTGTGATGATTTTAACCGGCCCAACAGCACTTCAGCAACTCTCTTATCGTACATTAGCAATACATAAAACACAATCTTCCTACTTTTTTGACTTATTTCAGAGGGAAAAACTGGTACATTGGAGCCTGACGCTGATCTTAAAGGACTCTTCCCTCAGATATTTTACTGTAAATAAGTTTAACTTCGCAGCTGTACCAGTGACAGATCCTTATTCGGAGACTACTGCAGACTATACATCAACACTATCAATACTTCATGTATCTTCAGATTCTACAAGCCATAGTTTTCTAGTTACTTCTTAGTAGGGGTGGGGGATCTCATGGATCTTGGTGGGGTGGGGGACCTCATGGATCTGGGTGGGGTGGGTGATTTAGGAGCTGGAGTTGGAGTGGGAGATTTCACAGAGGGAGGTGGAGTAGGGGTTGGGGACTTCACGGAGGGCGCAGGAGTCGGGGCCTTTGTGGACTGTGGAGCGGGTGTAGCTGGCTTTGGGGAAGCGACGGGCTTGGCCATCTGTCCCAGTTTGGGCTCTGGGATATCGTCGCCTTGCTTGTAGACGCTGACTGTGATCTCCACGAATTCACCTCCGTACTTGTTCCGAACATTGATGCTGTACTTTCCAGAATCTTCCACGTACACGCTATGGATAGTGAGGCTGGAGAACTTGCCGCCCTCGAAGGTGATCTTGTAGCGGTCGTCGGACACAATCTCCTGCTCATTCTTAAACCAGGTGACCTCTGGGCTGGGGTCACCCCACACTGTGCAAGTAAGACTCAGGCTCTGCAGAGGTGAAAGGTCGCTAAGTATGTGCAGTCGAATGTCAAATGAACAGTTCATTTAGAAATGTATTTAAATGCATTAAAAAGGAATCTGTAGCTACTAGGGAACGTGGGAAAAATAAAAAGATTCACTACCTTCTTCTCCATAATGGTGACAACATCTGGCAGGCCACCTACCACTCTACCACGGTCTACAGAGGGCAAACAGTTCATGTTACACATTTGGACACTATTTCCAACTTAGGTAAATTAAAAGAATTGTGACCCTAGACCACAAAACCTTATGGAGCAAATAAATTATAAATTAAGATTTATAAATCATCTAAAAGCTGTACAGACAACATTTGGCTAAGATACAATTGTGACCCTGGACCACAAAACTAGTCTTAAGTCGCTGGGGTATATTTGTAGCAATGGCCAAAAATACATTGTATGGGTCAAAATGATTGATTTTTCTTTTTTGCCAAAAATCCTTAGGATAGTAAGTAAAGATCATGTTCCATGAAGATATTTAGTCAATTTCTTACTGTAAATATATTAAAACTTAATTATTGATTAGTAATATGCATTGCTAAGATCTTCATTTGGACAACTTTAATATTCATATTTTCATATAGTTGTATCTTGGTCAAATATTGCCCTATCCATCCAAATCATACATCAATGGGAAGCTTATTTATCCAGCTTGGTTATGTTCTGAAATTTCTGAAATCGAATCTAATTTCATATAATTTCTGAAAACTAACACTTACGACTGGTTTTGTTGTCCAGGGTCACAATTATTTGAAATTCTAGAATCTGAGGGAGCTAAAACAGGGAAACATTGTGAAAATCACCTTTAAAGTTGTCCAAACTAAGTTCTTAGCAATGCATATTACATTATAAGTTTTTATATTGTTTTTATATGGAAATTTACCAGATATATTCATGGAACATAATCTTTACTTAATATCCTAATGAGTTTTGGCATTAAAGAATAAATGGATCATTTCAATCCATACAATATATTGTTGGCTATTGCTACAAATAATATACCTGTGTCACGATTAATCAAAATATACCCATGGTCACAATTAACAGTTTTTGGTAAAAAAAAAAGGCATTGATTTAATAATAAATACTTCCAGTTGTATGAAAATTTGGGTCATCATTCTGGCATTTGTACACATTACTAAGATGATTTAATGAGATTATTTTCAGTGTACAAAGCTTTACACTCCATTATACTGTCTGAGTTCAAGTATGGATAGATATAAACTGGACAACAGCATTACTAATGCTGCATTTGAGCAGTTCTTGGGAATACTCACTCTTCTCAGCAAAGGCGGCAGCTCTGATTAAAAAAAGAGAGAAAATATTAATATGTCTGTTTCATGTCATTCCAAGCTGTAAGAACTTTGTTCAGCTATTTTTGATGAAATCTGAGTTTTCTGACTATTCATAAAAAACAAGGCCCAGAAAGGTAGTAAGGACATTGTTAAAATAGTCTACATGACATCAGTTGTTCAACAGTAATTATACAAAGCTGCAAGAATACTTTTTGTGCACAAAGAATACAAAACATAATGACTTTATTCAACAATTTCCTCTCTTTCTTCTCAGTGACGCAGGACTAAGTTTACAGGCCCTTGACTTTAGTAGTGCCCTTGCTGTTTTTGGAAGTCTTCAAAGCTCTTGGATTTCATCAAAAATGTCTTCATTTGTGTGACATACTGGTCATACTGGTTTGGATTTTTTTGGACATAATTTTCATTTTTGGGGTGAATTATCCCTTTAAGAAAAAAAAGGAATTGTGTGAAAGGAACACACACTTGAAAACAGGCCCTTCTTTCAATTCCCCTATAGTTAAACAGTTGGATTTTACAGTTTTCAAATCCATTCAGACGATCTTCAGGTCTGGCAGAGCACTTTTACCTGCAGTGCAGCACAGTTCATTGAATCTGTTTAGACCGTTAATAAATGACGTTCAAAAAAGAGTTTAGATATTATTTCGATTTAAAATGTTCCTATTTCAAGGAACATTGCTGCCAATATTGAAACTAGTTGGTCATTTCTGAGCGAGATGCTAATGGTCTAATCAGATTCAACGATCTATGCTGCTAAGCTGTAGCTAGAAGTGCTATAGCCAGACCCAGAGATTGGCTGCATGGATTCTAAAACAGTAAAACTCAACTGTTTAACTCTTAGGGAGTGAGAAAATGAGCCTATTTTCAAAAATAGGGGAGTGTTCCTTTGAGAGAATAAACTGAAGCAATGGAGGTTATCTTACTTAAGTCTCTGGAACTCTGCATAAGCATCAGTGTAGGCTGTTAGAATGAAGGAACACATTACAAGATGTAAGTAACACTATGACAAAGGAAATGAAAATGTGTATTTCTATGCATATAGCATTTTTGATCTATTTAACGTTGATTTTAGGTCAAATTCGGAGCCAACAGCATTCAGCAGTCCAGATTCCACTTGCCTTGTCCAGAAAGGTCAAAGGTGCGAGTGTGTGGTTTTTTCCCATCATGAATCTCAATAGTGTAAAGACCCTTTTCCTTATCAGTGGGCTCACAGATCTGCATCCAGGCCATCTCAGATGTGCCTCCGATTCTCATTTTCTCTGAGGAGGAGATCTTACTCTCTCTGAAGCCAGAATAAAAAATCACTTTGGCTACAACGCACCAAACACGACATACTCCTGTTATACAATCAAATAACGCCTGATACAATTCCGAGTCTAAATATATGATTGGTCTCTCTTTATGGGAATATACCTATGAAACCAGCTAGCTTTCATCTCCTCTGTGTAGTACTTCATGTAGCATTGCAGTCTGATACCCTCTGGTGTGCACTGAAGAACCAAGTCAGAGGCAGAGGAACCTAGAACGAAGCACACAAAACATTCAAACTACAGTAGTGATAATATTTGAAATGGATCTGGAAAATGGAGGTGGAGTTCATAAAATCAGAAGAGAATGACCAACACACCGGCAATACTGGCAATGGCATTGATGATATCCTCAAACACTGACAAAAAGAGAATAAAAATTAATAATCATGACAAAAAGTGTTTGCATATATATATATATATATATATATACATAGTGTGTCTTAAACCTATTAAATTAAAAGTTTGGGTAATCTCATGCTCACCAAGCATAACAATCCGGCATTTTAACGATTTAAAATATTGCTTTTCTATTTTAATATATTTTAAAATGCAATTTATTATTGTGATGCAAATCCTAATTTTCAGGGACCATAAATCATTCAAATATGCCGATTTGCTAATTGAGAAACAGTCCTTCTTATGTTAAAAACAGCTAAGCTGAATGATATTTCAATTTAATGCGTCCCTGCTGCATAACATTTTTAACCTTAACCTGCTGAGTATGTATAACACACCTATGACAATGAAATACATATCGTTACCTTTGCCAGAAATATCATAGACAGAAGTGTCTTTTCCGCGGTCATCACCCAGTACAGCTTTGTAAATTCCCTGGTCTTTTCTGGAGAACTGTTGAAACCGAAAATAAATATAAACAAAGTTAAACATTGCATTTATTAATCATTTATGTTACTGCTTTCTACACTTTGATACACTTTTATACCATGGGGATTGGAAGAGCGCATGATCCAGACATTGGGTTTGGTGGAACATCAACAGTAATTTCGTCATCCTCTTTAAACCAGGTAAATGTTGTCTCTTTCTTCACATTGGCCAGCTACAGTGCAAACATACAGCAAGGATAAGGATACGAGACTCTGGTATCAGTGTTAAATGGTCTTTAAAATGCAGGGTTGCATTTACCTTGCACATAAGCATTACTGTGCAGTCATCTGCCACATGGAAAGACAGGTACTCTGAGAAGTGAGGGCCTGAGAGAAAGCAGAATAATGATGAAGAAATGAAAGCTGGCCACAATTTATAAACAATGATGACAACATGGGGTACAATTTGTCACTTCTGTCATATTTACGAACCTTGCTTTCTGATGTGCTCTTTTCTCTGGAACTCAGCTTCCTTCAGAGCAACTTTGAATGCTAAGGTAAAAAAAATACAAAGAATATTAGGTTTTATAGCTTTGTACTTATCCCACAGCAGCACTGTGAAGACTACACATTTCATTTTAGACTCTGTTGAGCCCTTACCGTCTCCCACAAGAACCAGTGAGCTTTGGCTTTTGGCCTTGCCGTCACTGATCTGAATGGTGTAAGTGCCTTCATTAGCCCTGGTGAAGTGTTCAATGGTCATCTGGATGATTCCAGTAGGAACGTCATGGCTGATTTTGCAACCCTAAACACACAGGGCAATCATTTAAATTAGGGCCTGGACTTTAACGCATTAATTTAGATGAATTAGTTATACAAAAATAACGCACTAAATTTTTTAAACACATTTTAAATCTCACTTATTTTTGCACCACGGAACGTTTCTCACTAGATGAGTTTGGGCGGACCGATTATACTGGAGCACCGACTAGCGTTTCTAATGTTCTGAATGTACTTGAAAGTAGGGATGCCGATATGTTTGCGTGTTTTGTCAGTAAAGCTGGTCCTGTAATCAGCGGTAAATGCTATCAGGTGCGTGATTTCACATTGAGCCGTATATACGACACACAGCCATTGTTCACTGACGAGCTGATAATGAACATGGTTTAGCGTAGCTCGACAGTGCCCTAATTAAAATATATTTCTCAAATTCAAATCAAATCAAATTCTAATTGTATTGGTCACATTTACATACATACATGGTACGACGTAAAGTGAAATGTATTGCACAACTGCCCAACAAATTAACTCAATAAGAAAAAGGAAAAACAATTTGAACCACTTAGGTGAAAAAGAAATAAGATAAAGAATAAGTACAGTAATAAATATAAATATACTCTAAAGAAAAATAGAATTAGACTAGCAATAA
>JAUMHQ010000066.1:17095499-17106900 GCA_032361165.1 Enteromius paludinosus
ACCTACATCTTGGATGCCCTGGGGGTAAGCAAATAAACATCTAATTTTCATTTTTGGGTGAACTATCCCTTTAAGGCGAGACACTACAGGTGAATAGGGATTTTTTTTAATTAGAAGATATCACTGTGAAACTTCTCCAGTTTATTACTGGCATAAACATAAGAAAAAAATTTATTACAAGTTTTGTGTAAATGTATGTTTTAATATGCAAATGAGGCCTTATACGCTTAAATATACTAACTTGCATATATTTGCAAAAACAAAATCTGGAATTTGGAAAGGTCCAGGTTTAAAATTCTTGGTTCTATTTGTTGACATATTAGATTAAAGGACTTTTACAGAGGGGATTCTGGATATTTTATTTTGTGCTTTAGTAAATTAGAGAATACTGACAATAGCCTTAAAAAATCTATTTTCGCCATGTTTTTTTGAGTAAAAGGACCTATAACTCAACTCAAATGTTGATATATCAACAAATCCCTCTGTAAAAGCCTTCATATAGTTAAGTATAAGTCTGGAAAAGTTGGTGCTTGTAGGTACTACTGAAGTGGATATATGTGACTCTGAATGTGAGAAAAAACTCATTTTGAGAAAACGGCCTTTAAAGTTTTATATTGTACAATTTCATAAATTTCTATTGAAACCCAGAACAAACAAACAAATATATATATTCAGTTTATTAATATACATTTATTAATATCATGTAATATTTAAAATACATGGAAACTGATAAATTAATAAATTATTAATAAAAATAGCCTTAAGCTGAAGAGAACTACCATAACAAACGCACATAACAGTCACAAAAACTGCAAACAAACTGTGTCTGTTTGTTGTATGTCCATCTATAACTAAATTAATCTAATAAACAGATCCCTGTCTGTTTACAGCCTAAATGTCCATGCCTGCACCATATGTAGGCCCCTCGATCTCCTGTCGGTGTCTTTTCACCTTTTTGGCTGTGCTTACTCTTTGGCGCTTGCGTTTCACACGGGTGGACTGAAAAATGTTCGCTTTTGAAAGTCTAACCATTTCAGTGTAACTGCATGCATTTACAGTGATAACTGTACACTGAAGCCACAACTTATCCATGACAGCCAGCATGGCAGAGGCACCATCATTAAAAGTGGCAATAGCCATACTGGCTGCAGCCTGAACTCTTTTCCCCACAAATACTGTTTTTGGACATCTGGCCCATATGAAAGAGTTGAGGCACTCACTTGCATTTTGAGTGCCTCCATGCTGCATGCGCTGTAGCAGACTGTCACTGGATATTCGGTGGTACACAGGGATAAGCTTCTTTCCCACTTCACGTGACAGAAAGTTTTTAGTGTGATGCTTGTGGGACTCCGGTGTTTCTTCATTCTCCTCTGCTCTCCTGTACCAACACCACGATGGACTGCACCTTGTATGTAATGGATTGTCATCACTAGACATGCTGTGAAGGAGACCTGCCCAGATCTCAGCTTTCATTTTATCTACGGAGCCCTGGTTGTTAACAATAGCCCCCCTGTAAAAATTTAGCAAGGCCTTACAATAAGGGGGAGTCAGCTTGCCCAGGCCCTTGCCCCCTAATTTACTTAGTTGCCTAAGTGCTGTACCCATGCGCTTATGGGCATGATTTATGCACTCCAATTTCACAATTTCATGTACAGGGTATGGGTTGAGGGCAACCACCTCCTTAAATGCAGCACTCCATCTGACAGCATCTCAGTATATCGCACCTGGTGACAACTGACTGACCTGGCCCACATCCTCTTAGCTGCCTCTTGCTCCATTGCTTTACTTGAGCCTGCAAAAATTTTAGCACAGTCAGTGTGTGCCTCCCTCCAGCTTTCAAATTCCTGGTCTGTTATTTTTCCTTCTCGTTTGGCACTATTCTTCAAGGCACATGCATGACAGTAGGAGGACAAGACCTCAAAGTCTATTACTAGATCTGTAAGGACGTCAATGCACACACCAATGCCATAATTTGATGTGAAACCTCTTTTATGCCAGGTTCCATCAAAAGACACGCTGATGTTTATAACTGCATCTTCATCCTCCATCAGTAATCTTGCCATATCTGCGTCAACCTCAGCATAAGCCTGCCTGATCTGCTCCCTGGCCCTGTGCAGTGACCCCAAGCCTCTCTCAATTTCTGCAGCTACAATGAAACAAATACTGTATAAATAAACGTTGATTTAATCAGGCTTTAATCATATTGCACATATAACTAAACTTGTTTTGTAAAAGACAGTGGATTCTTATTTGATTATGACATGATTATGTTATGTGTGTGTGTGTGTGTGTGTATGTGTGTGTGTGTGTGTGTGCGTGCATGAAAGTAAATCTGTCCAACAAAATATACTGAATATCATAACATTTATTTGTTAATATTGTATGTATAAATATGTTTACATTTTTATGCTATAATGTGCATCATAAGGGGAAAAATAAATGTAATGTCTCTCTCACTTCTGACACTATCCACAAGACAAAAGCATTTGGCATTTAGACACTACACTGCTTTGTTTTCTGGCTCAACCTTTTTCATACCTGTCACTTTTCTGTTGTGTCTCTGATAAGTCTTAAGGTGAAGGGAAGGTATCCCCAACACCTTGCTGATTTTTTTGAGAGCTGCATACCCCATTCCTAATTCATGTGCTAAGAGCACCATCCGCACATTCACATCAAATGCAACGTCGTTCCTAGACTCGTCTTGCAGACGCGTAGATGTGTAAACACTTCTGCAGTACCTATCTCTCTCACACAGACTGCACTCCAGCAACACACTGCTACAGAACCCATGATTCTGTGGATCGATGTTAATTTTCAACCCTGATCCAGCACAGTTAGGACAACACAAACCACTGACTAATTCATTCAATCGTGCGACGTGAATTATGAGCCATTCCTGTGTGGCGCGGCTGTCATTCCCTCCAACAGACTCTCTCTTTCCCTTTCCAAACGATAGCTTACGCGATGAGGCACTCGCTGATGGGGTTTCATTGTCTAATCTGTTGTTTACTTTCTTTTTACCAGCTCTTGCAAGTGACAGCTGTTGCCATCTTTTCTTTGAAACTTTATGAGCTGTTTTCGGTGTTGTCGGCATTTTCTCAGGTGCAGAATAAACAACGAAGTGTGGCGCCTGTGAACCAATCACGTAGTCGGAAATTCACATGACCAATCAGATGTAGTTTTCAGCTGAAGATTCCCCGGCAAACTTTCGCGGTTGGTTATTTCCACAAAAGAAATGCCCATATTTGGATTAGACAGCGCTGTGCACGAGACTGGGAGCTTTACAATGATACCAGGCATGACTGTTTCTGTGAATGGAGACGGCACGGGAGCTCGCGTTAAAATGGTAACTTTTGGTGATTTCCGATAGAAATCTAAAGGCGCAAGTCGACAAAATATAATGAAATAACCACCTTAATGTGTAATGCTGACATATTTTTTATTTTGACATGAAAGCTTACATGTTAAGGGAGCAAACTGGCCCAAAATCTCAAAATTGACCACTGCATGAAAAAACTATGTTTTCACCTGCCGTGTCTCGCCTTAATTCAGCGTATAAGCAGCGCAGCAAAAATACACTCAGCGCCGAAACTATCGCAGCACAGCTACTTCTGCTCTGCTCCTGCTTCACGCTGCTGCACCGCCCCGCGTGCTGTGTGAAAGCTGTCATCTGTTAACATGGGTGCCGAAAAAATATGTGCTTGTTAAGCCCTGCTTACCATGCAGAATGAAACCGGCATGAGCTATTGTATTCTACAGCAACAAAGCGTGTGCGTAGCAAATGACGTCAGAAGCTTGAGTATGTTATAACCGGTTATGGTCTATTACTATCGTAGAAAATTAATTTTGACACCCCTGTTGAAAATGATTTTAATTACTTTGTGGCGGGTTCACAAAGATGGAAGTTACAACTATGATTGACTACGCCACTTAAATTTTACTGGGTAGGAGATCCCAGGTCCACCACATAAAATGGGGTCCCGCACAGTTATTCAATCAAATGAATTTGCTCAATTCAGAATTTATACAAATACAGTCACATCTATTTGTGCTCACAACCCGGCAAAATACTCAAATGGAATGGAATTACAATAAGTCAGAGGGTAGAACAACACTTCCACACCATACCAACCAATAATACAAAAAAAATAAAATACAATAAAGCAAAAAAAAAAGAAATTACAATCTTTTTACATAGCACACTGACCCATGTGAAAAAAAGAGAACATTCAAACACTCTTGACACCCCACACTTGTGCATGTGGAAGTGTCACTCTTCTGGACTCACACTAAGCAAGGCTATGCGTCAGGGCCTTCTTAGAACACAAAAGAAAATAAATCAAAATACAAAAAGGACAAGTTCTGGGCAGCACTCAACAATGTAATAATCACACAACAAACCATAAAAACAATAGGGGGAAAACAGTGGCCAACAAGCTGGACTGAACCACATTCTAAAAGAAAGAAAACAAACCACATCAGCAGCCAAACACAGTTTATCGTTCCATGTTACACCATCGAAACCACATGTTTATGCATTTATTACAATCAATGTTAAAATGCTAGTTACCATAGTCTCACAATGATTATTAAAAATAATTACCTTTAAGCTAGGGATGTCCCAATCTCGATCGGCCGACCAGTAAGGCACGTTTTGTCAGTAAACACAGTCCTGTAATCAGCGATAAATGCAATCATGTGCGTGACTTGAAATTGAGCCGTATATACTACACACGGCCGTTGTTCACTGACGAGCTGCACAAAACCATGTTCATTATCAGCATGGATTTGCGCAGCTCGTCAGTGAACAACGGTAGTGTTGTGCTACAGCCTGAGGAAGGTGAAAAGGGTTTGGATGTTGACCCGCTGTCCTACGAGCGGAACGCCTGGGAAGAGGACTAATCAGCCAACTGGCCAACTAGCTGATCCAAAGTACACTCCGTGGGCGCATCGACACTACTTATTGATTCCAATTCTGTCCCCTGCATAATTGCTGGAGACTGCACTCCTAAGAGTTCTCTGATTTTTGTTGGGGAATTTGTTGTCCCTACATGGCTGCATAGAGCATATACATCTCAATGAAACAATGCACTTTTGCAGTCATCTATGGCTTCCGGTTGGAACATGTGATGATGGTCTTGGAGACAGTCACGTCATCAATGCAGCCATTTACAAATGCCAAATACTCCTCCAAATCAATATAGTCGCCATTGGTTGCAGCCTCGTTAAAGATAACCCAGTCAGTGCACTCAAAACAGAACCTGGCCAGGTTTTAATCTGTTTCCGTACAGGTTTCAAACGTCTGACGAGTGGTCTTCATGCTGGAATCAATATAACAGATGTGGTCTGAGTATCTGAGGAGGGGGCCGGGCTCTCTACAGGATACACGCTGGGAATTTTTGTGTAAACAAGATCCGGTGTGTTCTCCCCTCTAATTGAATTAAGGGAGCACTGACTTTAGATTTGCATGATTGAAATCTCCAGCAAAGATAACAAGTCTGTCTGAACATTCTGCAGCTCGCTAATAGCTCTGTACATTTCCCACCCCAGATAGCACACATACGTCTGCAAGATGTCTGTTGAAGATGTCTTGATCTGGAAAGCATCTGCTGTCTACAAACGTCTGGCAGATGTCTTACAGATGTCAGTTTTACATACATCCTAAATCATAAATATCTTAAAGGCATCTAATATACATCTATTTGACATCTAAGAGTGACGTCCAATAGATGTTTTGCAGATGAGCAAACAATCTAAATAATAAAGTGTATCGCTTCACTTCATTTAATGCGCAGAATCTAAAAGCATGCAACGTGTGAAATAAAAGAACAGTAACAATAAATCATATAAGTGGTATTGCTTTTGTTAGTCAGGAAGATTTTGCATGAAGTTATGATTATATGTATATATAGAACAAGAGCTGGAGAAATAACATGAAAGTGTCTAAGAGCTATGAAAAGAGTCACACTTAACCCCACAGACTACAACCTCTAGACTTCCTTCAGCAGATCCTCTAGCTGGTTAGAACTGGTTTTCATGACTTTGAAACATCCTGTGGTTGCTGTATCTTAGTTCTGAGAAATCATATGTAGCATCTGCAGAAGTGCCAACCGAGGGGAGGAGAGAATATCTACAGTGTCTCACAAAAGTGAGTAAACATTTTTGTAAATATTTTATTATATCTTTTCAAGGGACAACACTAAAGATATGAAACTCTGATAGAATGTAAAGTAATCAGTGTACAGCTTGTATAATGGTTTAAAGTTGATGTCCCCTCAAAATAACTCGAAACACAGCCATCAAAGTCTGAACTGCTGGCAACAAAAGTGAGTACACCCCTAAATGAAAATGCCCAAATTGTGCCCATTTAGCCCTTTTCCCTGGCCGTTGTCATGTCACTCGTTAGTGTTACAAGGCCTCAGGTGTCCATGGGGAGCAGGTGTGTTAAATTTGGTGTTTTTCGCTCTCACACTCTCATACTGGTCACTAGACGTTTAACATGGCAAAGAATTCTCTAAGTATCTGAAAGAAAGAATTATTGCTCTACACAAAGATGGCCTAGGCTAAAAGAAGATTGCTAACACCCTGAAACTGAGCTGCAACACGGTGGCTAAGACCATACAGTGGTTTAAAAGAACAGGTTCCACTCAGAACAGGCCCTGCCATGGTAGACCATAGAAGTTGAGTGCACGTGCTCAGCGTCACGTCCAGAGGGTGGCTTTTGAAAATAGACGTGTTAGTGCTGCCAGCATTGCTGCAGAGGTTGAAGGGATCGGGGACTAGTCTGTCAGTGCTCAAACCATATGCCGCACACTGCATCAAATTGGTATGCATGGCTGTCGTCTCAGAAGAAAGCCTCTTCTAAAGATGGTGCACAAGAAAGCCCGCAAACAGTTTTACTGAGGACAAGCAGACTAAGGACATGGAATACTGGAACTTATTTGGTTCAGATGGTATCAAGCGTGTGTGGCGGCGACCAGGTGAGGAGTACAAAGACAGACGTGTCTTGGCTTCAGTCAAGCATGGTGGTGGGAGTGTCATTGTTTGGGGCTGCATGAGTGCTGCCGGCACTGGGGAACTACAGTTCCTTGAGGGAACGATGAATGCCAACATGTACTGTACCATACTGAAGATGAGCATGATCCCCTGCCTTCAGAAACTGGGCCGTAGAGCAGTATTCCAACATAATGGCCCCAAACACACTTCTGAGGGTAAAGGTGCTGGACTGGCCAAGCATGTCT
The DNA here is from genome assembly GCA_032361165.1 of Enteromius paludinosus. NCBI lineage: Eukaryota > Metazoa > Chordata > Actinopteri > Cypriniformes > Cyprinidae > Enteromius > Enteromius paludinosus. The sequence continues at coordinate 17,102,741 of JAUMHQ010000066.1, forward strand.
CCAGACCTAAACCCTATTGAGCATCTGTGGGGCATCCTCAAACGGAAGGTGGAGAAGCGCAAGGTGAAGCTCTAGTGAACTCCATGCCCAAGAGAGTAAAGGCAGTGCAGGAAAATTTCAAGTATACCTATTTAGACCTTGATTAGCTGCTTCAGGCGTGTTTGATTATGGTTGAAGCTAAGCTCTGCAGGGACACTGTTCCTTCACCCCTGGGCTAGCGGCAGTGACTATGTTACCTGCCACAGCGGAAATACAACCGCATTTGGTGGGTGTTATAATTAAATTAAATAAATTAAATAATTAAATGAAATGAAATGGAAAAAATAACTTATACACATAAAAGTTAAAAATTAATATAATTAACAAATCTTCTTTTTTGAATAAATATATTTCTGTATATAGTAGTTTTAATACACATACATGCTCAGAATCAAACATTAGGCTCTTACTGTCAGTGTCGTATAAAATTCCTAGCCACACATTCTGAGGCCCCTGGTAGTGATGCGACATCTCTTTAAGGAAGAAGCGACTCTCCTCATCATCTTGAACAGTCAGAACATCTGAAAAATTTCCTGAGAAAGGAAATAACCTTGCTAAGTTATTCCCAGAGATACTCAAAGCCACCGCTAAGTGGAGCTCTTGATCCAAAGTGCCTTACCCTTCTTTTTACACCGATCTCTCGCCTCCTCCAGAGTCATCTTCAATTGAACTGTTTCAAAATAATAGCAGCTCCCACGAAACTTCACCCACGTCTCAGGACATACCACTTCATAGGAGAAAGCAATGCTTTCTGTGGGAGGACAAACAACGATATTAGTCATTAACCAACTATATCTGATCAAATGAATCCAAACACAGGACTCACTCGGAGGAGGTATGTAACATATTGTTCCTGATAAGAGCATGTCACACTCAGTGTCTTTCCACCGTCCGTTTACATCCATGGACGCGCAGCCTCCGTCTCCCATGGGCCCCTCTGGGTAATAATTAGACACTTCCCAGTAAGTGAAGGAAAGCTCACTGCTATCAGACCACTGGTATGAGAGACCATCCTATAAAAGGTAGAGGGCGCTCTTGTTTAATACACAATTATAACCCATCAAACGACATGACAGTGTGTTTAAAACCTTCTTACATCTGTGCTGTACAAGCCAATCCAGTGCGGGGTTTTAAGCCTGTTGATCAGAACAGTGAGATAGGCCTGCTGAAACGGGTCTGTGATGCTCACAAGTGCCGCCCCTTTCTCCAAACATGCCTTCTGGGCCTGATACCAGCTCATGTTGCCGTGGATGATGCGGTAACTATGGTTCTTATACTCAGATGAGTCCAGAGAGGAAGCGGTAAAATAGGATTGTGTAGGACGCTTAGTGATGTCTGAGTAGACATGCACCGATATAAAACAAAAGCAGAAAATTAGCTTCATGTTATGGTCACTAACCAATAGAATGTCATATTATTTTCCAATAAAGGTTCAAATGCTGCAAGGGAACGTCATGAAAACCAAATCTCAAATTTTAGTAGGTTCACCCTAAAATGAGCACTTGTGGATCATTTTTGCAGCTGTTTGGACCCATTCACTACAAGTGATTCACATCCATCCAGCCCATCAATTAACATCTTATGAAGTGAAAACTAGAATGTTTGTAAGAAACAAATATATTATTACAATGTTTCTGTTGTTTTTGGCAAGAGTCCTCTATACATCATACTGATTTCTCCAGAGGAAAAGTGGACTGTCAAGTACAGTATTTTGGCCAGAATTGACCAGAAGTTAATATACCCTAATAATTTAGTTATTTCTTTTTTAACTAGCACCTTTTTACTTCTCAAGATGTTAACAGATGGAGTGGTGTGGATTACTTGTGTATTATTGTGATGTTCTTATCAGCTGTTTGGATGTTCATTCTCATTCACTGAAGAGCATCCATTGCTGAGAATTGTGATATAATGCTACATTTCTCCAAATCGGTTCTGATGAAGAAACAAACTCCTCTACAGTTTGGATGCCTTGAGTATATGTCCAGCAAATTTGTATTTTTTTGATTGAGCTAATATAAGGCAATATAAACGTAAAAATATGAGGACGCAAATCCACAGTTATATACCACTCTGTGCCAATGTATTAAAAATTAAGAACCTTGAGGCTTCTGGCAGACAAAGCCATAGACTCTCTCAGTACAGACGTCGTCTTGCCATAGCCCTGTCACACGGAAGTTGTGACTGTTGGACAGGTAAGTACATCGAGGTTCCCCAGGTGATCTGTACTTAGACACCTGCACACGCACAAAAAGAAAATAAGATTAAAATCAAATTAAACTTATCACACATATATTAAATTCTATAAAAATATATAAGATTCTTCATACCTCCCAGTTGTTATAGCTGACAGCCTTCCCGTTGCTCCACTTGGAGGAAAAACGCCCCTGTGCACCAATCCAAACCCCAGCTGAACAGCCATGAAGCAGCATGACGATGTAGGCTTCAAACAAAAGATAAAAAAAAAACACAGAAATGTCAATACATTGGAGCATCAGAAACTAGAATATAACGAAGATGTGTTCTTTACCTTGTTCAATTTCATCCTCTATGGACACCAGAGATCCCTGATAGGATGAGCAGATGGACCGAGCGTCCATCCAGGTTTTCCCGTCTCCCGGACGGGCTGGGAGATGCAGAAACAGACACTGAGAACCAATCACAAACAAGCAATTCTCATTGGTACAATAAAATCCAAGAATTTTACAATAATGTTTGTTAGTTAAGTAACTTTGCTTCACGTAGGTCTGCTGATAAGCCTATCGGGGCATTCATTCATAAATAAATAATATAATACAATAATAATAAAACAGAAATTAGCCGGGGAGTCGGTCAAGTCCTCTTCTATCCACTGCTTTTGGTTGCTCAACGATTAATTTTTCCAACCCCCTCCAGCGATTGGTCGATTTCATTTAAAGCAGCGTTTGTGATCTTTTACTGCACCAAAAGTAGCACCAAGTGGTGAAGAAATTAGCATTTTCATTCAGACCAATGAGAAAAGATCAACAAGTTGGCGGACAGTTTCATATTTATTGCTATAAAATAAATGTATTTCTATTTAAGACTTGCTTAATATTAGTTCATCATTTGATGCATCCAAATTTATTGGTGAAAAAAGGCATATAGGCAAATATGGCAAATATGTTTTACTGAAAAACTGTTGGCAAAAAATGATCCGGCTGAATTACCATCTGTATGATTCGGATGCAAGTATTGTATCTGTACAGAAACATATAAACCAAGATAAATAAATGATTTAAGTGATACTACTTTGAGAGGAGCATGGGCTTTGAGAACAACTAGTCTAGTTCACATTCCCTCAAGGCTGTTAAAGCAGCTGTATGTGAACCTTTTGATCGTAGTAGAACCAGTTCTCTGGGCAGCGTCCGACATAGTGAGGGTCGCGTGGGTGCTCCACTAAAGACACCGTTCTTCGCTTGCACACGTAACCATGTCGATCCTTACAGCTTCCTGCTGACCACTGACCTGCACAACGTTATTGATAAGCAGTGTTTGAGTACACCAGATAATGCTACTTGTGTGTGCTTAAGTGATTGTGCGTGCATATATTGTTTACCGGATTGAGATGACATCTGGATGCAGTTTTGGCCAGCCCTTCGGGAGAATCTACCATTTTCCCAGTTCTCATAATCCAAAGCGGATCCATCGGTCCAACTGCAGAGAGCAAACACATATTATTCCCAACATGCTTGACACTGTATGCTCCTCTTGTGCAAACTTCTGTAATGTTTTTTGACCATAAGCAATTGGAAATATACCTTTTATTTTGAACTTAAAAGTCATAAGAATTATCTTTCACTTATTATAAATAACAGTGTATAAATAAACATTGACTTTTTCATTTATTGAATTATGCTGTAAAAAAAAATACTGATAAAAAAAAAAAAAAGCACCTGAGACCACTGTGACCACTGTTAGCAGACAAACCAATCCACCAAAATTCTGAATCCTAAAAACAAAGAAACAAACACATATGCTCTTTTATATAAACATAAATGTACTGCATATAATCACACACTGCTCCAACGCTGCGTCCGAAATCGCTTACTTCCCTACTATATAGTATGTGAAAAACAGTATGCGAGGCGAGTAGTATGTCCGAA
>JAUMHQ010000066.1:17129953-17149772 GCA_032361165.1 Enteromius paludinosus
ATTTACATGTAAATGCATTTATACATTTATTTTCTTATATTTGATATTATATCTAAATATATTAAATATATAAACATGACATATTTTCATTAAATATATGCATGCATGTGTTTGTATTTATATATACTTAATAAATATACACCGCACATACAAACATATTATGCAAAGAAAGACTTATTTTGGATGCGATTAATCGCGATTAATCATTTGACAGCACTAAAAATAAATAAAAATGCAGATCGTGTTTTAACTCAAAAAGCTGCTTAGGGCTGCACAAAGCATTACATATGCATTTACACAGTTTGAAGAAATAATGTTCTGAAATTAACGTTTTAAATATTAAATCATTAACAATTTCAATCACTCTGCATGCAGCCTTAAAGGGTTTTCTTACTTCAGCAAAGGAAAACCAGTCTCCACTTGGCTTATAATCCTCCGAAGTTTTTCCTTTACTAATCGGGTTTGTGCTTCTAATTTGTGACCGGTGTTCTAACGATTCATCCTACCTTATCAGATTTTGCTTCCAGGTAGTACAATTTGATATCAGAAAATGCTACCTGTTAAGTTATGTTTTATTAATATCTACACCTCAAACAAACCTAAACCTACCCTTACTGTTAATGCAAAACATAATTTAACAGGTAGCATTTTCTGATATCAAATTGTACTACAATTACAATTCATTTTGTTCTCTCTCCGCAGTGGCCTGAAGTGTAAATAGCAAACACCCGTTTAGTCCCATTAAAAGGCTTGGAGGGGTCTGGACAGTTTTTAATATGATTGAAAGAAAAAAGGCACATACACCTAGGCTGCTTCGAACGCAAGTAAAACACAGCCTAATTTTCATTTTTGGGTGAACTAGCCCTTTAACGTGACCGTGTGTAGGAAATTAATATGAAACTCAACATTTTCATGAAAAACCATCAAATATATTACAAAACACAAGTAAACAGACTTTTTTTTTTTTACATTTGATCCAGCAAAACCATACTTAATCTCATCTAATTACAAAAGGCTCAGCCTTAACTAACTACTCGCAAACATTCGTCACAAATAACTGCATTTTGCTGTAACAACCAAAAGAAACGCTAAATGTAAAACAAGAAGATCCAGTGTTGCCCAGATTTAACAGTACCTTTAGCACGTTTAGCAGCACAACACATTGTTTCAATTATTTACAGTTTGTAAAATAAATTCCCTGCCAGTAACTGACAGTCCTGCCCCCAGCATACAAGCACACGGTTACACACGCACACACACATCTCACTTACTTGTACAGTACAAGATTTTTTTTTTTTTAAGTAATCGCTCCTTGGTAAATAGAAGCCTGCATTTTGTGTTTTAACACAAAGTTGGTCAGCAGCCCTAAGAAATATTACTCTTCTGCTGCCCTGCGCTTTTGTAGGTCACATTTTTAAATGTTGACGTCGAGCTCCTAAAAAGAGGATTTGTGCCCTGGAGATAAAAGAGAGAAAAAACACAATTATTTAAAAGTATATCAGGATTTGAACACATTCAGATGAACAGAATACTCTATAACAGTGGTCTCAAACTCAATTCCTGGAGGGCCACAGCTCTGCAGAGTTTAGCTCCAACCAGCTCCAAATCACACCTGCTTGTAAGTTTCGAGTGATCCTGAAGACCTTGATTAGCTGAATCAGGTGTGGTTTATTAGGGTTGGAGCTAATCTGTGCAGAGCTGTGGCCCTCCAGGAACTGAGTTTGAGACCAATGCTCTATAATGTAATGCTCTCTTGATAATGTTATCATACCGACTGCCATCTTGCTTTCGCCTTCTCTGCCTCAAACTTGGCAACCTCTTTCCGGTCATGGACAGAAACTAGAAACTTCCAGGTCACAAGGAGAGTAATGCCAATGATGAGGACGGACATGGACACGCCCAAAGCGATCAATGGTGCATTTGGTGGCTTTGGGCAGTCTGTAGGAAAGTCATGCACACACAATTAAAAAAACAACAACTTTATTTTAATGTGTAATGCCACCATGTGTATGCTAAACTTTGCATGTTTATGTATTTTAATGCATTAAACCATAAAAATGAGTCATTAGTCTCACCGTAAAGCTTGGGGTTGTAAATGATGCTGCCGTGATCACTGTCCACCAAGCTGAATGATACTAGACAGTTGTCCTCATTCTGTAAGAAGCACAATGCCGCCCGATTCTCTTCAAAATCTGAAAACCAAAATATATTACATTTATGCATTTAGCAGATACATGTAACACACCCAACACACACACACACACATGTTGATTATTGTGGTTTATGGGGACTCTCCATAGGCGTAATGGTTTTTATACTGTACAGACTGCATGTGGTATTGCCCTACACTGACCCTACACCTACATCTACCCCTTACAGGAAACTGTGTGCATTTTTAGATTTTCAAAAATAGTGCACCTTCATGTCATAATACCTATGTCATACCCATGTCATTATGCAAATTTGTGTCCTCATAAATCACACAAACATGCACACACATACACACGCCTACATATATATATATATATATGAGAAGAATATATGAATGCATATACTGTACAATAAGTATATGCATAGTATAACAAATCATGTATGTATGATATTATCCCACTCAGCTATTTTTCTTCCCTTCAATCTCACTACATCGCTTTCCTTTGTCCCTCTCATGTCTTTATTAAAGACAGACAGTGTTTGGTGTCTTCTGATTGTCTTCCAGTCTTCAGAGCACCAGTTGAGTTGTGATCTCAGGGTTCATATAATAGGCTGATCTTGTATAGACACTCAAGGGTTTTGAAACCCAGTGGGCCCTAACAATAGGCTCTCTACATAACAAGCTAAGTAGCTTGTTTCCCTTTGTGAAGGGTCAAGAGGGCCGATCTAAAGGATGTCTGCTTTGTATGTGCTTATAAGTGTATATCAAGACACATTTGAGGTTTTGGAAGGTACCAGCATGAAAGTATATGGCAAGCAAGTTTTAACCACTAATCCTTAAAATGTATTAGTATCCATTTTCACGCTACTAGTACTTATTTTACTTGTATCTAGTGTAGCTACTAATGCTTTTTTTAGCTATTAGTACTTATTTGTTAGGTACGAGTAACTTTTTCAAGATACAATTGTTTCTTCATGAGATACAAGTACTTATTTCAACAGTGACTACTTTTCTGCTATTCTTTGTAACACATTGACATTTTTTCCCATTGACTTCTATATAAATCTGACATTGAGATATCAACTGTACTGTTCTAACTAGTATGTATTGCAATTGAGACAATTATCTTTAAAATAGTAAGTGTTGATTAGATACTAGTAATTGTTTAATAGATGTAAGAGTTATAACATTTTTACTACTTATTTAGGAGACACTAGTATTTTTTCTAACTGTTATTACTAACAAATATTGTACTTGCAATTGTTAATTTATACAAAAGTATACACAACTTTTTACACTAGTTTTGAGTCAGAATGGGCACTGAATAATTCAATTAAAATTGTGTAATAGTACAACAAAAAATATTACTAGTAACTTTGAAAATAAGTACTAGTACATAATAAATAAGTGTAAATGCTAGTATCTAATAATAAGGCATTTCCACTGGAGATGAGCACGCCTGTTTTCATCATATTTTCTGGATTTTTTAAAGGATTTGAGGGACGTTTTGGGATTTTCTACATCAAGAAAATAAGATATTAGTAAATTTGATCAATTCAATGTTGAAGCAGCTTACCACAAATTATCATAAAATTGTCTTGGAATATTTAAGGTTTGGAATCACATGAGGTGAGTAAATAATGACAAAAAGTTAACTTATAGCTATACTGTTCCTTTCAAAAGGCATGCATTAAATGAATGCTGACCATGTGACCACAACAAAACAATGGATCCTGACCTGTGGAATTGCTGATGGTGGCATGTAGGGAGTTGCACTTCATGGCGCACTCGTTCAGCGGTTCCTTAGCATTGAGGTGACACTCCACACAAGGCCTAGGGGACACAAAGACAACTTTACAAAAAATCCTGTCGACCCCACAGAGAGTTCGTCTCTAGAGGAAGCTTTGTTTTGTGTTCTTTGTGAGTGTTTTTCTCAGAGATGCACTCTCTCATTTTCAGTCTCATTCTCTCTGTATCGCTCTATCACGGAGTCAAATGACCCGCAGGGTGACAGGACCTTTAGTGGGAAGGAAATGCAATACTGCAGAGCTGCCACATGCCTTTTGGTGTTCATATATGCCCTCTGGAAATGAGTGGACAAGGCGACTCATAAAAACACACAGAGCTGCCCACACACACACACACACACACACACACAGTAGTCATGAGGGAAAACTGCCTTGAAAGCCGGAGTTCAATTTAAAACAAGCAATAAGAAACAAATTTTCAAATATCGATGGATCCATGAGTCATTAGAGTGTTAGTAGACTTATAAAAGAAAAGAAGACAGCCCGCAATGATTCAAACCAGACTGTAGGTCTTTCAATGCTGCATTTTCATTCTGAAACTCAGTTTTAGTCACAGCCGGATAATGCATGTCTTTACCTGGGGAAGCTACAGATGTCTTCACAGGTTGGGCACCTTTGGCACCACTCTCCTGAGGCTCCGGGGACGGTGCACTCACACTTCCCACACACACACTTGCCCCGTCCGCTGCAGATGGAGCCATCCGGAGATGCACACGAGCTGTTGTTGGTGCTGCAGTTACAGAACTCTCCCATCCAGCCGCTGTCACACACACACTCGCCGCAGTCACATTCCCCGTGACCTACACAAACAAGCATGAAGAAAATATATACAACACTTTTTTTTTTTTTTTAAAGAAATGAATACGTTAATTCTGTATGGAAGCATCACATAAATGTATTCACTTTTGATCAAAGATTTTTTAATTAAATGCATTTTTTACCAAAAAATACAAATAAATCAAAAGTAGCACGGGTATGTTTGTATGATGGTCAAAATTCGTGGGCAGGGACACGTTTATTTAGTTATTTTTGTCAAAAAAAAGTCTAGCACGTTTTTTAAACTAGGATGCATCCAATTGAAATGCATTAGTTTAAAAAAACGTGCTGGACTTACGAAAATAATGAAATAAACATGTCCCTGCCACAAATAAATAAATTAAATTAAGTGACTAAATCACAAACTGAGACTGGGTTGCACTGATATGCATACATGTCCCATACACACATGGGATGGCCCCCAATAAACCCTTCCGCCCATGTCCTCCCGAGTATAGCAACTGTTTTAGCAATTATCGGCGTGTTGTTCTTTCATTAACATTCCTCAGATCAAATATCTCTCCCACTGTGTCAGCGCTTTCTCAATGGGCTACACTGGGTACTGACCTCCACAAAGCTCTCCTCTGAACCTGAGGCAGGAGAAGTCGTCGCACTCGCAGTACGGCCCGTACACGCGTCCGAAACTGGACGGGTGGCACACACACTGTCCGCAGAAACACTCGCCCGAGCCGCTGCACATCTCCGCACCTTCATGCGCCCTGCCACGCACATAACCTTACATTAAAGCATTCCTGCACGCCTCACAGGAAACTCTCTGTTACGCTTGCTCTCACCTGCAGTCGCTGTTATGTTCTTGGCCCTCTGTGCACTCACATTTCGGCCCCACGAAACCTGGATTGCACAAACAGGTGCCACACTCCAGCGTCCCGTGCCCTCGGCTGCAAAAGGTGCTGTTCGCTTCGGGGCTTTGATGACAGTCACAGACACATTGAGACTCCAGTTCGATCTCCAGGGTATCTTGGAAACCCACCGGCCGCAAGGAAAACCGCCGTGGACCGTCAAGACAGCCGTTTAACTTGATCGTAACATTAAAAGATACCTGAGTGGGAAAAGATCACTTTTGCTTTAAGCGCTTTGAGAAATTGTGTGCGATACAAGTCATGTCCACAAGACATATTTCGCAACATATTGCGTAAATATTTTCAAAACATGTTTGACGAGGTTCGTTTGGAACTGTCAAGAAGTTCGATTTATTTAACCTCTTGTTGAAATACTGTCATGCCAGCACAATGAGAGCAACAACCTATATCAATATTATAAATATAAAACATGATGTGACACGTTTGTTATTTCGTCGAAGATATGAATGAGACGTGACTCATTCCTGTTTTAATCTACTAGGGTAGTTTTACTGTAAGGAAGCATTAAATGAAGAACTGACCACATCACCAGCTTTGACATTGGAGCAGTTTTTATGTCCGGAGATGATGGCCCCGTCCTGACAGAGCGCTGTGAAGGAAAGCTGCAGATCTTCAGTGTTGCCCAGCACTTCCAGATCGATCTCTGACCTCAGCTCCTGTCAATCAAACAACAGTTTGTTAATGTACAGTAATGTTTAAAGTACAGTACCGACCCAAGAAAGTACTGGTAATATAAGGTACCTATATGGGGTAGGGTTAGGTCTAGTGCTAGGTTCAGGGTTAGTACCTAGTTAATGCCTAGTAACTGTAAATACTATAAAAAATACAAAGTATAGTGAAGAGGCTGATTATTTTCTACACAGAACTAAAAAAGAAAACAAAAGGCGCATACAAATGAGCTGGAGGATTGAGCGAAGTTATCTTTGCTGCTTTTTAGGCTTAATTGGATAAATACACACACTTGTGTATGTTAAAATGCCTGTCTTTGCAAGCATTCTTGTAAACACAGTAATTTAGGTCTCATGTGAAAGCAAACAGTGTGTAACAGTATATTGCTCTTAAAGTGACAGCCGCATAATATCCCGCTTCCTGCCATTCATGTTAATGCAGAAATGTCTAAATCCTGATAATCACTCTCAGAAAAAAGGGTACAAAAGCTGTCACTGAGGTGGTAAAATTTTGAAAAGATGCATGTTTGTACCTAAAGGGTCTATTTTGGTACCTTAAAGGTGCATATCAGTACTTAAAAGTGTACATATTTGAACCTAAGAGGTACAAAAGTGTAACTTTTGAAAAGGTACCACCCCAGTGACAGCTTTTGTACCTTTCTTTCTGAGAGTGTGAAATAAAATGACCATAAACTAGCTGGTTTTACATTTCAGTGATACACCACTATAGGGTGGGATGGGATGTGCAGCGCTCAGGTAATTTCTGGAGGGGTGGGATGTAAATTAGAGTGCAAGCAGAGGTAAGAGAGAATGGGGGATGGAGAACAGAGATGAAGAGATCAAACAACAGCCATAGAACGAGTGCAGACACGCTCCGTGAACACGGCCGGTCTCATGAAAATGAGCAGAGGGGGTTAAAGGGAGGGGAAACACTCAACAGATAAGATGCAAGTATATTTGTCAATAAATAGTTCTCTCCAACATTTGGTAACCCCTAGTGAAAAAGAAATACAGTAAAATGTATTTGAACCTTTTTTTCGTGACACATACACTACAAATACGTTTACATGTTTATACACTTAATAAAACACCCTGCAGTTGTACTTTTAGTATACTAAACTGGTATGTTTGAAGTCTTCTAAACTGGAACGACTATATGCACTTTAATTGTGTGGAAGTAATGCACATTAAGCAAAATGTTAAGAAATGTGCACTGTGCACAAGCAGTAATCCAAATATAGTTCATTATCATTTTTTATATCAGTAAGACTGAAGCAAATATGTTAAACATGTGAGTAAATATGTTCATAGATTTGAACTACACATTAAATGTATTTTAAATATAATCCTATTACTACTTTTTACCAGGAACACTCATTTACCCTTTTTTGTGAAGACTAACTGTACCTTATATGAGGTCATGATGAGTTCCAGAATGTTCCCTGAATCGGTTGCCAACACCCCCACAGTAGCACCAGGAATCAGACTAGCATAATTCTATCAGAAAGGCAGAAAGAGGTGGTTAAACATCAACTGCAAACTCCTGGAGAGCAGCCACAGAATTTGAGATGTGGGAGAGCGATATGGAGAAAGGGAGGGAAGAGGGAAGAAAAGGAGAACTCAGAAAACATCAAATATTTGTGTCATGAGAGGTCGGCCTGGATGATGTGTTGAATACTGTGTTTGAACATGTTGTAAAGAGAACCGAATACACTAGTGATTCACGCAGGCTATTCACACACTGATATATCTTCCATCAGGTCCTCTCGGGTTCCACGTGCACAGAAAAACACATGCCTTTTTGTTTCCCTCTTTGTGACCTAGTATGAATAAACATGAGAGAGAAAACCCCTCATCCCTTTTTCTCACCTCATAGTTCTGTCTCAGATTGTCCGTCACGGCGAATATAAGGAGGATATTGTTTTCAACCAGTTTGTCCACAAGCTGCCCTAACGTTGGGTACTCCTATAAATACAGATGAAATAAGTACCAAAAACAAGGCACTCAGTCAGGCAATACATTCACAAGAAATACTGCAGGAGAAAAGACCATACCTACATTCATTTGTTAAAAAAGAAAAATCAGTATTCAGTTCATTTAGATTTACAATATAACTCAAAATAAATACGTTGTGAAGGAATATTCCAGGTTCAATATAAGTTACGTTGACAGCATCTGAATAATTGCTGTAAATGCTTTCGAGTCAAGTTATCTTTATTTATATAACGGTTTTAGCAATACAGGTAGTATCAAAGCAGCTTTACATATTAAATAGGGAAATTGTGTCAATAATGCAACTATTATAGGCACTTTTTGTAAACACATTTTCAGTTAAAGGCAGTTCATCAACTGACATGATGTGTGTTTGTCTTCATTTATAATGCGCACAGTACACACACAAACCTTACGTAAACAAAAACATTTATTTTGGATGATTAATTGCTATTAATTTTTTGACAGTGTAACCCCTCTGGGTCTGCTTCCAACACGACTCGTTCTAGCTCCGAGCGGGTCTCGAACCCAGCTCTCCAGCATGGGAGGTGGGCGCTCTAACCAGGAGGCTAAAGGCTATGACCTTTAGCGTCTGTCACTAGAGCGCGTCTTTTTGAGATCAGGGGAGTGAGGTTTACCTGCACAGCATGTACTTGCTGGCCTCCGTTACACTAACCCCCCTAAACCTCACTCCCATCCGGGTCATGGCACCAGTTGTAGCGGTTTGATGTCTGCGTTGTGTGGATGTTATGGAACAAACTACAGGAATTCTCGACTTCACGTCCTCATTTATTCTGGACAACACAAATGAACGCATATGAGGACTCGTGCAGCATATAATTCAGCGTGCGGCAGCAATGCACGACGCTGGGAGAGAGAGAAAATTAAAGATATTCACAATCATACAATTATTTCTTGTGAATTTATTTCTTTTACTATCTGTCTACTAAATACAGCCCTGATTGAGTGACTGCAAAAACTTGCGTGACCTACCGCTATGACGTCTTATACAAACTGGGAAGCAGCAAAGTGCGCCAACCTCCCAAGTCAGCATTGCAGCAGGAAACCCCAAATATGGTCATGAAAAGTGGAATCACAAAATTAGTTCACCTTCATTAATTCACACCTGCTACAACAGCACTATATATATATATATATATATACATAAAGTTAGAAAATTGAGACGATATTTTTGTGAAAGCATTTACAGTAATAATACAGTAATAACCCAAAATTATTTCATGTCAAATACCAAAATGTATATAGATGTAAACGCATACATGTACTGTAAATGTATTTTTTCCCCTTTTGCCATTTAGGAACTGAAGCATTAAAATGAAATTTTCTAGTGCCATCAATGCCACCTTTATCAGCTGAATACCACATTTAAAATGTATCCAATTGTAAACCACGCCTTACATGATATCTGTACTATTCTTGGTATTATCTCAGTGTCGATCATGAATACTGAATTAAAGTCACTATTTTTGTATTCTTTCCATACAAAAAGCAGATTGCAGATGGGCATTCGTTCGATGTCTTTCATACTTTTCCAATTGGACAGACAAGCCTCCCGGTTTTCATCAAAAATAAGTCGGACGAAGCTTTTACAGGTTTGAACAACATGGGGGTAAGAGATTACTAACAAAATGTTAATTTCGTGGTGGAGTCCCTGCTGAAAAAAAAGATAGAACCCTGGCCAAAACACAGTAGAAAATGTAATGGGTTTAATGGTTATAATGGGAACTGTACTGGTTTTAATGGAAATTATAATAGTGTCTACTGGTATGTGATGTATTCTATTGGTGGGACGTTAAATCCTATTGGAAAAATGGCCAAAACACACTACAAAAAGGAATTCTGTAATGGTTTTACTGGAAAAACCTAAAGGTTCCTAATGGCATTTTAATGTAAACCATTTGAATTTCTGTAATGGTTTCTATAGGGCTTCTATAGTTTTTTTTTTAGCAGGTAACCATTTAATTTCTAGTCACTGTAACCTGGAATATTCCTTTTCAGTGATTCAAATTTCCTGATTGCTCAGGAACAGAAGCTTCAAACTTCACCTTACCAGATGGGCAGCCATGGAATATTCATTATTGTCATCCAAGTGACACTTTCCATCATTGGGCACTACGATGCCGGACATTTTACTATCCATCCCAAAATGAGAATCTGCGTCGCTCACAAACACCAACAGCTTGATGGAATCGTTCCTCCAGCCGATCCTGTCCTGAGTTATGAGGGACATTTCCAGGAGTTGGAACAAAACGGTGTTTCCTCCATTAAAGCCAATCATTTGAAGGGAAATAAGCGACTCACCCCGCACACCGCCGCCTGCATGATGGCGTCAAAACCGCACTCGGGCACATCGATGTTCGCAGACACCTGCTGCTTCGAGATGATCTCATTGAACTTGTCAGCACTGCTCGTTAACGACAGAAGGTGTCGGTATCCAAATGTGGGGAGACATTCAAAATCAACACTCCTGCAAAAGAGAAGCGTGATTAAAAACGGCTTTCTATTGTCTAAAACGGTTCATCGCTCACTTCTAAATGGACGATGATGTCATGTGACGTAGCTCAGGGGTCATAAAAATGATCAGTTGAAATTAAATCACACTCCCCCCCCCAACTGATGTCACATTCATCCTTGTTTTTGGGTTTATACTGGCAGACCCCTCAGATCTGGCTGAGCTGGTGTATTTTGGGAATCACCTGCAGGGATTGGTCAACTCTTCTTGCGTTATCTTGATGAAAGGCAGAACGGGTTTCTCCACAAAGGAACCGAATCCTAGCCTGAATTTGCTGGTAAGCTTAGCCATCTCTTTTGAAAGCGTCGTGCCCAAGTCTTTGGTCATTTTCAGGTCATCATTCATCGACGCTGACAGGTCCATCAGGTAATAAATGTCCACCGGATGGTCCTCCGGTTCCTGCACTTGAACCTGAAAGGTCAGCTGACTTCCTGTGGAAGAGAAATGACAAACAGAGCTCAAAAATGGCACAAGTTTACATTCTGAGATTCCAGTGTGGTGCAAATGTTTTCCAGGTCAGTGTGATAGTAGACACTGTGTAGTTCGTCTGCATTTGGCTTTCTGTCTCTGAATGACTAAATCTTTCTAATCGTTCCATCAGGGGAAGTACATCCCCAGCAGAGGAGCAGCTGTGGGCAGAGAGACATTTCTTTGATTTTCAAATCTGTGTCACCCATTTTTTTTTTTTACCTGGTCTAAGCTGGAGGCGCATCTTCTGTGGTGAGATGTACGAAGCGTTAGTGAGGCTGGCATTCTTTCCTAAGCCTTGGTCCTTGAGCACTTTGGCGTTCGTGACGGGGAACTCCACGAATTCCCTGGAGCATCCCTTCTGAAGAAGAGCCTCGGGTGTGTCGCATCTCTCGTCGATTGAAAAGAAGTCAGTGAAATTCTGGATAAACAATCATTTGAATTATTTTGGCTAACACTGCCAAAAAAAAGCCATGTATATACATATATTTTTCTAATTTAATTCTTTGCACACTTCAAAACCATTAACTTTTTGTTGACACATCACATTATTTGGAGTATTTATTTATTGCACAAGGCACATTTGCTAATATTATGCCTAAAACGTGTTTTAATATAAGCATTAATAAGGATCGTATGATCTTTGCATAATATCGTTCTGGACCTGAAGTATACTTCCACTTCCACAATCAAATATGTTTCTGTATATCTTTAACGTACATAAAGAACAAAATGAGTTGTTCAAGTTTAGCAGACTTTTAAGTATAGCAGTTTAGTATACTAAAAGTACAACTGCAGGTATTTTTTATTAAGCTCATAAATATGCAAATATGTTGGTAGTATACTTGAAATACATGTTTTGAACATTTTTGTTTTTTTCACTAGGGTTATCTATTATATGGTAATTTGTCTTTCTTTGGCTTCTTTTCACAAAACATAAATCCAAATACAAAATATGCCCACTGACAATAAGACAAAAGAGCCCTTAAATATATATTTCAGTGTGTGCCCAATAGCGCCTTCCTGATGGCTATTTTTCAATTAAAAAGAGGATGTGAAGAACCATTTACAACCATTGTTACTATATATTGTACTGTACTAGTATAATACTTGCTTTTTGGAGTCAACTATCCCTTCAAGAAGAGTTTGTCCAATGCATTCTGAAAAATGTTAAAAGCAAAAAGCAGTTGTGTTACCTGTAGTGTGCACCAGGCGCACTGCGGGCCCAGCTGCAGACACTCGTCACAGGAGAGAGCGTTAAATTGAGAACACGTCCCTGCACACGACACAGCACAGCGTGGTTTGTGGATGCGGTTTGCTTTTCTCAATGCAACAAAGTTTCTCACGCAACATCAAAACCATAGAGAGTCAGCTGATAGTTTTGCTCTCTGTCTGCCAAAAAGTAGTCAAAGCAGCAAGAAGACTAAATTGACATTAAAAGCTCATCTTAAATCAAGTTGCTGTATTTCATTACTTGCGCAGGCTCTCTTCTGTTACAACCATGTATGCCTAGGTCTTTCTAGGTGAAGCCAATAAACAGCAGATGAGATGGATTGACGCATTTGTGAGTGCAAAAATGCTTACACTAGAAAAAGAAAATGGGTTTGTGGTTCGGTCCCAATCTGTCTTCCCAACATGCACCAGGGTAGCATTTTTTTAAACTGGTTATAACTTACATGAATTATTTTTTATGTTAGTTTTGTTGTCATGTCTTTCTCGTTCTAAATACCTTGTTTAAAGGTCTGTTTGTAACATTTGAAGGTGATTAACATCTTTACATAATAAGCATTTATATAATTGTGACAGTAACAAGAACTTTCTTTACTGAGCTACAATAAACACATGAGATAGTAAGGCGTAAATATTAAACAGTTTAAATGTAATTACAGAGAAACTACGCCCTCAGGAGATTTAAAGTGACAGATTTGCATAATCTAAATAGGTTTTGTCATATTGATGCAGGTGTTCAAAATGAGTTAGGCTACTTTTCAAAACGGATACAGTTTAATGACGTGGGTTTTTTTTGTTGTTGAAGATTTAAGCTCTAAATGATTGATTGATAGGCGGAATTAAAAGCTGAATGAGGAACGAAACCGCACGTATGTTCTGTATTTGTGATTGATCAAAATTTCTTCAGTCTTACCTCCGACAGTGCCGAGCCAGAAGTGAAGGACAATGTAGAGTGAAACAATCCCCATTAGTCCTCACGGTTTCTGATCAAAGGAGAAAAAATAAAGTTCATATTCTCAAGCGAGCGAACTCGGGATGCGAGCAGGTCTGCGCTCACCTGGACAGACAGACTCAGCGCGTGCGCTTACCTGCCCAACCTTTATATGCACTTCCGTGCAAGTGAGAACACAACAGGTAAGTCACCGTCTCGCAAGGGCACATATCTCACGCAAATACCTGTGTCAGAACACAACGCGTTTGACATAACTGAATTACTAGAGCATTTACTCTCTAGTGGTTATCTGAATATTTTATTAAGAGATATAATTCTTAGTTACCTTTTTCGTAGTCTAGATATGATCGGGTTCTACTCACTTCTGCAAACGTTTTTATGTGGTTATACAGTTGTGAAATTGAGACTGAATTACATCGAAATCTGGGAAATGGGTATCGAATTAGAAAATAAATCGTCTATGACATGCCATTGCATTAGATATGACGTGAAATCAAATAGGCCTATGAAGTTGCGTTCTAGAGCATATATATCTAATAAAAATACATTTAGACACTCTCTGGTTGTCAGATTTGAGACAAACATGGTCATAGGACTCCTTGAGGGGAAATGACTTCCTACATTCACTAAAAATCACCCTGGGACTATTTAAATAATCAATGTTGCTATCAAGGTGTTGCCTAAAAAATATATATGTCTTCCAGTGTACCTGATTTGTTATTTTTCAATCAGTAGAGTTTTCTCTTTTGTGACACTGATATTTTGCGGTGTATACAGTTATACAGACTCCAGTACGTAACAATATTTAACACAACCTTTTTGTGATATAGTTTTGATTAACTAGCAACGTGTTAGTTGATTGTAGTGTTGATTTGCTTTAGGGAGAATCAAGCTTTAATTAATTAAGTGGGAATTAGGCCCTATACTTGACACCCTGACTGACACTGAATAATCACTGAAGGCCCTCAGGTTGCAAGGCATTCCTGTTTGACTATCTTGCCAAGCATCACAGGTGCTTCACTGTTTAAATTGCCGTTGGCATTCACCCATAGCATCACATTTGCACATAAAACATCACTCGTCACTCATGTTACAACCTGTAAATATGAATGATTTCTGGTTACACTTCTTCTGCAAGTAGCTGTCTGTGTGAACGGCACATAAGCATCTTTACTTTCATCGTTCAGTTGATACAATATTTGTCGTCACACTCTTCAATGAAATGTAATTAAACCAAACAACAAACATAGAGGTTAACCTCGGGACATGACTCCCAGATGAATCATGCTTTATCAGCACATTACTATCGATATCAAGCACAATCCTAATACAGATTACTTAAGAAAACCACCCCTAAATAGTTTAGACTTTTGCTATCTGTTGGAAATCTGTTCAGTTACTATCTTTCTGTAGTGTATTCTGATCGGGTGACCTTTTGACTTTCTCGTATCCATTTATTGCAGAATATCCAAAGGGAACAGTCTGATCCTTCAACAAAGCCTGTGGGAATCCC
The DNA here is from genome assembly GCA_032361165.1 of Enteromius paludinosus. Lineage (NCBI taxonomy): Eukaryota > Metazoa > Chordata > Actinopteri > Cypriniformes > Cyprinidae > Enteromius > Enteromius paludinosus. The sequence goes on from JAUMHQ010000066.1 coordinate 17,144,967, forward strand.
CATGGCCTTGACTAATATTAATATTTGCTGAGCGTGGTTGCATGTGACACATTCCCCTCTACATGGCTGAAAACAGGTGTGTGTGTGTGTGTGTGTGTGTGTGTGTGTGTGTGTGTGCCACGCCTGGCTATGAAGAGCCGTGACTCAGTTTCTGTCTGAGACCACAGAAAGCACAGACATGTATAGATAAAACAATGTCAATGTTTAACTGGTCAAGTTCTACAAAATGAGCACAGGACATTGTTTTCATAATTCAAAAGAATGACTACATGTAATGATTAACATCTGATCGTAAATCTGATCACCTGCGTGAACCAGTGGATGAGGCCTCATAATAGATTCAGTTGTTTTCTGTTTTACAATCAGAATTCAAGGTCAGCATGGACATATTGTAACTCAAAGTATCAGCATTGTTTCTTCTAAAATTCCTTGGCATCTTGGAGCAGTTTTGAGACATTGTTGAGGGGTCTTTTGAGATTACTGGAGACTTTTTCTTTGGAGAGTAGTTTGCCAAGCACTATATTTCACCACAGCTCCCAATTTTCATTTAGTTTTAAGCTCATTTCTACAATTGTAATCAAAGATCTACTGCCCAATTCCGAAGGGTCTTGTTAGTGACAGATTGTGTCGTTTTACATTGAATTATTTCTTTTTTATGTCATTTTTATTAATTACATCACTATTGAATGTATATTAATACATTCTCAAGTAATCTGTATTAGGATTGTGCTTGATATCGATAGTAATGTGCTGATAAAGCATGATTCATCTGGGAGTCATGTCCCGAGGTTAACCTCTATGTTTGTTGTTTGGTTTAATTACATTTCATTGAAGAGTGTGACGACAAATATTGTATCAACTGAACGATGAAAGTAAAGATGCTTATGTGCCGTTCACACAGACAGCTACTTGCAGAAGAAGTGTAACCAGAAATCATTCATATTTACAGGTTTACCAATTAATATTTTTTAAATACATCACCTTTCAAAATAAAGAACAAGGATGTGCCATAGTCACCATCTCACAAGGATGTGCTTACAGGATAAGGTAAGGATAAAACGGGACAGGACAGGATCGGAAAAGGATAGGATGGGATGGAATACAATAGAATAAGCAATGTTGTAATACTCAAGTCCAGAAAAGGTCATTCTCAGTCTCGATTTCGTCTCAAGTATAGTTTTCATCTGGTCTCGACCAATAATTGAAAATTACCCCATCATAACATATATATCATGTCCTGTCCCATCTTATATTCATCCTATCTTTTCCTGTCCTATATCCCATCCTATCCAATCCCTTCATATCATATATATCTCCCTGCCCTATCTTAGAGCCTACTATACATCCCATCATATACCAAACTATCCTATTTTATTCTACATGTGTGTCCGTATACTATCTTATATTTTCCCATCCCATCCTATTATGCCATGCCCTCTTCTAATATATAATATTGTATATCCTATCACAACCCATCCCATCTTCTTCTATCAAACCATACCATGTCCTAATCTATCATATATGGCATCCAATCCCATCCTACAGGTACATTCCATCCAATCTTTACCTATATCCTGTCCTAATCTATCCTAACCTATATTCCATCCCACCTATCCTATGCTGTCCTATCCTGTCCTGTTGTATTTGACATCTTATCCTATCTTCTACTGTCATACCATATCCTATCCCAGTCTATCCTGTATACCATCCTACATATCCTGTTCTATCCAATCATACCCTATCCGACCATATTCTGTCACATTCTATATCCTATCCTATCATACTTTGAGTTAAATTTGAATTTGACTGTTTGTGTGTCTCTGGTTTGAACTTTTTAACCTGCTCAGAAGCCAAAAGCACCATTATTAAACTATACAAACTTTAACCTTTTCCCATTACAGCAGATCAACTTCGGACATTCAGGATACCATGCTCAAAGCACATTTTGGCTGTATCAGATCGGAGTAACTCACCCCTGAAGGCCTCGGCAGCTAGCATGCTGTCCTCTCTCTCAATACCAAATCCACAGCAACAAGTGGCTGGAAGTATGTGTCGGAAGCAATAGTATGCTCAAACTATCACAGCGGCTTTATGGAGCATGACGCCTGCACTCCCTTCCTCACCCCCTTTTCTCACATACACACACACTTTTCTGCCTGAATGACGGCAGCAACTGCAGGACTACGCATACACACACACACAGACACAGCGTGAAGCTTCTTCATTAGTGAGAGAGAGAGACCGACGGGCCAAATGGTCTTTTGTGACTGGATTTTGTTGAATGTGTGTGCAGCATGTAGGTCAGTGGGGTTTTTCTATTTTCTGTCAGACAGTGAAACTGATTCTGTGGTAAGTAAAATCCACCATCAGTGTCAGGTGCTTTTTTTAGTTTAGTAACAGGTCTTAGCACGCCCAGTATGCGTGCAGTTGGCCAACACTGCGGCCTTAAAGAAATAACCCATGTTAAATACAAGCAAATTTTGTGACGGAATGTTTTACAATGAGGTACTTTTTGAAAAAGATAACATTTTTGGAGGTGATAAACAATACGCCATTGACTAAGCTTGTATTGAACCCAGAATATTCTTTAATTTAATATCCCAACAAGCACAAATCAACTACACCGGGAGACGCAGCCAAAGGTTTCCAATAAGAAAATAGCTTTCTGAAGATACTAAATTACATTTTAATGAAATTTCGAAAACACAGAACACGTACTGTGAGGGTTGAGATATAGAAAACATCCTGAGCTCAGTATAACAACAGCTGAAGTCAGTAGAAAGTCCCCACTTTGCAAGAAAAACAAGTGTGTGTGTGCGTTGGAGGGCTACAGTCACACTCACCAGAAATGAATGGCACCAATTCACTCCTCATTCTTCCTCACTGAACTATGAATGGAACGCAGAGAAACAAAGAGAGAGAATGACGAGAGAATGAGAAACACTGAGGAAAAGTGTCTCTTTTATATAAAGTCAAAGGGAAAATAATGTGGGCAGCGAGAGCTTTGTGGTTGTTCTCTTTCACCGGCACACACACACACACACACACACACAGCTTATGACATGTTTTACTACATCTGAGACATTTATTACTAAAGACAAAAACAACAAAACCCAACTGTTTGATTAAATAAAATAAAACAATGAAACAATACAATGACTTTACAGTATTTTATTTCATGCACACTATTTTGCCCCTAAGTGACTACACAAAACCACAAAAACACTAGCTAGTTCAAAATGTCAACCAATGCACACAGCTTTATAATGAACTTTGGCTTTTCAAATGTTTTATTTTAGGACTAGAACAGCAAAATTTGCTCTTTGACCATGACGGTCTCTTTCCATCGTGGGGTTCAGCCACTGACTGTTTAGTTTTGACTGACAGGGTGCTGTGGTGGTGATGGAGGTATTTAGATTGAAAAAGATTGCGACAGATCTCCTATCTACATTTGACACACACACACACACTCGAGCACAGACATGTGCATCCACTTACTCGAGCACATACATGCACCTAACTTTCTCAGTCCCACCGGGATATAGGGTGTGTGTCCTCTCAGCTGTTTAGGGGGAGGGAGAGGGACAGGTGTACATGCTATTAAATGTGAACTTGTAATTAATATAGATTAAGAAATAAAACTCTGACAGAAATAATATTGAAACGGGCCAGACAGTGAGTGAGAAAATCAGAAACTGACTTTTTTTAGATTAGAGTTTTGAGTCTGTGGTAATCAGAAAGCAGAAAACACACACACACACACACACACACACACACACACAGTGAAAGACAGACACATGCAAGGTGCCTGAGAGTCTTAGACATAATCTCCTGGATTTGTGATAAAACCCTGCAGGCTGATATTACAAAGAGCCTATCGGCAGGGCCGCTTTCAGCTGAAGAGGTGCAAAAATGACCTTCCAAAGATATGACAGTGGAATTTAGATGCTATCTAAATATACATTTATATTAATGTAACCTATTCTCAACGAAAGTAAAGCTTAAACTAAAGGCGAAATGCCAAAATGCTGAAGAGGTGTGAGTGCTGCGTTTTGTGGCCTTGACTATATCGCCATCTGGTGGTCAATGACAGCCAGTCAATTCTACAATGAAAATGGTAACACTTTAAAATAAGGTGTTATTTGTTAAAAACAAGTGAATACATGAACTAACATGAACAAACAATGAATAGTGCATTTACTTAACTTTTTATTAAGCTTTATTAATCTTGTTCATGAAAATACAGTTGTTCATTGTTAGTTCATGTTAGTTCACAGTGCCTTTAGCTAAAGTTAACACATCTTATGATTTTGATAATGCATTAGTAATTGCTGAAATCAACATTAACTGAGATGAATAAATTCTGTAGAAATATTGTTCCTTCTTAGGTCATGTTAACTAATGTTAACTAATAAACCTGTTAAATAAATAAATAATATTCAGGTGAAACACCTGTAAATTGGTCAACAGAGATATTAACGCAGTATACACAATTAACCCATGTGCATTGTTCAAATTTACTACCCTTTCGTTATGTTTGGGATGAAAACATCCACTGAATTAAACTGCTGCAAAAATGTATAAGACTTTACTTTTTATTTTTTTGTTATTTTTTTTGCATAAATCTGTTAATCAACTTCAGTCCTGGGCAAAACTACTACATTTTGACTTTAGTAGATTTTGACTCTTTAATTGCCAAGTTCATAAGTGATGTCACTGATTTGGGGTGAATTACTTATTTTCAATATAAAAGGAAGTTGTGGACTGGATATTTTTTCATCTTTTATCACAGTCTTGGACATGTGA
>JAUMHQ010000066.1:17149872-17172747 GCA_032361165.1 Enteromius paludinosus
TTCTTCCTGAGGTGCTTACACTTAAAATGAGCCGCGTCTCCACTTTCCGCCATTTTTTTAATATGACGCCTCCTCTCGCGGATTTCGGACGCAGCCAATCCCCGGAGTAGGCTATTGATTACACGCACCTGGATTCCTCACCTGCCACGGATCTTCTGCACTAATCAGCACTCCATAAAACCACACGCCACCATTCACTCTCTGTCCGAGCTCGTGTAACGAAAGTGGACCTTTTCCTATGTCGCTGTCCTTACCGGCTCCTTACCTGTTTCCTAATAGAAGGCTCCATGAATCTCCAGGTTGTCTCCGGCTCCAGTGCATCCTCTCCTGTCCATCCTCTTCGTCTATCTGCTACTCCTCTCCGCATAACCTGTGGACACAGACACAAAAGACTTTCAGTTCAGTTTGGTTACCCAGTTTTGGATGAATTTCAGTTTGCTTACCTTGGTTAACGTTTTATCCTGTTGAAATAAATATCATTGTTACTTTTAACCTCTGAGTCCGTCCACTTCATTACACTGTAACACGTGCCTAACAAAGCTGTTCATATTATGCAGTATTGGAGCTATTTTTTTTTTCTTTTTACAGTAGTATCAGAGCAGTACAGACATCTTCAGGGACAGTGACCCAAACCAAAAAAGGGGCATTAAGGAGAGTGGGTGCTGGTTAAAATAAATTATTCAGTTGTTACAAATATACACTGTCAGTTAAAAGTCTTTTTGGAGATTTATGTATTTTCTGCTCACCAAGACTGCATTTATTTAAACCAATTTACTGTACAATACAACAGTAACATTTAGATTTTCCCCTTTACTCTTTTTAATGTAATTTATTCCAGTGTTCAAAGCAATATTCCTCTTCAGTGTAATATTTTCCTTGAGAAATATATATAATATTAATGATAATATAATATAAAATTCTGATTTACTGCTCAAGAAACTTTTAGTATTATCATCATCATCATAATTTTTCTTTCAGGGTTTTTTGATATATCCAAAGATCAGCATGTGACTGTAGTAATAATGCAAAAAATCACAGTAGGCTACATAAAGGCTTAAAGAAACTTTAATTGGTCTTAAAAAGGTCTTTAAAAAGTCTTAAATTTACCATCATAAACCCGTAATAAAGCTTTAAAACAGTTCAGCTTGTCAGTTGTAATGTGACTTGCCTCAATGTCTTGTGCTAGTGTAAGGCAATGTGGGTTGAATCTTTTTTTTTTTTTTTTCACCAAGCATGCTATTAAAAAAAACATAACACTGGAATTTTAAGTTGGATGAAATAACCTGATTTACTGTATGCTATTTGTGTTTGATACGTTCTCAAAGTTTCAAAAGAAGATCTCTTAGTGCTAATTAGAGTTCACGTGAAGCATCTTTTAAAGTAATTAGTGATCTATGTAAATGAAGACTGATGATTTGTGAGCACACATTTGTGTGCCATTGCTGACCTTTAACCTCAACCCCAGAACAGAAGAGCTCATGACCCAGGAACCATGACCACATCATTCCTCTGCGTGAGGTTTTTAAATAAAAATATGAGTTTTATATGGAGACCCTTGAATGAAAATAATTTAAAACAAAATTGCTTTAATTCTCAGAACATCAACATGCGTTTTCCTGCAAATGGAAATCTTCAAAAAACAAAAGACCTTTAGAGGGAAATGTTTTGCTGTTTAGTTTTCCTCTCTGTGTCATTCCCAAAAAAAGCACCAGACTTGAGACTTCTGTGTTTGTTTTTCCAGAAGAGCTCATGGTGAGGGAGAACAGCTCAAGGTGCACCACATGTAGCTCTGGGGTCTGCCAGTTGGAATTCAACCCGCGTCTGTGGATGCAATTATCAGCAAACAAGACTTACTACATTAAACACACCAACACAAATGTGCAGAGAACATCTATGATGTATGAGTTCTGAACGGAACACAATTTTCAAATATATAGTGCTGTAATATTATCCTAAATGTGATAAATGGCAGAATAAACAAAGCAAACACTAAAACTTTATGCTTTGAATCGGTTTTGCAGGCAAGTATACATTTATAAACAAGAATTTATTAATTTTAACAAACGGAATAGTGAAGGATAAGCTGCCAAAAACGTGTTTAGCATGCTTGAAACTCCAGTTTTGTTTAAAAAGCATCCCAGGATGCACCTCGTGAAGCCGTTTGAGACAATGACTGGACTGTGCAGAGATGGAATCTACACACAAAGTTGCTTCTATGAAGAAGCCAAATTAAAATACACCTTAATACATAATTATATTATTTTTAAGACTCTGCCATAGCAGTTTATAAACTCACATTTCTTCCCTCTGTTTAAAGGTGTATCATTGGTGATCATATATAGGGTCATACAGTATATCGGGTCGGTTTTGTTAAATTGAGGTTTATAAATCATTTTGATACAATGCTGGTTGCTACCTATATACCTGTGATACTAATGACTATTTTTGTGGTTCAGGCTCACATTAGAGTCGTAATTGTCGTAATTTATAGTCAGGGTTTTATGTGTTATATTGTCACAATGCAGAAATGTAATTTTTACACTTAGATCATGTTAGCACACCCCATCTGGATACACTTATGAAAAGTGTTTCATGTTTAGCTCTATTCATTTGCATTCTCAGTGTGTGTGTGTTGTTTTGTGTGATTACAATTCAAGGCTCTTACACGTGAACCTCTTGAAAGGTGTGATCTGTGAACAACCAGACTGTGGATGACGTCACTGAGGTTGTATAAAAGAGACACAGACACACTCAGAAGCTCAGATCTGTGGTTCTCCTGCCTTCACTCAGCATGCTGTGGACTCTTCTGTTCAGCTGCAGCTTTTATCTGCACGGCGCTCTGGTTTCTGCTCAAGGAGTATCCAGAGGTGAGTTGACTGCTGCACGTTTGTCAGTGAAAGAGCAACATATTTATACACACTTTTTGCATTTCTATTACTTCAACTAAACATAACATTCATACTTTTGTACATGTAAAATATATATATAATGGAGGTCTTTTGTTTATTCGGTTTATTAACATCTTCACAAGAAAGTACACACTTAAACAGATATTACAATTCAAACTATAACACAGTGCATTGCAAGATAGTTCCAGAGAGAATATTCATATTTATATTTTTTTCTGGATTATATGTAATACCCTCATTGCCTCATTTTTCCTAAAAGAACACTTTTATTTAATGCAAATAATATATATATATATATATATATATATATAAAGATTTAGGCTATAGAATCTTTTAACAGATACTGTGCGACTTGTAAGATGAGAACGTGGGCCGGTTTTGGTATGCTTTAAAACACGTAGCACTGCTGAAAAGAACACATATGTGTTTTGCAGTTGCAGTATAAAAATGATTTTTTAGTGACTCACCAGGCAAGATGAATAACTGATAACCTGATCTTATAGAAGCCTGGAATACATATGGAAAACACTGATGGCGCTAATGGAAAGAGCACACTTCCTTTCTGTTTCTCTGGGGAGGGAAACCTCTGACGAAAGCTCCTCCTATTACATTTAAAACCTGGATTTTTGATTTATTTTGTATTTTTCTATTTAATTTGACCACGATCATTAGTGTGGAAAAGCTAACCCTCAGCCTTACTGGGACCCGAACCGCCGCTCTAGAGCCAAGATAGAAACGCACTCAGGTTTATTTGATAATTCTAGTGTTGCTGCTCTTGTGGCTCATAAAACCAGCTTCATAAATCCCAACCGCAACAGTTTATCTGCCGTCATAACAACATGTTCACTCATGAGGTTAATCAAAATGAAGCATGATATTTGGATTACATGTTATGGTCATGTCTAAACACAGAAAACAGGATCCAGCATTTCGGACTGGGCTTTGCTATTCACAAAACCACAGCATAAACAATCAAAGCGAAATTACTCTTAATACTATTCCTGTCAGATGCTGAAAAATCATCCACGGGGCCTGCAGGAAAAGCCATTATGTTCTGAGCGGAGATTTACTGTAAATGCATTAATCATGAAAGCGTCCTGTTGTTTGTAGTTTACAGTTTGTACACTCTTAAAGGGAAAGCTCACATAAAAACGCATGGTTTTAACCTTTGCTTCTGCAAAAGAAAGATATTTAACAGAATCCAAAATGTAAATAATAACAATAAAAGTGCTTCATCTAAGACAGTAGATAGGTAAACATTCTGTTTAAGGGAACTCGGCATGCTGCTATAAATCATCTTTGTGATTCTACAGATGGAGAGATTGTCAAACACATTAAAGGCACAAACCAGGAGCTTGCTGAAATCAAAGAACTGCTGAAGCAACAGGTAAATCATCTAAAATACTGAACAAAATATATAGTATAAAACCTCTCCTATCCTCTCACACATATATTTTCATAACATTCCAGCCTGTTGAAGACCTATATTAGTTCTTATACATACATACAACTCTTTTGCTCTGTAGATACAGGAAATAGTTTTCCTGAAGAACACGGTTATGGAGTGTGAAGCCTGTGGTGAGGAATTCTAAGCTTATGCTTGCGTTAGATTCATAGTTGAGAGTGTGTCTGCTGAAGGTTGCATGTTTTTTCTCTCGGGTCCCTCTGTAGGCATGAGAGCAGTAGATCCAATAGAGCCGTCATGTGTTCCCAACCCTTGCCATCCTGGTGTGGAATGCATAATGACTCCCAGCGGTGTGAAGTGTGGTCCGTGTCCAGATGGCATGACAGGAAATGGAACTCACTGTACAGATGTTGATGAGGTGAGCGGGCATTTTAGACACAATTCTGACATGTCTGATGTATTTTGCACTAGTATGTCAATGAAATGAGTTCCTAAGACAGTAGAGTAGAGGTGTTTCGTTTCTTAAAGATTTAGTGTTTTTGAATTTAATGACACACAAAAAAAACTGTCCGTATTGAATGAATCACTTGAATGATTCTCTTATCTGGACTTATTGAGTTGCTGCCAACATAGGTAAAGCATAATTGCTTTTTTTTTCCACCGTGTTAAATTGAATATTTTATATTTAAAACATGAATCTCGTAGCATAGCATCAGTGCAGTGTAAATTCATAGAGGTAAGAGAAGTTGCCCTTATAAATGTGAAAAACATCAATGTCATTTTTAAAAATGTATCATCCCCAATGGACAAATTCATTTATGTCACTGTTTTGTCTTGGCTGCCCAAACTACATGCCCAGATGTACTGCAACTACGGTCTTTCTTTGAATAGTCTCTCTTTGTCCAATGTTCCAGTGTACCATTTTCACTGTAGATGTACTCAGAACTGGAGTTTCTTTGAATTGAATTTTTTGAATATGTATGTGGCTAGTTTATTGCATTAAAACAAAATAACTTTCTATTCATATTGTCACAAAGATTAAGGACATAGAGAGACAGACACCGTTGGGGCAACGTTAAATTATAATCACGATTTTATTTACATAAGTCAGTAAATGGAAAACACAAAAAAGGAAAACAAATGTCCTTTCCTGCTGCAAAGACACCATTTGGAATTCACCCTAGGGGTCTAAAGAACACATATTAGTAACACTTAACTCTTACAATAACACTTTACACTGCAAAAAAATGCTTTCTAAGACAAGATTTGTTTTCTTATTTCCAGCCAAAATATCTACAAATTCTCAAATCAAGAAGGATTTTCTAGACAAGAAACAATCACAGTCTTGTTTTTAGAAAAAAACAAGCTAAAATTAAGTGAGTTTTTACTTGAAACAAGCAAAATAATCTGCCAATTGGGTAAGCAAAATAATCTAGTTTTCTGTTTGAAATAAGAATATTTTTCTTACCCCATTGGCAGATTATTTTGCTTGTTCTAAGCAAAAAGTGACTTCGTTTTAGCTTGTTTCTTCTAAAAACAAGACAGTAATATTTTCTTGTCTAGAAAATTCTTTGAGAATTTTTGGATATTTTGGCTGGAAATAAGAAAAACAATCTTGTCTTAGAAAGCATTTTTTGCAGTGTAGTTTTTATAATCCACTTTAAAAATACTACTTAGTTACTATATACAAAAATTTGGAACTAATAGTCTCATAATAGTTAGTGATTTGTAGTTGCAAAGGTACAGAATGTCTAAAGTGGACTGTGTAATCCAGATATGTCATTGACACTTCGCTTTGGAATAATATTTTTGTTCTCTACTGTGTTTTTGCTTTGCACAGTGTGCTGCAATGCCATGCCACATGGGGGTGAGATGCATTAACACGTCACCTGGTTTTCGCTGTGGCCCCTGTCCTGCTGGGTACATGGGCCCCCAGGTGCAGGGGGTGGGACTTACCTATGCATCTACCAATAAACAGGTAACATTTTTAAAGGGTTACTCCACCCCAAAATGAAAATGTTGTCATTAATCACAAACCCATGAAGGCTTCGTTCATCTTCAGAATGCAATTTAAGATATTTTTGATGAAAACTGGGTGGCCTTTGACTGTGCCATTGACTGCCAAGTAATGAACACTGTCAAGGTCCAGAAAAGTATGAAAGACATCGTCAAAATAGTCTGGAATGTTATGAAACGATGCTTTTTGTATGCAAATAAAATAAAAATAATGACTTTATTCAATAATTCGTCTCACCTGTGCAAACTACGTATGCTCTTCGGTCAGCCACGATCATGTGTGTACGCTTTGATTTAAACAAAAGCAGCGCATCCTTGTGGCTCGACTGACACAGCACAGCGTATGTAGTGCGTTCACCAAATTTGTGCTACAGTCATGCAGAGAGAAAAAGACGAGACAAATTATTCACTTTTCTGATGACGTCTTTCATACTTTTCTGGACCTTGACAGTGTTCATTACTTGACAGTCAATGGGCCAAGCCTCCTGGTTTTCATCTAAAATATCTCAAATTTGTGTTCCAAAGACGAACAAAGCATTTACGGGTTTGTAACGAAATGGGTGTAAGAGATTAATGACTAAATTTACATTTCAGGGTGGAGCAAACCTTTTAAATGTAAATCTTTTAAGTCAAATATAAGCACTCAATGGATAAAATGTTTTAAATTGAACGTAAATTCTTGTATGCAGGTGTGCAAAGACATTAATGAGTGCGAGAACTCAAATGGAGGCTGTGTGGAGAACTCCAACTGCATCAACACACCAGTGAGTGATGAGTTATGGTCTGTCAGTACCATCTGTTTTGGTTGCGTAATCCAAAAAAACAGTTCTGTTCTGATACACTGCAAAAAGGGACTTTGCCAGTAGTTAGTTACCTCAAGGAGCTATATTTTTATCCTATTCTAAAAATTACAGTTATGACTGAATGAGGTCTTATCAAGGAATAGTTAGCTTGAATAAAACCAGTTCATTTAGATGGTAACTTGAGGAGATGCTAACATGGGCAGCTTGCATTACATTCCCTTACTATACAGCTTCGTGGGATACTCGATTCTGATTGGTGAGTTTTATTATTTACTTTTGGGACAAGAAGCCGTGTAATTTTTCAAATTCGCAACCTGTCAGGCTTTATTCTGCGATAACAACCTGCTAGCAGTATATTATCCATTACTTATCTTAAAAACTGTGTACATAACAGTGTAAGATAACAAGAAAGGACGAAGACTGCGTAAAATACTGGTAACAGATTTGATGTAACGTTAATGTTGGATCAACACACCAACACACCAGTCTTCAACGTTTGAAAAATGGAAGTTGGAACATCAATCTTTTCATTCTCATTGTTTATGTGAGTCATTGTGTGTCCACGGCAGGGCTCTTTTCGCTGTGGCCACTGCAAGACTGGTTTTGTTGGGGATCAGGTCAAAGGCTGCAAACCTGAGCGGGCCTGTGGTAATGGTCAGCCCAATCCTTGCCATGCCAGCGCAGAATGCATTGTTCATCGTGATGGACAGATTGAATGTGCAGTAAGTCAATAATCGTCCAGTATATCAGATATGAAACTCATAGACTAACTGATATAATCCGCTTTAGTGTGGAGTTGGATGGGCTGGGAATGGATACTTATGTGGAACAGACACTGATATTGATGGCTTCCCTGATGAAAAACTGGACTGTGTGGAAAGAAACTGTGCTAAGGTAAAAAAAAAAAAAAAAAAAAAGTATTGCATTAAGCATTATACTAATAAAAGTGCAAAAGCATTCTGTCAGAGGTGAGATCTTAAAAAAACTGTTTTCTAGGACAACTGCCTCACCGTTCCAAACTCTGGACAAGAGGATGCAGACAGGGATAACATCGGTGATGCATGTGATGATGATGCAGACGGAGATGGGATACTAAACACAGAGGTCAGAGGTCATAACACCACCTTAAATAAAGGCAGTGTTATAATATCACCATATATAAGAAAATCTAAACCTTGCGTGTGAAGCAAACAGGAGTCTCAATTTCTGTTTTCTGTATGTACGATATTGGTGAAAAAAAAAAGTAATAATGATAACCAAAAATTGTATATCAGGACAGTATTTTTTTACTGTAACAATATAAATCCCAATAAAGTTAATGCTTTAAATAAGGTCTGTATGATATCTACATTTTTGATAACAGAAATTGTCAATATCACAAATATCAAGAATAATAAACTAATTACAAGCAACAAGTACACAGTATATAACAAATAACTAAGAAATGCTTCATACATTGTATAAAGTAATCACATGAATAATAACACTGCATATTTTTCTCTGTGTAAATGATATATATATTTCTTATTAACGTTACTTTAAAAAGTGATGTAGTCAAGAGCAGTGAGCTGAGCAGCCCTAAATGATTGTGTTAACAAGGATGCTTGCATATACAGGCATTTTGACACATGCAACAGTGTGTATTTGCAACAGTTCAAGGCTTATTAAGTGGCAAAAAAAACTTTTTCTCTGTCTTCATGTGCTTGTGCCTCTCTGATAGCCCTCAGTGATGCATTTAATGCTTAAAACGCATGCAAACCATACCCTTTCCTGACCACGTAGCATAGCAATGTCATGTGTGCGTGTAACTGCGATAGAGGCAACAGTTCAAAATCTATACCGGTTGACAAATTTATACTGGTTAACCAAGTCTACTTGTATCCTTACTCTGATAGGACAACTGTGTGCTCGTCCCCAACGTCAATCAGAAGAACACTGATCAGGATGATTATGGAGATGCTTGTGATAATTGCCGTCTGGTAAAAAACAATGATCAGAAAGACACCGATAGCGACGGTCAGGGTGATGAATGTGATGATGACATTGATGGGGATGGTAAGACTTCAGATGTTTCCTTCATTAGGGTAATATGATTATTTGGGTGGTCAAACTGAGATGTGTTTTGCGTTCCAGGAATCATAAATGCTAAAGATAATTGCAAAAAGGTGCCAAACCGTGACCAGAAAGACAGAGACGGTGATAATGTGGGTGATGCTTGTGACAGCTGTCCCTACATCCGCAACCCTGATCAGGTCTGATTAACACACTACACTTTCTGCTCTGAAGGTGATGGAGGATATAATCAAACTAAGAAACTGAGGCATGATGTAACCCATAATTCTCCTTCGTTTTGCCACAGATGGATGCAGATAATGACTTGATTGGCGATCCTTGTGACACCAACAAAGATAGGTATTACATCTCTCCAATTGGTGATTCTCATTGGTCACACCCCAATGAATGTGAATATGTTCGATTTAATGCTTTGGTTTCTGTCGTCAGTGATGGAGATGGGCATCAGGACTCTCGAGACAACTGTCCTGCAGTTATCAACAGCTCCCAGCTGGACACGGACAAGGATGGCATCGGAGATGAATGTGATGATGATGATGACAACGATGGCATTCCCGATCTCCTTCCACCCGGTCCAGATAACTGCCGTCTGGTTCCAAACCCTCTCCAGGAGGACTTTGATGGTCAGGTTTTAATGTTTGGAAACACACTTTACTTCAAACTGTTGATATCGATAATAAAATAATGGCACAAATAACGTAGCTTTCCATTTCCGTTCTGATCTTGTTCAAACCAAATCAGTCACTTCATTGTCACGACTCTTGGTTTACAGGTGATGGGATTGGCAACGTTTGTGAGAAGGACTTTGACAATGACACTTTCAGTGACATCATTGACGTTTGTCCTGAGAACGCTGAGGTGACCCTCACTGACTTCAGAACCTATCAGACTGTGGTTCTGGATCCAGAAGGAGATGCGCAGATCGATCCCAACTGGGTGGTGCTCAATCAGGTCTGTCCACTTCTTTCTGCCTTGTTAAGATTTTGCACTCAAAAGTTCTCACAGTATAAAATTGACCAAGTAAATATGTTGTCTTTTTCAACAGGGTAGAGAGATTGTTCAGACCATGAACAGTGATCCTGGCCTGGCTGTAGGTAAAAGGGTTTCCATGCACAGTTGTGAATTTAACTTGTACACAAAATTGAAATATTGCACAAAATATTGGCGAATAAAGCATCAAAGACAACATAATTGCAACTTCCTGATAATCTGGTGCTGTACATCATTAAGAAAATTAGAATATATAATTTTCATATATAATAAATTACATTTGCCTGTAGGTGAGCAGGTGAAACACAAAAAAATATGGTTATTTCTTTCTAAGATGGATTCCTGCATTCAGGGAGGCAATTAAACAGAAGTACTTGATGAATTTGTGGGGGCATTTAAGTATTACTATAACAACATTTCATATGGCTGTGCAGCAAAATTGTTTGTCTAGTTTGTCAGGTCTCATAGCACAGTTACAGTTAATTTATTCAAATGCACTTCCATCTATCCATTATTCGCTGAAGCCAAAGCACCACTTAATGTGAGCATAAAATGTTTTTTTTACATCACTCGTTTCTAATGTGATACTTCAAAATGTGCATAAAACAGTGTGATGGAAAATCTACAATGAGATATTTAATTTATAGCAATTCATATCTGAACTAATACATTAACCAGACAGACTCATTATTAATTGCTAATGTGGCAATCAATAGTTTAGATAATCATGAGTTACACATTAATTGAGTATTACCTGCATTGGTTAAGCAATAATTATTAATACACTGAGGGCCGGTTTCCCGAATAGGAATTAGATTAAGCCAGGACTAGACCTTTGCCAATTTAGGACATTAAAGAATTTTTAGAAACATGTCTATCAACAGTGCAAGCCTTTTCCAGTTTAGACAGCTCTTAACATTTATTTTAATTTAGGACTAGTCTTAAACCCTCTTCGGGAAACTGCCCCTGAATGTTTCCTTCTGGTTACTCTTAACAGGCTACACAGCGTTCAATGGTGTGGACTTCGAAGGGACGTTTCATGTGAACACTGAGACGGATGATGACTACGCAGGCTTTATCTTTGGCTATCAGGACAGCTCCAGCTTCTACGTGGTGATGTGGAAGCAAGTGGAGCAGATTTATTGGCAAGCCAATCCTTTCCGAGCTGTAGCTGAGCCTGGCATCCAGCTGAAGGTGTTATATGGCTTCTTTACAGAGTAACAACTTATTTGATGTCTTGTGTGTATTCTGGTACATGTTTCGGTATTTTGTTGCCAGGCAGTGAAATCCGACACAGGACCTGGAGAAAACCTGCGGAATTCGCTCTGGCACACTGGTGACTCGACAAACCAGGTCAAGCTCTTGTGGAAAGATTCCAGAAATGTTGGCTGGAAAGACAAGACATCCTACCGCTGGTTCCTGCAGCACAGACCCCAAGAAGGCTACATCAGGTAGAATCAGATTGGACAATGTTTCGTATGCGAATCATCCTGTCATTGAAACATTGCCCTATGCATGTTTAGACAAATACTCTGCATATCTTGCATACAGGGTTCGGTTCTATGAAGGTCAGAAGATGGTAGCAGATACAGGAATTATCATTGACACAACCATGAGAGGAGGCAGACTGGGAGTTTTCTGCTTCTCCCAGGAGAACATCATCTGGGCCAACCTGCGCTATAGATGCAATGGTCAGTCCTTTTAAACAAATACCTTTTGCATGCATTAAAAATGGAAACAAGTGAACACTCACTCAAAGAGCTTAGTGTCAGGAATACAAATGTTCATGTAATAATGAACTCCCAACATTCACAAAGTGTTTCAATCAGATTTCCCATTCCCACAGATGAATTGCCAAAATATGCAGTCTGTATTTACAAACAGAAAAAAATGGGTTATTCTGAAGAACTCGGTATATTCAAATCGGTATGCCACCTTTGTGATAGCCAGGTTGTGAAATTTCATCCCTGCTAGATATTCCACGGTCAACTGTGAGGGGTAATATTGAAAAGTAGAAGCAGAAGACCATGTAAGGTTGCAGAGCAGGGTCAACAAGTGCATATGTTGCTTCCCTTAATAGTTTATAGTCTCGTGACTGGTTCCACCTGGAGGGGTAAACATCCATAGAACTGCCGCACAAGCATGTCAGTTTTGGGGATTTGCAATCTATAGTAAGGAGCCAACAAAACATTGTAGAAAGTCTTAAAGTGCCTTAATAAATTTAAAACAGCAATATTAAAATATCAAATTCTGTTATCTCTGTATTAATGAAGTGTAGTTTACATAGGAAAGCAGATGAAGCAATATGAATGTAATCCGCTTAATGGTTCCATATAACAGTTTTCTATGGGAAAGCACTTACATGAAACATTGCACTTTGCGTTTACAGGTGCATCTCAATGAATAAGAATGTCTTGGAAAAGTTCATTTATTTCAGTAATTCAACTCAAATTGTGTATTAAATTAATTCAATGCACACAGCCTGAAGTAGTTTAAGTCTTTGTTTTTTTTTTGTAATTGGAATGATTTAGGCTCACATTTAACAAGAACCCACCAATTAAAAAAATAATTGAATATGGAGGTTTCTCAGCCTTCAGAATGGTCTCTCAGTCTTGTTCTGTAGGCTACACAATCATGGGGAAGACTGTTTATGTGACAGTTGTCCAGAAGACAATCATGGACACCCTTTACAAGGAGGGTGAGCCACAAACATTCATTACCAGAGAAGCTGGCTGTTCACAGAGTGCTGTATCCAAGCATTTTAACAGAAAGTTGAGTGGAAGGAAAAGGTGTGGAAGAAAAAGATGCTCAACCAAAGAGAGAACCGCAGCCTTATGATGATTGTCAAGCAAAATCGATACAAGAATTTTGGTGAACTTCACAAGGAATGGACTGAGGCTGGGGTCAAGGCATCAGGAGCCACCACACACAGACGTGTCAAGGAATTTAGCTAGAATTGTTGTATTCGTCTTGTTAAGCCACTCCAGAACCACAGACAATTTCAAAGGTATCTTACCTGGGCTAAGGAGAAGAACTGAACTGTTGCCCAGTGGTCCAAAGTCTTCTTTCAGATGGAATTTGGCACCTGCCCACACTGCCAAAAGCAGTGGCCAGCAAACTCACCAGACCTTTAAAATTAGAAACAAGAGACCAAAAAATGCAGATGAGCCTGAAGGCCACTGTCAAAGAAACCTGGGCTTCCATACCACCTCAGTAGTGCACAAACTGATCACCTACATGCCATGCCGAATTGATGCAGTAATTAAAGCAAAAGGAGCCCCTACCAAAGTACAAATACAGTAAATTATCATACTTTCCAGAAGGCCAACAATTCACTTAAAATATTGGTAACACTTTACAATAACATTGCATGATTTATAATTTTTTATTATTCATAGTAATTGATCACCTATGAAGCATTGATCACCTATAACAAAGATACACTTTTGGACATTGGAAACTGCCACACCAACCTGTTTCAGGACACTTTATCCAGGAATCTAGCGTGGCCTCTGGAGATTCTTCAGAACGCTGAGACGAACAATAATCCCCCGAGGCGAAGGATCAAGAAACACTGTGGAAAACGCGCTGGGATTCGAGATAGACCCAGGAAAAGGGCTCACAGTCCTCCTCTTCCGAGCATTCTACTCTCCAATGTCCAATCCTTGGACAATAAGATGGACAATCGTAGAGCCAGGATTAGTTTCCATTGGGACATAAGGGACTGCAATATCCTTTGTTTGTAGGAGACATGGCTTTCGTCCTGGGTCCCGGACACTGCTGTAACGCCAAGCGATAACTTCTCTGTTTTTTGAATGGACAGAACAGCAGAGGCCGGTAAATCCAAGGGTGGAGGATTGTGTTTCATGATTAACAAGAAATGGTGTGATCCCAAAGACATTTCCATTCTGTCGCGTTTTCATTGTTCATCATTACTGCTGTGTACATTCCACCACAGGCGGACACTGACGTGGCTTTGTCTAAGCTTCATGATGTGCTCAGCGGCTACTGTAACAAACATCCTGACGCTGCCTGCATCATCGCGGGGGACTTTAACAAAGCTAACCTCAGGCAGGTCATGCCAAACTTTCATCAACATGTATCCTGTCCAACTAGAGGACCGAACACATTGGATCATTGCTACACTCAGTTCAAGAATGCCTACAAAGCCCGCTCACTACCGGCTTCTCCCAAGCATTCCCAGACGTCGTTAGTGCCACTCAAGTGCCACTCAAGAGGATTTCAAGGCTGGTCTAAGGTACGATAGAGTCTAAGGTCTTCTCGCTTACTGGACCCCCCTTTGATGTCAGTAAGGGCGACTGGGATTCCCACAAAGGCCGTCATAGAGACGGTTTCTGGTAACTGCCTGGTCAGCTCCGGAGGGCATCCCAACCGTCAGCGTCACCCCTGAGAGCATCTTCGCTGATGGGTCTGCTTCGGAGGGTACTACAATCTTCTGCTAGGCCCTGGAGGGTTCTTGAACTGTCTGGTCAGCCCTGGAGGGCAAGGTGGCAGTCTGGTCGGCTCAGGCGGGCACTTTCGCTGTGGATTCCACCCAGGTGGGCATTGCCGCTGCCTGTTCCGCCCTGGAGGGCGTCCCCGCCATTTCCATTGCCCCCCGTTGGGACAGATACTTCTGCCTGCGCGTCTGGAATCTGTGCCTAGGGGAGGGGCTGTGTCACGCCCAGCTGGAGTTGCCAGTGAGAACTGCATAGGCACTTCAGCCTTAGAACTCATTTCTGTGTGTTTCATGTCTGTCTCCCTGTTTCAGTCACTGGACTCCATTCCCCAGAATGCACCTTCAATCATTCAATCAGTACCACCTGTAGACATACCGGTCTGTTTGTCTGTCTAATCACGATTCATTTCACTGTCTTGCTGTTAGTATCTCCTCCCGTGTTTCGTGTGTTTACTGGGATTTATTGTTACTGACCCACGCCTGAATTTTGACTACTCTTTTGCTCTGCCTCGGCCATTGATGTTTTCTGGTGATGATCCTGACTGCCTGTCTCGGCTCTGTGTTTAATAAAACAGCTCGCATTTAAATCCGAATGCTTCCTCGCTTCTCGTTGTGACAGTGCCTAAGAACAATAAACCCTCTTGCCTGAATGACTATCGTCTAGTTGCCCTCACATCTTTAGTCATGAAGGTTTTTGAGAGACTTGTAAAGAACCAAATATGCTCTTCCATACCTGATAATCTGGACCCTCTCCAGTTTGCCCAAACAGATCCACGGACGATGCCATTTTCACGTACTCTACTCTTCCCTCACTCACTTGGACAGAATTAATGGGAATTATGTAAGGCTGCTATTCATTGACTATAGCTCAGCTTTCAACACTATAGTCCCCAACAAGCTAACATCTAAATTCACCTCGGCCTAAACTCCTCACTCTGTGACTGGATTCAAGACTTCCTCACCGGCAGACCTCAAGTGGTGAAAGTTGGTCAGTTCACCTCAAACTCCATCACCCTGAACATAGGAGCCCCACAGGGCTGTGTCCTGAGTCCCTTGCTCTACTCTCTCTATACGTAAAACAGCTGCGGCCCTACACTCTTCTTAAGATCAGGGAGACCCCTGTGGAGAGGGCGAGTAACTTCAAGTACCTCGGGGTAAACAACTCTGATAACCTGTCTTGGACTACACACATCCAAACACAGGTTAAGAAAGCCAGGCAAAGACTGTACCATCTGCGACAGCTGAGGAAAGTCAAGGTCTCACCAGCAATCCTGAAAGTTTACTGACTCTGCGCTTCTCATCAAGAAGCTATTCATAAACATATTGCTGCTATTTAAATTTATACCATGTACAACATTTTGCACATTATCTTGCACATTCCTTGCACTACTATTTATTTTATTTCTTATTTGTATTATATTTTAGATTTTTTATATTTTTTTATTACATATTTTATTATATAATTGCACTGTTCTTGGAGCTAAACCAGACTTTCATTTCACTGCTGGTTATACTCTGTATAATTGTGTACATGACAAAAAAACAACAACTCTTGAACCTTCTTAGTTACTGCATGTTAGTTCATGTTTTAATTAACAATTTGTGGTCAACTAAATCAAGCATGCTTTAATGGCACAGCTGCAGTTGGCAGATCTATAAACAATTCTGTCACAAACATCAGTGCATGACAAAGTAAAATCATAGAGAAGATAATTATCGTTTTGGTTATGTTATCGATTGGTTTACTGCACTGAAGTCAGATATTCTCAGTCATAAGCAGCAGGGGTGTATCTTTTATGCCAAAAATCATTATGACGTTAAGTAAATATCATGTTCCATGAAGATATTTTGTAAATTTTCTACTGCGATTGATTTGTGATTAGTAATATGCGTTGCTAAGGACTTCATTTGGACAACTTTAAAGGTGATTTTCTCAATATTTACATTTCTTGCACCCTCAGATTCCAGACTGAGATAGTTGTATCTCAGCCAAAGATTGTCCAATCCTAACAACCACACATCAATGTAAAGAAAGAAATGGGTTTTTTTTGGCTTTCAGATTATGTATAAATCTTAATTTAAAAAAAATAAAAATGACCCTTTTTGGTCGATGGTCACATATTTACCCTTACCCTACAACACACCCTTAGTATTCGAAAATAGAGTAAGTGTGCCCTAAACTGTATGAGTATACCGAAGACTTGTATTTATTTAATTCATATTTATTCAAGTGTATTTAGAATGCAAATCTGCTTGTTGATGTAATGATCAGGTTTAAGAAGAGTTTTGTTCATTTAGTGTCCTCCAAGCTGCCAATAGGAGTATAGCTCCCAGATCTGTTGAACACATAAGTTAACACGAAATGGAAATTCTATTTATATTTTGCTTTATTAATACATATTCCAGATCTTTTAGCATGATTCACTGGAGCATGTCATTCCAAATTTATGACAGAAAGTATTAATTTCACAATCCATCTTCTTTAGGTGGTCTTGCTGTTCACGATTCAGTTCCCAATTGATTTTCTTAGAAATTTAAACGGATGTTAAAGGATCCAGCAGATTTTCCAGTATTACCTCACCTGGGCCTGTTCGTTTGAGTCTTTTATCTAAATTAAATCTATTTCGAGCATACAAAATTCACAGTCACATATAACGAGAGAATGAATAAATCAGCTGTATTGTATTTGTTCTTTTTTTATGCAGATACAATCCCTGAGGACTATGAGACATTCAGAAGCCAGCAAATCCAGCTTTTTTGAACCCCGACTCAACAGTTCTTTTTTTTTTTACAAGATTAATGAATGCGAGTTGTATATTTCTGTCGTGTGTGTCATATTTTGTACTCCATTTTTATACTTTGTGAACAGTAGTAGAGCTTTCCTCATAACCCCCTACTCACAGACTTAAATTGATGACACTGCATTAGCACTGAGAATTTAAATATATATATATATATATATATATATGTATGTATTTTAAAAACACGTACAGAAATACAGGTTACAAAATATAAATGATATAACAAGAAGGCTCTGATATATGCAGCTGACACATCATGCACATCCATGTTTAGCATTTTTTTTTCTTAGAAAGGAAAAGGACCAGCAAAACGACAAAGACGAAATCAGTTCCTTCTACAATCAGTTACCACAAATAGGAGACAAAGATGACCACACCAGCACAGCGACTACAGAACTGGGCTTCTGGACAGATCCGACCCAATAAAAGCTCTAGACAACCACAAATTATATGTCCTAATATACCGTTAACTCCAATAAAGAGCGAGCACTGTTTATGCTCACGAAATGAGAGATCACACAGATTCCATGAGCAATCTTTAAGCTAACGCTTTCACTTGAGTGTCTTTTTAATACTTATTAAACCTGCCTTAAGTGAGATGACAGTTGGCGAAATCAAAAATAGATCATCTTTACAGAACGAAATCCATGTAGATGGCACTTAGTTTATGCTAATGCTATGATTTAATGGGAAAGGGTTGTTATATTGTTCAGCTCTATCCTATGGGTCTCTGTGAGTACGTTTATCAAGAAATACATCCCATCTAGTCAGCTATGTACGTCCTTATTGGTCTTAATGGTACGGACATGGTAATCACGGTCATTAACTGCTCAGCAGTTCTATTAAGGCTTAAAGGGGAATTTACGCTAAAGGGGGTTTGCTCTCACACGAATAATCAGGACACAAATGAACGTAAGTGCTGTTAGCTAAAACCGCTCCAGTTTGGCTGCATGCCGCATGTGCACCAACAACAGATTATTTGTCCAATAAACACATGCAGTCTGCCCACATCTCACAGGTTAAAGCAACAGACAGACTGAGCCCTTTTGTCGGTTTGCATTGGGAAGTATATATATACGCTTCCAGAATTGTTTTCCCTCTGAATTATCAGTGCAATACAGAAAACGGTTCACAAGGAACACCTTCACGATAAACCAGGGTCAGGGTCAGAGTACAGGGTCGAACAGTCGGCATTCTCAGAAGGTAAAACAGTCCCAAGTTTCATGAGCAAAAGCTGCAGGCTGAAGTTTCCAGAAGCAGCAGCCAGAGGATTTAGAAGGAATGCACAAACATTGGTATGAAAGCTGCCTTATCTTTGAGATTTCTGACGGGATTTTAGACGGAAACCCAAGATGCAAGGGCCGAGCAAATCAACAGGGGCGGGGGAATGACGCAAACATGCTACAATCGTGATGAGCAGGAAAAAAATGCTACCGTGACCGAAAACGAACAGGAAAACCAGCAACGTGACAGATAAAAAATCAATAGTGCTTTGGTCAAGCATCGTCAAGCAGGTCATTTGGTGTAATGCACTATCATGACACGGAGCCCCATTAATACATTCTGTTTCTTAACATGATCATAGACGTGGTAAAATGACACCACTAGCATTAACTAATACATGCACTGTGTTGAAGGGGTTTACATTGGTTTAGGTGCAAGTGAATCGTTTTACTGGAATCAGCCAAGCTAATGAAGACTTCATACCAAAAAGCTAACGGAGACCTCGTTCTAAACTGTTTTTTTTTCTCATTTTGACATGCAGTCGTCATATTCCAGTGATAAGCTTTATGTACACTATTTTCAGGAGAGAAACGCGCTCATGGTAAACATATGAAAGCACTATTCTGAATGGCACAGTTCGAAGAAGAAAAACCGAAGTGAGTATTGCAGTTTTGGTTCCGTTTAAAATAAACCACCATCTGAGCCAGTCCCCATTTCTCAGCCTTAAATATACTATTCATATGAAACCAGAAATATTTCAGATTGTTGGTTGATTAATGCTTTTAGATTGCATAGGAATCACAAATTGGATTTGCAGTTTTAAGAGTTATTATTTCCTTCAAGGACCCAGATGTCCAAAATATATCTGGATGAACCAAAATGACTAAAACTTTAGCAGGAAACATCTCGTTCAATTGCCAAAATTCAACTTGCTCTTCATCCCCTGTATTATAAACATGTTTTAGACTGACAAGTTACAGTGGGGTCCAAAAAAAAAAAAAAAAAAATATATATATATATATATATATATATATATTATATGGACGCTTGTTTTCACCATGGGATAAAAAAAAAAAAGGTAATTTGTGAGTTATTCTCACAATTTTCAATTTTATTCTCTAAATTCTGAGAATTCTTTTTTTTTCTTCTGCAAACTGAAAAAAAAAAGTTAATTGTGACTTTTTTTCCCCACAATTTTATCTTTTACTTGCTAAATTGCTAAATAAAAAGTCAGAATTGTGATATATATATATATACTGTATATATAAACTCATAATTGCATGAAAAAATGGTGAGATTAAAAAAATGTATTATTATTATTGCATGGTGGAAACAAGCCTATGTAATTATCAATTTGACTAAAAATAAAATAATAATCTGAAAATCCATTCCTTTCTTATCCCCGTTGCTTCATTAACAGTATGTACACAGTTAACATGTAACATCATCATTTTCTTGGTTTCTAATACATTTTACTGCAGGTTTGAACTGAGGAGCTGTGTTTTTGGACCCCACTGAATATGGAGATCATAACTGTGTCACTGAACTGTAAAGTGATTCCTTAGTTCCTTCCTATAGCGCTCGAAGGGAACAACACATCACTTGATCAAGGTGCGACAGGGCTTGAACATGCGGATGCGAATGACAAAAAACAAACTCCTGTAAACAGCACAGAATAAGGAGCATTACTCTCCCCAAGCCAGATGACTGACATCAGCTTCACGACAGAACCTTGAGTTAAGTTTGGCAGTACAAGTACAAACTATACAGCATTCAATACTAAACAAAACGGCATTGTTAAAACAAGAATACTGAGAGGAGAACACTTTGGAGACGATTAGAAAAACACGTTAACAGTTAAAAACAGCATTTTGTTCATGTAAGGCAAAATCAGGTCCTCTCACAGTGAAGTGTTCAGCAGGTTTCTGCAGCAGCTCGAGGGTCACATATTTACTGACCACCGTTGTACATTTCAGCCTTCAATTCGAATAAATAACATGCGTACAGAAAGTCACGCAACAGTCCACAGAAACACCAAAAGATGGGTCACATTTCTAGTTAGAGACTGCTGTCCTCCTGCAAGAAAACTGACAGCGAACGAATGAAACCGAAACACCATTCTTGAGATGATACGGAAAATGCTAGCAAAATGAATCGTCATGGAAGCCATTTTGGAAAAGCAAACTTTATGAGCAACGCTCCCTTAAACCCTTGATACACAATCTGGGGGAGTAGTGCTCCTTACGTAAATATGATTAAATAATAAATATTTATAAAAAAATAATCATTCTAATAAATACAATCGAAATAAATATGTCGATTTCACACACGTCATCACACGGATGGATAAATCTTTTCAAAGACATGGCATAGTTACGTAAACGTAAAAAAAATTTATGAAATTTGGCAATTCACTTCTAATGTACATACGAATACACTAATTAAACACAGGATGATCCATGAAATCAAAAGGAAAGGAATAGACACCGTGCCTAGCCAATACATGAATACGTGAAGAGAGTGGATGGTGGATGGTATTGCGCATTGGAAAAGATCCAGTGTGGATACAGCACTTCCACCTCCACCACCCCCCCAAACCCTGGCCGCCGCCGCCGGCTCCTGGCCACGAGCGGTTTGGCAGCATGCTGTTATGTGGGTGGTCGGGGGGACGTGGCTGGCCACTGACCAGATGGTGAACAGAGAGGCCATGCAGCAGAGTGTCTGGCTTCCAAGTGCATTCACAGCTTCACAGTCGATCCATGCGGAACGTGTCCTCAGTGGCCGGGTCGGCGAGAACCATATCCGGGTCGTTGAGCATGTGCAGTCCGTCCAGTGTCAGGGGGTCGATCTTCAACTCGTCCAGCGGGAACTGAGAGTCCGCGTCAAAGCTGACGTCGCCAACGCTGGCCAACGAGCTGGTGAGGTCTTTGGAGAGACTCGGCGGAGATTCTCCCGTCACTAATGTGAGACAAACCAAACTGTCAGCTCAAACGTTAGTCTGTCATAAAAAAAATATCAGAGATTTTCGGATGCATTTTTTTTTTTCATTTTCCTAAAAATTTCAGAAGCTTATTAATTGATCTATTGTGGAAATGTGAAAAAAAAATTAAAAAAGGATTTTCACAGTTGCATCGGAATTTTCGAATCCTGCCAATAGTCAGTCGAATCACATGTTTGGTGGCGGTGCAAAATAAGAGTCATGTCAGTCATAATTACTGATGTTAACACACAGGGAAAATGAGAAAAACACACCTCGCAGATATAAACAATGTTTTATGTTTCCATTAAAAGATCATAGAAACCCCAAGAATTCACAACATTTCTTTTACAGCAGTGCTTTCATTATACCATGTATACGACAATAGCTATTAATTTCCTGCATTTCTGCGTCCGCTAAAGATGATCAGTAGTAGTCAGTGGGATTTCATTTATCTCATATAGAATACGCTTCGTTATTTACTAGGGATGTAACGGTATTGTAAATACCGTCGTACCGCAATACCATAATACCGTGGTCGCGTGACTCGATAAAACGATAGGTCTTCTGAGAAAAGTTTGCTCATGTGAATGGAGCGAACGGGAGGTAGCGGGAACTACAATTCCCATCAGCCCAGGCGTGCCCATCATTCTTTGCGGTCTGTTTTCAATACAGATCAGTGTTGCCAACTTAGCGACTTTGTCTCTATATTTAGCGACTATTCAGACCCCCTTGGCGACATTTTCCCCTAAAAGTGACTAGCGACAAATCTACAGACTTCTTGGACAAACCTCAGCGAGTCTCCGGTACTGCGGCGCTAGCGTGAGCTCGAGCTCACAGTGCGCACACACGTCTCTCTGCGTCTGTTCGGTTCAGCGAGAGGCTGAGAGGAGCAGGGCTTTCAGTTAAAATAGATATTATGTTGCTTCCAACTCGATTTTACATGCAAATATAGCCAAAATCACAGCGTAGCCATTGTCTATATCTTATGTGTACATGGTTTCATTATTATGAATTATATAATTATAAAGATTACAAATAAGGATTTTAATCTAGATGAACATCTCTTAAGGTAGAGCTAGTTCAGTAGGTCTTATAATGACATGCATTTCAGTCACTATTTCATATTCATTCCAGAACCCATTAAAAATATCAGTGAAAACAGTTCTATTGAGAATTAGGGTGCATTGAATAACATTATGTGACCACAGAGAAGCA
>JAUMHQ010000066.1:17180363-17204023 GCA_032361165.1 Enteromius paludinosus
TCATGTAAACTGTTTAATAAACACTTCTGCCACTTTTTTGAGCCTCTTAATTAGTTTTGTTTTTTATGTAAATGATTAAATAAATACCGTACCGTGTCATTCATACCGAGGTATTACCATACCGTAAAATGTTGATACCGTAACATCCCTATTATTTCCTTATGCTATCTGCACGAAGTGCCCCGAGTGCAGAATTGAATGTTTTTGTGCGGCTAGGAATGAACTCCTTTTGTTGACGCGTTCTTCACGCAACAATGTGCAGAAACACAACAGTTGAACTCTAAAAATTCACAGTGTCTTGTTATAATAGTGTTCTGATTATAATGTTATGTATATTACCGTCTCAGTCATAGGTATTACTATTCTTTATTGTTTGTCCTGCTCGCACTATGTGCAGAAAAAATGTCTTTACTGCAGCACAACTCAACCAAATCTTATAACCATAAATAACACCAGCTGAAACTCTTGTACCCAACCTGATCGAAAAAGTCCAGTCTTTTTTACTCTGCCTCAATTTGAGTCTCGTTAAAGATTTAAATCCCTGCCGCCAAGATGCGGTCATGGATCATGGAAAATGAAACTAAATTTAAATATATAGAGGTAGCTGGATTTATTCACACAGGCTTTTTTTATTTTTTTTTATTTAAAGTGTCTTTCTTTTTATTTTAATAGGCTGTATATTAACTTATTGGGAGAAAACCGGTAGTTCTATGTGATATCAGACATTGAGTACCCTATATAGCCGAATAGCATGATCATAACACCCTGCAAATATTCGACTGTGAGATTAAGAGTTGAATCAGGCTTCTCAAATTATTATTATTCACTATTAAGTCAACTAAAGCAAAGAGGATTTTGTTGTCTTTTCACTACTTAAAAAAAAAAAAGAAAAAAGAAAGGAAAGGAAATTAAATTTTGGATCCATCTAATCTTGTGATTCCCCCTCCTTATGAAAGAACAGCAGGATTACAATTTGGACAATTTGAAGTTTACTTCATGATGTTAGTGGCTCAGTTTGATGCTTTGCTAATGATACTAAAGCCACAAATTAAAAAGAAGACCACCAATTTCTGTAAACTTAATTTTGTAAACTGACAATTGCCATTCTGGGTTTTGGTGGCACTGAGTCCGAAATTTTCAGATGCGTTTTTAAGGGTTTTCTATTCATCATCTGTTCCTATTAAAATGCATGTTATGGATGTGCAAACGTAGAAAAAAATACAAACTGATATGCAATTTTTTTTTTATGACAGACAAAAGTGTAATAATTAATGACAGAATTTTCATTTTGGGGTAAACCAACCCTTTAAGCAAAGTTACAACTTGTTATAATAGCTAATAAGTGCTATTAAAACATAACTAGCTATATAAAAATACCATTTAAGTCATTTAAATTAGGGCTGTGACAATAAATCGATGCAAAACTGATTCGTGAATGGATTCTGTAATTCTGTCTTGTAATTCGCTTCAAACATTTTGAATCTAATGAAATATTGTTTTAGGTTTTAAGTGTGCGTAAGGATTTAAGTGGAGTACAGCAGTAGAGTACAACTGAAGCATGCAGCGCCATCAGCTGTTCAAAACTAAGTCCAGAATCGCCATGCATTCAGAAAATCTCCAATCACAATCCAGCCCTAATTACAACACATCACTAATGAAAGTCCTTAGGAGACACTGAAATAAATGAGCTGGGAATATTCAGTGTTTGGAGCTATGACATGTTACTTTGCAAAAAGCTGATTTCACTTAACAAACTAGAAATTTAAGTGAAATCCTGTTGGAATAATTAACAAGAATGCTTGTTAAAGGACCTGAATAATGGATGGACTCAAAAAAGGTTGAGAGGCACAGGTACAGATAAAGACCCTCAGTGCAATCATAAATATACCTCTCTGACATATCTTGGAGAGATATAGAGAAGTTGATGTTGAAGCGAAAGACACACAATACCTGTGAGAATGATGTTGGGGATGTTGCCATGGCTACTGTAACCGAGCTGCTGTGCGTCTTGCTGACCGCCGTGGCTCCCGGTTAGACCCATCATGGCTGCCTGTGTGTAGTTCAGCGTTGAACAGTGACTAGAGCCGCCCGGATTCTCCATCATGGACATGTTGAACTGCTCCAGCTTCACCATCAGCATAAGAGAGTTAATTTTCACATGGTAATTTCTTTATTTCTTTATTTTTTATGTAGATGTATTTTTATCCTAATTTCTAAAAACAACAAAACAATTGATTTGAAATGTACCTGGTTTGATAAGGCATTGGTCTGTCTGGATGGAAGTGGCTGATCATAGAATGAATCTCCAAATATGCTTCCAACCACCTGAATATGCTGTTAAGACACACTTTATGAGCAATACAGCTGAAGGAAATCAGCCACATACGGAATACTGTTACTGGTCAAAGGTAATTTTTCAATGTTTTTCAAAGAAGTCTCAAGCTCACCAAGGCTGAATTTATTTAAAGTGCCCCTATTATGCCTTTTCAAGTGTGATCTTTCATGCAGTGTGTCACGTAGCTGTATTTAACTAGGGGTGGGCATAGATTAATTTTTTTAATCTAGATTAAAATGGGATAAGAGTCTCGCGTTAACGCCGATAACGGCCCACCACTAATTTGAATATAAACTATCTGCAAAGTTGTGACGCCGACAGTGCACGATAAATAAAGTTTATCACATTTGGTTAAACGAGTCATCAGCAATTCGAATCTTTTTCTGTCACGGCCACACATCACAAAGTAACATATTTGCATAATGTCCGCCCACGTTCTACGCCGCGAACAACTTGCCCCGCCCAGAAACAGTACAATCTCCACGTGGATTACATCATGTGAGGAAGACGCTGTGCCACTTCCGTCAGACACCGGCTCGAATTGACAGGGTAAAATTGAGGTCACCTGTATTGACAGGTCTCCAGAGCTGTCAATCAGTTATGGCTATGGGCGTTACATTTTCTGAAACACGCTGTAGCGGTAGACCAATCATAAAGGACTGCGCCATCTGACCAATCACAGCAGTGAGGGCTCACGGGAAGGCGGGGTTTACACAGACTGATTCTTCGAACAGCTTCACACGAGTCATTTACGAATCATTTAGAAATGTGTTAAAACTAAACCTATTTTGGAGAAAACTTAAGTGTTTTTTGACCTTGAATACATGCATTTCTGTTTTAAGAGACTCATAAAGCAATATTAGACACCTTTAAAACGGCATAATGGGGGCACTTTAATCAAAAATCCAGTGAAAAAAGTAATATTGTAAAATATAATTCCAGTTTAATTTTAACATTTTCTATTTGAATGTATTTTAAAATATAATTAATTGAAAAGCTGAATTTCCAGCATACTCAAGTGTCGCGTGATAATCATTCTAATATACTGATCATTTCGCGTTATTTTTGATGTTAAAAACAGCTGCACTGCTTAATATTTTGTAGAAACCATGCTACGCTGTTCAAAAGGGTTTAAGGTTTTTGGATATTTCTAATTTATTCATTATTATTCACATTTGTATTGTTACAAATATACATATTACAATCCTTATTGTGATTTCCACAAAAAATGCAAATCGAAATATTCAAATAATTTCTGAAGATCACATAACACTGGAGTAATGATGCTGTGCATCACAAAAATACATTATATTGTACATTTCAGTTCTTTTTTAATCCATTAAATTCATCCTTTGTGAGCATAACGTAAAATACATTTGAGCGGTAGTGTATGAAAGACTGAGTGTACTGAAATGGGTGGTAATTCAAAGAGAAGTCCACATTGAGATGCCAATGGAGAAGGTAGCCACAGAAGTGTCATGCTTACTTGTGGTGAGCCGCCGGGTGAGAAGCCCTGATTGGACACTGGGGATGTGGGTGACTGATTGGTTGAAGAGCCGGTCTGACTGCGGTACTGTTGGGAGGAAGAGACACACTTAAATTCTTACAGAAATGACCATATCAACCGAAAGCAAACTGTGTAGAGCAGGAGAAAAACATACAGAGCTGGCAGTTCCGCTTGTGACTGTCTGTGATTGGCTGGCAAGAGAGGGCTGGGTGGTGTTGGGGGTGGAGCTTACGGTGAGAGGCGGGAGGCGTATGAGACGAATGTTCTGAGGGAGGCTGTGTGGCTGTTTCTGCAGGTCGTTCAGTAAACTCAGCAGTGAGTACTGAGACAGCTGCTGCTCCAGGGACAGGCTGTCCATCGTGATCGGCTGTGACAGCAACAGACAGGATATTCAAATTCATGCATTTACACTAATTCACCGTCAATGGTCCATGGGTTTTTGTAGCTCACTAAAATAAGAACTAAAAATAAAACATCTTTGTTATTTGAAGTAAAATAAACATTAAATGAGGTATGAAGGTAGACGATTTAGGTTGGCAACATTTCTCACTTTCATTATGTTTAACTTGATATACTAAAATAACAGAAATTTACATAAAGATTAATAAAAACTATTTAGACACATGCAAACAAAACAAACAACTAAAAATGACAAAAAAAATTCTAAATGAAAACGGAAAATGTTAATAAATTGTAATTACTGAATAGAAGATAATAGAAATTCAAATGCAATTATATAGCACGTTACTCTCCGATCTCCTACTCTCTGTTATTCTCCGATAGTCACAAAACTGTCACTGATGTCACATGGACTTTTTCTTTTTACCAGTGTTTTTACCACGTTCCTGGATCTGGGATCACTTCAGTTGTGTTGCTGTCTATGGAAGGGCAGATAACTCTCTGATAACATCAAACATATCTTCATTTGTGTTCTGAAGATGAACGAAGGTCTTACAGGTTTGGAACGACGTGAGGGTGAGTAGTTCATGACAGAATTTTTTTTTTTGGGTGAACTTACCCTATAAGTTGCAGGGGTAACACATTAGCTCCCAGTTTCACAGACGAGGCTTAAGCTAGTCCCAGATTAAATTGCATGTTTGAGCTGTCTCAGATGAAAATATCTTGCTCCCACATAACTTAAAACATGTCATTGTTCTGTGTTAAGATATAAGGTGTTCTGTGTTGTATTTTCTTAGAAGGCCTTTTTTGTAAAATTCTGGCTTAAGCTAAGCCCCGTTTGTGAAACCGGGGAGCTGATTCGGATGTTATCACTCGATTTGAATGGGCTGATATCAGTCGTTATCAGCCCATTCATATGGGTCAGTAGGGGTCTGCTGCACCTACTGGTAAAACTTAAAATGAATTAGATTGTGTTTATTTAACGTCTACACCTACCCCAACCCTAACACCTACCCTTTACCATGATAGAAAAACAGTATTATAGTCGTACAGTGTTAGAAAAAAAAAAAGTTTGATTGATGTGCGCATGCCCAGTAGTCCTATGGATGATAACAGCCTACCAGTAGGCCCCTACTGACGCATATGAATTGACTGATAACGAGCCCATTCAAATCGAGTGATAACATCCGAAGCGGGTGAACCAGGCCTAGACGGGTCAAAATTATTATTTTTTCTTTTATGTCAAAAATCTTTAGGATATCAAGTTAAAATCATGCTTCATGAAGGCATTTTATAAATTTCCTACCGTAAATATATCAAAACGTTTTTTTTGATTAGTAATATGCATTGTGAGGAACTACTTTAAATGCGATTTTCTCAACATTTGGATTTTTTGCTACCTCAGGTACTATATATTCAAATACTTGCATCTGAGCCCGATCCTAACAAACCATAAATCAATGAAATGCTTGTTTATTCAGATTTTCAGCAAAATTAAGCAAAAATGTGGTCCAGGGTCCTATATTCTGAATTCAAACATGGGGCGTCTGGCTCACCTGTGCGATGGGTATCTGGGGGGTGACGGCAGGTGGCAGCGTGGGAGTGGGCGGCTGTGGGCTGATATTGGGCGAGGGGGCGGGGCCAGTGTGCTGGGCAGGAGGGGAGGGAGGGACGTGACTGGCAGCACTGATGCCCAGGTGTGTGAGGTTGGTGGTGAGGTTGCTGGTACTGCTGGAGCTGGATGTAGGGAAGGTAATAGGGTCGTCTGGATCCAGCGGGGTTGGGAGAGGAGGAGGAAACTGGATGTTTGTCAGATCAGGTAAGGAGCCACCGGTGCTGTGAGCAGCTGGCATCAAAGAGCTACTCATTTCTTGATCAGGGGATGGAAATATGCTGGAAAAATCAAACAGAATATGCAGTGAGATGCTATATGATTTACACTTTAAAAGAGACACATGTTACACATTACATACATATGTATACACACATATATTATGTAAAGAACCTTTAACCTCAATTTAGCACCTGATGAGTGTCATTTTAGGATCACACTTTATTTTCTCTACTCATGCAAAATCAAAGGTTGTTTAAGTGTTAGATTTTTTCCAGCACATGGGAAAAAAGCTTTAGTCTTGATGAACTTACTTAAACCCAGGAACGTCACAGGACTCTGTGTCTTTCTCCATCTCTGATTCAGTGTCCTCTGTATCTGGAGGGGTGAGCAACAACACTGCAGAAAGAGACAAATGTAGATAAACTCCAGTACCAGGTCACTGTACATGAGGAAAAACATCATCTTACATGTAGGTCAATGACATATAAGTGTCCACAATAAAAATTAGACTTAAAAGATCTAATAAAAAAATAGTAACTTTAACTCATTTCAATATTAATTCATATCAATACATATCCTTAGTTTTATGTTTATTATGAGGAGTTTCAAATAGGTGACCAAGTGCTAAATTTCTTAAAAACGAATGAAGAAACAAACTCATCTACAATTTAAAGGCCTGAAGATGTATTTGAAATGAAAATTAATTTCAATTCAATGCAGTATTGCGATAGCTAACAAAAACTCCCAAATTCTTACATGTTTTTACTCCTTTCGACTGCAGTTCCTGAGATCCACCAACAAAAGTGTCCTGTGGAGCTGGATTCACAGCGCTCTGGTGTAGAGCTGAGTCAGAGTTGGTTCTGCAGCAGACCGGCAGAGGTGTGAACATGTAAAAACTCTAGGATTTATGACCTTTACGCGTGTTTCGTTGCTTTACCTTCTCCAACTTGTGTCCGGAGGTGGTGACAGATACACCGAGCCATAAGGACAGCTGTCAATGTAATTAGGGTTCAGGACAATGTCTTACACACACATGAAAATACACACTGTATCAGTTAAAGGAATAGTTCACCCAAAAATGAAAATTCTGTCAGCATTTATTCACGCTCGTTTAGTTCCAAACCTGTATGAACCAGGGACACCATTGATTTTTTTCATTCCTAGCATCTTAAAATATCTTTCTTTGTGTTCGGCAGAAGAAAGAAATTCATACAGGTTTGGAACTAAACCAGCGTGAGACAGAATTTAAGTAAACCTTGGCTGCGTCTGATAAAGCTGAAGGATATCTGACGTCCGTGCTTGTCCACAGAGAGAGGTCTGTGATGCGGAGAAGCGATGCGATTCCTGTCACGATACACGCGGTCCACCAGGCCGTGATGTCGGGATGTCCGACTGGTGTCTAAAACGGTTGTCTGTAAACGAATCGGGTTTTTGTTCAAGTCATCTTAAAAAGACTTTTCGCAAAGCATCACGACTTTTGCTGCAGTTCCGGGGCAAATAAAAGCACAAAACATGGACTAGCAGTATGGAAGCTCGGAGCGATGAGAAACATCCTGTACATCCTTATGCTAATGTGTCATAAATGAAGAGCAATGACAAAGAAGGGAATGACGCATGTTTTCATCAACTTTGATACAAGTGACCAATTTTTGGTTAATGCTTCGCTTTATAAAGCTGATCATTCCTACTAATTTGAACCTTTAATTCACACTTAAAGATGGATTGAATAACAGAATATCAAAACAAGCATCAAGAAGCGTATTTCTTTAACAAAACGTATTCTTTTTCTGTCTCCAATCAAAATGGTTCAAAAAATAAAAATAAAACAAGCTTTTAGCTTTGATAATATCGCTTATAAATTTTTTTTTCTAAGCCCTTAAGATCAGTTTCCATCTTGTTAGACATTTGTAACATCCCTTTAATTAACAAAGGTCTTAATTGCCACATCTTGCAAGAAGTGGCGACATTTTGGTGGCAAAAAACAGCCAGACTGAAACTATTATATATATATATATATATATTATAGCCCCACTCTAAAAGCTGTTACATTTACAGAACTAAAATACAACACATTAAACACACCCTCTCATGAGCTAACTCTCCATACAGTAACTCATTAGTAACTCTCTTAGGCTCAATATGGGTAACATAAGTCACACTGAAAATAGACAGTGTTTTGCCTGCGTAACCAACTTTAGCACAGGTGCACGGAGAACTATTTCGTCCTACTGAAATAAATATAATTTGCCCGTAAAATTTCACAGAGCACCTTACAAGGAATGACCCATCAAATGCACTATGAGCGTTCTCCAGTTAGGATGTTTAATACGAAACTGTGATTAGATCATCTGAACTGAAAGTCATTCATAAAGTGACAGCACAGTGTGTACGACAGAACTTATGAAGTTTCTAAGGTCTCACCTGAAAAGGGAGGTCAGTGTTGCTATTTCCAATCTGATTGACATTGGGCAGTGACCCTCCATAGCACTGAGCTCGATTCTGGCCTAGTTGCAAATACTGGGTCTTCTGTAACTGCAGCTGTGCAAAATAACAGTGCGTGAAAAGCAGCAGTGAATGACGTAATGAATGCATGAATGAAACGTAAACCAACGTAAAAGCAGACCAGTGCCAGTTAATAAAAAGTAGCAAAACATGGGTATCGACTTGTGTGATGCGTACTGTAACATACTGTATGTTCAATGCCAAGGGACTGACTAGCCTTTTAGAAAATAGAGGCTGGAGCAAATTCCTCAAGCATTGAGGGTTAGTTTATTTTTTCATTATTTCATTTCATTTTATTATTGATTGATTCATTGACTTTTTAAGTAAAATAGCACATTACAAATAAATGTGTAAGCTAACAAATATCAGAAACCAAAAATAATGTAAAAGTTTAAATAAAAAAAACTGACACTGAAATTGATCTAGACTTATTTTTATATCACTTATATACTATTACAGATTTTGCAAATATACTGAATTAAACTTTATTTTTAGATTTTCTGTTGACTTTTATTTTAATAAAAACATAATTGTTTTTATTCATTTTTTTTGTAATGTTAATACTTATTACTAATTTTTATTTTAGCTCATCGTTTTAGTTACATTAGCACTTCAAACTAAACCTTCACAAAAAAATACAATTCAATATATAACTCAGTGATATTGTTTATGAAATTTACAATTATATTCTACATTTTTTCTCAGTGCAGGCAACTAGTTTTACATATAAATGTAGGTTATGTATTTTACATGATTTTAATGCATTTAGTTTTTGCATGATTTGTTTCAAGCATCAGTTTTCACAAAAACATGACAATCCTAGTTGGATAGACTTTCTCAAAAATCAAAACCTTTAGACTTTCTGTTTAAAATCTATAGTTAGCCTACTACTTGCCCCATCAATGACATTTCGTCATTAAATGAGTAGCTTCTGCTGAACAGAACGAGAACGAGAAATAAAAGAGTGAAAAGCAGCCGCGATGCATTGAAGGCCGGAACAGGTCTCTATGCAGATGTGCATGACATCTGTCCAGCATCTCTCTCCAGCAGCATCCTCAGCATCTCCCGCTACGCTCAACTACCGGGACATTATTACCGTCCTTCACCGATTTGTCACGGCTCAAAAGAGCTATTAAATTCCACACAGGCTACATCCTACATAGCAGCTGCGATATGCGCGTGCTTAGCCGCCGTTTCTGACACACGTACCCGCGCTGCTCGCGTGATGCTCAGGTCTTTCATGACCTCCTCAAACGCCGCCGTCTCCTCCGCCTGCTTCTGGTTGTGGAGGGCGATTTTCTCGCTGAATTTTCGCGGATTGTTTGAGGTCGCCATCTTTCGTTCTTCTCCAAAACACAGAGCGTTGCGTGAGACGCGTTGTGCGCTGCCGCGGCGCGGCGTCATCACGGGAAGAGTTGTGGGCATTGGAGTCCACCGGAGGAGTGTCTGGTTGATAAACACACACACACACACACACACACACACACACTCCAGCTGAATGAAATGTCTTCATGTGTCACGTCTTGTGAGAAGACACCTGCTATTTATGCAGCAAAAACTGTTAAGAGGCGCTTAATATGAAGCGACTAACGTTAATGCTAAAAAAGGAGGTTTGCTGCTGTTTCTCCGACGGAAGGAAATGGTGTGTTAAGACAGAAAAAGCTTCGTTTTTTCTTTATCATAGGCTACTTCACAACAATTGGACCACACCGAAGCAGTCTTGTCTTACTGACATTTATTTAATAATCAGGTATACATTTTAAAGCCAAATTTAGGAACAGGGTTTATTAGAAACCTTTCTAAGACCAAGTAAAGAAAACATACTATCAACATTTCAAACTTTAAAAATACAACTTCCAACTACTCGCCATTAGGCTACTTTTCAATTCAGAGCTCTGCTCCAAATCACTAGAAACCAGTCCTTTTTGCTGTACCTTCTGCAAGCAGTTTCTGTACCTTTCAAGCAGTTTGGACTGAAATGTGTTGGGAATTCAATAAAAATAAGTTGCCACTTCTGAAATCAAGCCATTCTCAAATGTATGTCTGTGTGAGGCCACTCCCACAATAGTTGATTGACAGCAGCGTGTCACGCAGACTGGACTGGTCTTACCCTAGCCCCGCCCTGAGTGAGCCGTCATCAGACCGAGACGCAGAGACAAGCAAGACTCCTGAGAGATTGAGGTGTTTGGTTGTTGAATGTATTAATGAACATAGCAGTAGTGATTTACTCCCGACATCTGAGTGACTGAAGACGCGGAGGATTAATGTTATGTTTGGTTCTGAAGGGAAAAGCGCCCTTGATCAACCGAAATGTGTTTATTTTCGCGCGAATCTTTCATGATCCAGTCTCACCTACAGAAGCAGTGAGTATAATGTATTTTAATGAATCTTTGCAAATCTCCTTTCCTAATAATGCGCTAATTAGCAAGTTTCACTATGAATATGGCTAAAAACAGATCCTTCGAGAGTGACTTGGAAGAGGGGCGGAGTCAGCGGAGCTCGTGAAGATTTAAAATCTGATTTCAAAAGAGCTGTTTATGACAGGGTAAAATCTTTGAGAAATTTTAAAACAAACTATATTACAAACTTTAAAACCCTAGAAAATTGGCTTTGTATGACCCCTTTAATAATATGCAGTCCTGTTTTCTGCTAAATTTATCAAAGCTAATTTTTTATTAAAAAAAAAAGAAAAGATAATTTATTTGTCAACGGATATAAGACAGTTTACATATTCATATACAGAGATAAATGGCTATTGTAAATGATAGGTCTCTCAAAACTGTATAATTTTTTTAATCCCACCAAAAATAGTTTGAATCTATGAAGCTCTGTTCGCACAGAGCAAAAACAACAGTCCATGATAATTAGTAAAACACTCTCGCTCCAAGTAAAAAATATTTTTGCAATAGTACATCAATGAAAAAAGCAGAATGACACATTTTGATGTATTTTTATTTAAACCACACTGTAACAGACAACATAAAAAAATGGATAAAACAAGAACACAATTGTAATTTCACACATGGAAGACAAATGTGTAAAAGGAGAATTGCAATAAATGTTACCAACACATTTAGTGCTATTTATTAACTATACAACACACTTGGAAGCTCAACACGTAACGCTGTACATCAAAATTACAACAGGATTTGTAAAAAAAAAAAAAAAGATTAGAAAGAAATTTCTTGTGATTTAACCATATGCTATAAATTTCAGATGTTCATAAATGCACTTATACAAAGAATTCACTTTAAATCTAAGATTGACAAGAATGAAATAAATTGTAAAAACTTATTCAAATTCCAAACTTAAATGGTTGTTTACATAGAACCGAACAGCACTTTAAGTGCTTTTATCAGGTTGATTAAGGCTGATCTGTGATCTGTGACTGAAGTACATGATTAAAGGCCATTTATTCATAAGACCCAGCTGACTTGCTCAAAAGTCTTACCAGAGATCGTCCATGTTTATGTTTACATTTTATATCAGCACGTAAATGAATCCTTAGCTATAGGTGACCGTCGTTTACTATCTATATGCATACACAAAATGTGTTTTTGAACAACTTAGAGGAATCTAAAAAACATTAACAAATAAATCTTATAAACAAACAAATGAATATGTTTTTTTAAACATATTCATACTTTGAAAACATGCCAACATAATATAATTACAAAACGTTTGTGCCATAGTTCCTTGTACGTGAAACAGTCCCTACTGTCCTACTGTATAACACTCTATATACGGTATAAATTACACTTTCAGAGAAAACAATGTACCATGTGAATTGTTCAGTAATCAAATCAATGATTTACCACATTGAATATTAAAGTGCATAATGAAATGTGCTCGTTTAGTGAGAGTAGGTACATTTTTATTCAGTTAAAAAGAACTAAATAGAGATTAAAGAAAAACAAATCTTACAACGAAGTATCAATATTTTAAATGTCCCCTTAATTTATAGTAAAAAAATAAAAATAAAAAATAAAATTTTACCTCCACTGCTGCTCTGCTTCTTCAAGGTGGCAAATATTTCTGAAATAATTTGCCAGTTTTCAAACACAAAACCTTTGAATTATGATGAAAGAACTAATATCAGGAACCGGCCACAAAATAGCTTAACAAAGCTTCACAAAATATATTAACACACCTGCCACTACATCTTGCTAGTGGCGTTTCTACAAATGATCACAAAACAAACGCCTAAAAATTGCAACATATAGATAAGGTCTTCTGTTTAGAGGAATACAGGTTCAGAGCTGTGATATTGAGATCTGAGCTGTACCCAAGAGATTCACACACACTGGTAATCTACAAGAAGAACCAGAGCTTTAAATCTTGAGAAGAACATGCTACGGTTCATTATTTGTAACCTCGAGCCTCTTCAAAGTGCTGGCAGAGCAGACAATTTTGTCAAAATTGAAGCTGGCGGACCAAATTCTAAATATCATACCACATGTTCTGCCAACTCTTTCCCAGAGGCAAAGATTTTTTTAGATGTCCACCAATTCAGTCAGTCATCCAAAATTACACAAATTGGAATAAAGTTTTGTTGTAATAATTAGCTTGAATAGTTTTTGCCTTTGTGCCATTTAGTCACACCATGAGAACAGGCCATAAATCCTTCATGATGATGACGACATTGCCCCAGTGTTGCTAGCCTATTGAAGTCGGTCATCAGTGCAAATCCCACAGGCACTTGTGGAAACCCTCATTAGTATGAAACGGGGCAAAGACAACATTACAGCATGAGAAGTGTGCAGAAAGATGCTTCACATTCTCAAAAATCTAATACAAAAGACAATATGTGCTTAGCTCTGGTTGGTTGTTTGGAGAAGTACAATAAGTGTAACAAGCTATTCCCACAAAAGATTAGGAAAAATTAAGATCTCTTTCCCACTCATCGGTCCTTGCATTATAAACTTGCACTATACCTCTGGAAGTTATGCGTTGTGAATACATGTAGGAAATTTACAAAGATGAAGACGTGAAGACATTGCTCCAATGTTGTGGGTCAATTCAAGTCTGCCGTCAGTGCAAATCCCATAGAATCCCTTACAAAACCCTCATTAGTATGAAACGGGGCAATCAACAAGAAAGGCCAAAGACGACAATACTGCTTGAGAAGTGTGTAGGAAGATGCTTCACATTCTTAAAAAGGGTGCTTTCATATCGTCGTGAACAAACCTTCAATCATGCATGCTTCAAAAACAAAGTCAAAACATTATGGCTTTTCAATGAGGCAAAACCAATTACACCATTATTTTCACTACAGTCCAGTTGGCCACTAAATCTTATAATACACAGTAAATGCAAAATGTGCTTAGCGCTGGGTGGTTGTTTGAGGAAGTACAATAGGTGTACAAGCTATTCCCGCAAAAGATTCTGGAAAATGAAGATCTCTTTCCCACTCATCTGTCTCTGTATTATAAACTTGCACAATACTAGTGACGTTATTGAGGTGCCAGTTGTAGCCTCCGACTATATAGATCTTTTTATCCAGCAGACAGCAGCCAGCCTCTGATTGACCAGCTCGCATCGGCTGGACTGTTGTCCATTGATCGGTCTCTGGAATGTAATACTCGACAGCTAGTACATCAAAGCAGCGGTCAACATGGTCCATTCTGCCACCAAGAGCATAAATACGGTCGTTCACACTGATCATAGCATGCAAGACTCTTGGCTCGTTCATTGGACACTTGAAGTCCCACTGATCCAAGGTGGGATCATAGCAATGGAGAGTCTTTTTATCCTCCATAGACACCCCGTAACCTCCTGAGACGTAGAGTTTCTTGCTGCACGTTGCTCCAGCGTGCCCCCAGATCCGCCTTTTGAGGGAATCCACATAAGTCCACTCGTTTTTCCTCGGACAATAGCACTCTACAGAGGACAAGCTGCCAGAACGGTTGCGTCCTCCAGTAGCGTAAAGTTGTCCATGCAATATGTT
This sequence comes from Enteromius paludinosus, assembly GCA_032361165.1. Classification (NCBI taxonomy): domain Eukaryota; kingdom Metazoa; phylum Chordata; class Actinopteri; order Cypriniformes; family Cyprinidae; genus Enteromius; species Enteromius paludinosus. The sequence goes on from JAUMHQ010000066.1 coordinate 17,194,888, forward strand.
GAGCTGAAACTGAATGCGGCTCTCCTGCATGGATTGAATTCTAAGCCACTGGTTCAGATGGGGATCGTAGCGGAAGCAGACATCAACTGCGCCCTCTCCACTGCGATACTGCAAATGCTGCCCACCCACGACGTACACAAAATTGTCGAGAACAGACACGCACGCATGGCTGCATCCCATCTCCATTTCGGTCAACTCTTTGAACTGTCGCACTGTGGTGTCGGGCAGATAGTAGACTTTGCTGCTGACCGTTCGATCGTTATCGGTGTAGGGCGTTCCACCGAACGTAATCAGCGATGTGATGTCTGAGCGAATGGAAGTCCGCGGTGATTGCATTTCGTGCTGTCGGAATGGAAGGATTTGATAATTGAAGGCCTCTAGGAGAAAGTTTCGACACTGCACATCCTCCACCATGATGTCGACAGTTTGGACGCTGTCCACGAGTTCAGAAGAACGCATTAGCGGGAAGCGCACATGGCAGAGCACTTCGCTGGCCCCCGCTCGTCTGGACACGTCGTGCTGCAGCCAGCGGATTGCCGCGTGGAACAAGTCAATCTCGCTACAGTTCTTCAACTTGTTGCTCTGAAGGAAGAAAACCAGTCGTTCCTTTGGAATGTGAAGGAAGTCGTCCTCCTGAGCGATCTGTAGGAAGTGGCGGAAGGTGAAAGCGTCGACCGACTGCTTAAGGGATGAGAGACTAAAAGTAGTGGCCATCTGGCCGATGTTTAGGCAAGTCTCAACGCTCATGGCTGATTTCAGGAACTCCTCACAAAGTTCCACCACAGGCACCATCTGCAGAAAGACAGCTGCACCAAGAACATCCTGAATGCAGTCCAAGTCCAAAGTGACCTCAGAACTGTAGGCGAAATCAATAATGTGCTTCAGTCCTCTGGCTGAAAGACCTTTTAACTCTATGGTGTTCTGGTTTGACTCCTTCATTCCTCCAGTAAACATGGCTCTGTATGGATCAAGAAGAAACAATTTCACACCTTTGTTCAAATCTCTCTCTGGACTCTTAACTATATTATTCTACTTGATTTAAGTGAAGCCTTTAATACAATTTCTCATCAATCTCTTTTAGAAAGCCTACTCTTTAGGTATTATTAATGTTCTTAGTTGTCTCAGATCTCATCTCGCTGGACGCACTCAATTTGTTCAACATATTTAAGATCGTAAGTTTGACCTGTTAACACTGGTGTTCCTCAAGGCTCTGTTTTGGGCCCTCTTTTATTTATTATTTACTTATTACCCCTTGGTTACCCTTTTTGGAAATATGGCATAAGTTTTTATTGCTAACGACGACACCCAGCTCTATTTGTCTTCAAATTATACCCTTCTTTCTTCCTCTCTGTGGATTAGTTATAAGAGATTAAATCCTGTTTTTTGTGGTACTTCCTCAAGCTAAAAACAGAAGTTTTCCTTGTTGGCACCACATCTAATTTCTCAAAATCCAACAGTTTTCTACCTTCTGTTGATTAAAAGCATGTGAACAACATTACTTGGTCTGCGTATTTCCATCTAGGGCTGGGCGGATATATATCGGATATAGGGCTGGGATATATATCGAACAATATATTATGCGCATCTCATCAGTAAGGCCGGTTCTTTGATTAGCGGTAAATCTCCATCAGCTGTTTTCAAAAGGAACACCAGCTTATTCACTTGTCAGTGATCTACGGCTCTGTGTATAAGCTGGTGTTCATTTTTAACACTGGCTAAACTTTACTGACGAGATGCGCATAATATATCGTTCGATGTATATCGCCCAGCCCTATTTCCATCCACAGAACAATTCAGTGGTCTTCGTCCATTTCTCACACCAAATTCCAGTGATATTCTTGTACATGCCCTAGTTACCTTGTGCATTGATTATTTTAACTCTTGTTTTTGGGCTCAAAACTCAAACTCACCTTCATAAACTTCACTTGGTCCAGAATTCAGCTGTCCGTATAATCACTAGAACGTCTTTCCATATCACATGTTTTTCATTGGCTTCCTAAAATATTGAGAAGAGTACAAGACTCTGCTTCTCACTTTTAAAGCTCTTCATAAACTTGCACCCCAATATCTCTATGATTTGCTTCATATGTAGACTCCAAGACATACTCTTTTTTTTTTTTTTTCTTGCTGTACCCTCTGCTTATTTAGCCAATATGGCATTAAACTGTGTTGCTCCTAATCTCTATAAAATCTCTTTCTTGTTTATATTCGCTTTCTCTGATCAATTTTAAATGATGTAATGTCAACAGTTGTTGTTACTGTGCGTTAACACCGCCAGCGAGCAGCAGCGCGGCGTGTATTGGACGGCGAGAGTGTCAGGAAGAGTTGAAATCAGGTCAACTTTATGGTAATGAGCTATTATGCGGTTCAGGCGGCAACCAATCGGAATGTAGAAGTCCACTGCTTGAGCAGATACCAGAAAATGCAGTCCTGTAAACTTTGGTTCCTACTCTATTAGTTCCCATGGCCGATCGCCATCAAGCAATAAAGAAGAAGAATGGAGGAGAAGTTAGTCATTGCTGTGGAGGGTTTCCCAGTAATTTACGACGTGTCCTTGATGGCGTATAGAGACATAAATAAATAAATAAAATAAAAAAACGATGCATGGGCCAAGGTGTCCAAGATTGCTGGGGTCACTGGTGAGTTTCTAATGTGCATTAACTAAAAATAAGTGGGAATTTCAAGTTTAATTTAGTGCCAGAGCATGCAAAGCTGTTACTGCTGTGGAATATTCTGACACATCAAAACATATTGGATTAAACGGAAAATATGTGTTGTAGAGAGCTGCAGTAAATGGCTTTTAATTGAAAGAAAACGTACTACAAAAAAAGTTCCTTCCATCGATCAATTTCTTACTTTCACAAATCAATATATTCCACGAGGTTAACTTATACCCTCCTTGTCCGAACAAGCTTGTTTTATTTGCAGCCCCTTTAAATACAAGACAAGCATTCAATCTATGTCAGAGCGTCCAAAAATCTCTGTACAGCGTCGTTGGAATTTTGACGCTCTCGCCGCCGGCGGTGTGAACGCACAGTTAAGAGTTTTGTTATCTTGATTTTGCGATTATTACTCAACTGTACAGTGTCCTTGAGTATTCTAAATGCATTATAATTTTTATTTACTCTTATTGCAAACTTTGAAGCTAAAGTGCAATAGTGACCATTGACTTTTTTTAGCACCCTCAATTCTGGGAATATTTTTCCCATTCATTTTCTACATAGATTTAAAAAAATCTTTAATAAATAGTGTTGAACTAAAACAACATTACAAACTCGATCAAGGAGATATTCACTAAAGATGCGTTCATCCATTTATATATATATAATCTCTGGCTGTTCAAGTGCTTTTTAAAAGATGACACATTTTTTGAGATATTAGGAAATAGGGACTTTAAGAGCGAGCTGCTGATAGACCTAAAACTGTTTTATCAACGTTTAAGAGAAGAAAAAACTAAATTCTTTATAATATCTTATTTTAAGTTCAACAGAAATATTCATACGGTTTGGAACAACTTGAGGGTGAGTAAACGTCAATTTGAATTTTCTCATCTGTACACAACTAGTCATTTGCACGTATTTTAATAATCTCGCCATTTGCAGCTCTGTTGGCTGGTGCTAACAAACATTGCAATGTCTCACCTGAAGTAATCACTGCAGGAGGCCAAAACCGCTTTGTGAACCTCAAACCGCTCGTTGTCAATGGCCAGAACCACATCCAGCAACTGACCTTGATCGCGCAGTGCAGACAGTCCCCTCAGGAGAGTGTTGCTGTGGCTGGGGGCCGAGAAAGTACAACGGAGCGAGCTATTCTTGTTGTTTGCCATGCTGGAAGAAAGAGAGAATCAATTTACTAGGAATTGTATCTCTCACCACTCCCTGATCATTGTCTCTGGCTACAGGATCAACAGAACTTCACAAGTAGCTTGATGAATCTGCTGTTTCCTGACACTTCACCAATAGGTCTAGGTTTCTATACTGGTGCATCAACATGATCCGTGTAATGGCACCTACTTTTAAATTATTCAAGAGTTTGGATGAAGAGTCTATTTGGATACAGAACACCTAAGCCTCACAAATATCAATCAACAAGTGACCCAAACAATTACCCAAATGTCAAACGGTTTTTGTGAAGACAGTGCAACACAAGCTTGTCATTGATCATAACCCTTATGTTCTTTTGAGACAGACTCTACATACTTTAACGTTGGGTTCCTAGATGTACAATGCCACATCCAGGCAAATAATGGTACTTTTAAAGCCAAATACATTTAGAAGAATTATCCAATCCTAGGGCTGGGCGATATGGCTGAAAACTGTATCATGATATCAGTATCGATAGATAATTATTGATATTTTTATCAATAAAAGTTTGTTATTGCTTTGGTGCACATCATGTGCCCCTAGTGTTTGTTTTGGTATTGCAGCCTCTGTGTTGTCTTTAAAGACTGGGTTTTTGCTCAATGTATTTAGAGGGCAGACAGCAAGACGATCAATGGGCGATGCATACGGTTTGAGATAAAAATTAAATCGAGCTAAAATCCTGCAACATCTCATAGAGCACCTTTAATGCAACCAAACTAGCTTCGCAACCTCTGTTTTCTTCTGACGAAGAATGAGAAAATATTTAACATTTTTTATTGATATCGATCATGTGCCTATCGCGATACATATCGTTATCGTTTTATCGCCCAGCCCTATCCAACCCAATAATGCCATTTTTTTCTGTTTTAGATCAATCTGGCCCAAGTAAAAAAAAAAGTTTGCAAATAAATGCACATTATAATCAAAATGCTAGCATGTCACAAATTTCTGCATGTATTCTTGTGCTATATATACATAATAAACATACACATGTAAACTAAAACTTTTATTTTGGATGCGATTAATCGTTTGACAACACCAAAGTATTATATATTTCATAATTGGGACACCGTTTTTTGTCAAATTTTGTTTTCTCATTAAATGACGGGTTGTAAAAACCCTTAGATTAACTCTTAAGGAGGTCTTAAAGTTAGGATGAAAACACAGCCCATACAGCCTAATGTGATTAGTACATTTTATTGTTTTCAGTAAATAAATGTGAGCAATGTCCAAACGTAGAGTGTTGTTGCGCCTTAAATGGGCTCACAGTTATATTGTAATAGTGCTTATTTTATCACCCTCATCCTTCTCCTGAATGAGCAGCTGGCCACTGCAGAGTGTACACATTTCTCAAAAACAGTGTGATGTCACATTATTTAATCAATTCTCATTGCTCCTCTTAAAGTTTTGTTCATGCATTCCTTCATTTCTCAGAACATGTGCTTCTTGGGGAAAAAACAGTAAGCATCAGTCGCTCATGTTAAGAATGCATTTGGGGCCCTGCATTTTACCAGACACCAGAAAGAATGCGAGAGTAAAAAGGTTCTTATTATAAACATTTTTAAAAGTGCACCCAGTATGTTTCGGTGCACATTTAGCTGACTCCTATACAAAATATCCTATACTAACTAATGACAAAGACATGCTTTTTTGGGCATGACAATGGTGAAAATGCTACTAAACGGACTTATATAAACCTTACTAGGAGCTTTGTCTGAAAGGCCTACTAAATGCATATGCAATAAGGACAGTGGGAAAATAACTGGCTTTTCCACTGTACATCGCTTCCTTTTTTCACTGTGTGTCTTTAGTAAATCCTGACAATATAGTTTTTTTGTTTGCACTGTTAAGTCTGGCCCTGTAACAGAAATCAATAAACTTTAATGCTGCATGTGAATTTTCATCATTAATAATAGATATTACATTAAACAGTGTTAATAAATTATTGTTCATTTTAAATGAGTGTTAGAGGGTAATCTAAATCAATAAATCTTACATGGTACAGATAAAAGGGCACGGTTACACAGCTGGCCATGATAGGAAGACCCTCTAACTGCAGAACAAAACAAGACTATCTAGAACCTTCATCTAATGTTGGGGTAAACTTATGATAACTGCGTGAACCTTTAATAACTATTATTATTATTATATTTTAGATAGCAATACTACAGAATCAAACAAATATTTTGGTTTTCTTATTGCTCTCAACCCTGTTGCATTTTGGGACAGCCCTATGCATTCATGCATCAAACGCATCGCATGCAACATCTGATGATACATGCATACCTGCTTTGAGCTCGATTCGCACAGAACTCCACACCATCTGACTCCGCCATGCTCGGCGAGGATGAGGATGAGGAAGGTCATCATGTGTAGAAGCCCAAATTACCGCTGAGCATGCTCAATCTTAATAAAATACGAAGCACAAGACACGGCGGTGACAAATAAACAAACAACCCAGATCACACTTCGAGTTCCGAGTGAATGGACTGCTGCGAGACAGTGAGAGCGTTAGAAATGAAAGTAATGATTTCTAACCCATTAATACTGCACGGCCTGTAATCGAGGACTGTCCAGGTGCTGCTGACAGAGTTCAGCACGCGCTTACCTGCGCGCGCCTCTCACGCTCTGCGCGACCCCGCGGTTGCTGCTGCGCGCCCACGAGCAAACCAATCTTCTTCTTCTTGGTTTTAAACGGCGGCTGGCAGCCAACGTTTAATACGTGCATTACCGCCATCTTCTGAGTGTGGAAAAGATTCTATTTAGTGTCATCAATCCGTCTCTCTAGTCTATTTAGTAAAATCAAAGACTTTTCTATTTATTTCACTTTCACAGTTTGTGTTTCCTATGCTACATTCAAAAAACACATCTTTAACAGGACATTTGGAGGCCTCCCTATTATTAAAATTGCAATGCCTTAACATTGATCCGTTATAAATGAACTCTTCTTTCTTTGATTTAACTATAAACTTTATAGTTTGGTTTACTTTGGTAATTAGGCTGTAAAAAATCATTTTGAACAATTCTCGAATGTTGCTCCCAGTTCTTGACCGGAGGGGGCGTGGTCTTTCCCTTTCCGCGCGTCATCATCGCATGACGTCTAAATTAAGCGGCCGTCGCAGGTTCGCACGAGGTTTTTGTTATCAACCTTAAAAGAACGTTTAACGGCGCTCAAGCAACAGTAACACACTGATTATTTTTGGGGTATTTTGTTTTTAAGCAGCCTGGTGGAAAATGGCCACTTTTGAGTCTCTTGGCCTGTCTGAGTGGTTGATCCAGCAGTGTAAGCAGATGGGAATCAGCCGACCAACTCCAGTTCAAGAAAAATGCATTCCTGCCATAATGGAAGGTAAAAAACTATATCTGCTTTACATAATCCCAGTAAGACTAATAAAAATGACATTTTAACGTTTACTCCGTGGATAGCTGAATTACATTAATGAATTATATACCTATAAATATATGTATCAGATGTGCCTGTATTAGGATGGATTTTTTTTTAACTTTTATAGACCTCTATGTAAGAAAAGTTTACATGAAGCACGGTCTGCACATTTATTTAGTTGTCTCTCTCTCTATCTCTCTCTCTTCAGACACTTTAAACTAGGAATGTGACCGAAGTTAAGTGTTGTGTAAAGAGTGATTGTGCTGTCACTTGTCATCCGTACATTTAGTTTATTGCTGCTGTTCACACAGGTCGGGATTGCATGGGCTGTGCAAAAACAGGAAGTGGAAAAACGGCAGCATTTGTTCTCCCAGTGCTGCAGAAGTTGTCCGAGGACCCATATGGTGTTTTCTGTTTGGTGTTAACACCCACAAGGTTTACTTTTTTACTTTGTTATTATTTATATGGTCATATTTGAACCTTCATTTGCAAGTCATTTATTTTAAAACATGTTTTCTGTCCAGAGAGCTTGCTTACCAGATTGCAGAACAGTTCCGAGCATTAGGAAAGCCGTTAGGCTTAAAAGACTGTATTATTGTGGGAGGAATGGGTAAGATGACATTCAAAGCATTAGGGCTCATTGATTTATAAGAGAGGATATGCATATTTGAGATAGGATTATTAATTAGGAAACACGCTTTATTTGGTCTTTTTCTTCCATCAGACATGGTCACTCAGGGCTTGGAGTTGTCCAAAAAGCCACATGTTGTTGTGGCCACACCGGGACGACTTGCTGATCACATCCGAAGCTCAGACACGATTAGCCTGACCAGAATCCAGTTTCTAGTAAGACTCTCAAGACTTTTTTTTCCTAAGGGTTGTTTAACATAGTTTTCATAAAACTCTTTCATGTTTCTCGGCAGATCATGGATGAAGCAGATCGTCTTTTAGAGCAGGGCTGCACAGATTTTACTAAAGATCTAGAGGTCATACTTAGTGCTGTGCCTAAAAGACGCCAGACGCTGTTGTTCAGCGCCACGCTCACGGACACGCTGCAGCAGCTGCAGAGCATCGCCTTGAACAGACCCTTCTTCTGGGAGCACAAATCAGAGTAAGTCAGGAGAAGATGGAAAATATGCTCCCTTGATAGAAATTGATTGGGGTTTTTTTTGGGCCAGAAATTCAGCTCTGCCATATAAAATTGATAGCTGTAGTTATGTAAATATAAGCTTGATATGATTAGACAAAGGTTATTTCAAAAGGATTGCATGCAGATGAGTGTCTTCCGGGGGTAGTAGTCGGTTAAAAATGTCCTTTAATTAAAAATGTAATGAAATGAGTCAATGATGAAGTGTGACGTAATGCATTGCACATTTGTGACGTTTTGTAATTGGAGACATTTTTATGGAAACCATGATGACTTTGACTGTTAAAGCATGTTTTGAAAACTACTAAAGGCCTGTTTAAGGCAGGGACAATAAGTACAACATGGACATTAAAGCTGTTTTGGCCTAAAATGTTTCTGTCAGAATGCGGACGGTCGAAGAACTGGACCAGAGATTCATCCTCACTCCTGAGAAAGTCAAAGATGCTTACCTGGTGCATCTCATCCAAAAGTTCCAGGATGAACATGATGATTGGTCTGTAATAATATTCACGAACACATGCAAGTAAGTTTTCAGTTTCAGAAAAAAAACACTGCAGGGTTAATCAGACAAATCCCTTTCAATAACCCTTCATAAACATAGTAAATCAACGATGCATTAAATCGGGCAGCTTTTACATTAATGGACATAACGAACAGATCCCATAGAGCAGGGGTATCAAACTCAGTTCCTGGAGGGCCACAGCTCTGCACAGTTTAGCTCCAACTCTAATAAACCACACC
>JAUMHQ010000066.1:17204123-17222058 GCA_032361165.1 Enteromius paludinosus
CCGTTCGCTCCATTCGCCTGAGCAAACTTTTCTCAGAAGACCTATCGTTTTATCGAGTCATGCGACCACGGTATTATGGTATTGCGGTACGATGGTATTTACAATACCGTTACATCCCTAGTATATTCTAATAATGAAACGCATTGTTTTGTTGTTGTTGTTTCTGTTTCATTTATTGTATTAACTTATTTTTATGTCCGCACCTTGCAGGATCCAGATTTGGAAGAAAAAATGAGAAACGAACAAGAAAAGATCAGAAAAAGAAAAAAGAAACAGAACAAAAAAGAGCCAAAAAAACCCAGTGCACAAACGACAGCAGTGGATTCTGGAAGTGCTGAATAAATGTATCCAAATGTGTGTGTATATAAATTCAATGTATAAAATAATATTAGTGATCAGTATTACAAATAAACTGCATTTTGTCAGCGACGCTGAGTGTCTTTTTAAATGAATGACGTTAGATATGTAAATCGCGATGCAGAAAATGTTTAACAGTGGGACTTTTATTTTGACAACTTCCGCTTTCACCTGGAAGTACAACAGTAAGCGTTTTGTAGACTACCTGGTGTTGCGAAGAAGATTCAGAAGAAAGCTTCGTGGTTTAAGAATTTAGTTTATTAAATCTTTATCAGGGATTTAAAAAAGGCTGACCAGTAGCTGACATGGTAAGCAACCTTTATAAGCTCGCAGGCTAGGTAAACTGAAGCTCAGTCGCCGTGTTGAGTAGAGAAGTTGTAGCTACCGGTGGCTAACGTTACCTCTCATTGAACCGATGGGTAGCACAAATCGGTACAGAAAAATGCTAACCAGCATCTTATACGTGTGCCTTGAAGTTAAAAAATATGTCCATACCTACCCCTATCCTAAACCTAAACCTACTCTTAAAACAATGCAAATATTTGTCGTTCTGAAAGGTACGGTAACGTTAGCATGTTTCACCGGATTGTGTTGGTTATTAACTTTAGTTAATATTTAAACTCTGTAAACGTTTCGTATTTAAACGAACACGTTTTGTACATAGACGAGGGGTTTGCTTTAATAAGCTAAATATTACTTGATTTAAAAATAAACCCCGCGAAAAATCACTACCGACACGTGCAGTGCACTTTAGTAGTAACCGGATTTTGTGCATGAATCGGCCAGCGTCGACAAAGTGCACTCAACTGTCAGCCAAACAGAAGAACGTAGTCTCTGAATTAAATATATCACTTTAATTTTAAACAATATTTACTCGCATCACTAAGAAATATTTGAGAATTGACTGACACTAGCGATGTAATTTATGCATGATTGATTCTCCAGTCTCCTTGCTGTTCTCGTGTGCAGTCTTTGTAAATGTTTTTAAAATCAACAGCACTGAAGAATGTTTCCTGCCCTTTTATGTCAATTATAATGGATTTCTTCTTTTCTACTAGCTCCCTTTATCTTTACTGAAGACGGCACAGAACCACCCGATGGTGAGTATGAGGAGGCTCACAGTTAAAGAATAGATCTGGAGAAATTTAGTATTGTATCACTTGCTTAGCGATGGTTCCTCTGCAGTGAATGGGTGCCATCAGAATCAGAGTCCAAACAGCTGCTAAAAGTCACAATAATCCACAAGTAGAATTGCATTTGTTTTCAGCTGGTGGAGTTAAAGAATGGTGAGACGTATAACGGCCATCTGGTCAGCTGTGACAACTGGATGAACATCAACTTGAGAGAAGTTATTTGCACTTCACGGGTAAATACAACCTCTTTCTTTGAGATGAAGTGTTCTTAGCCGTTGTGGCGTTTACTTCTGTGCTGGAATGTAATGGTTGTTTCTGCCTGCTCTGATTTGCAGGATGGAGATAAGTTTTGGAGGATGCCGGAATGCTACATCAGAGGAAGCACAATCAAATACTTACGAATCCCTGATGAGATCATAGATATGGTGAAAGAGGACGTTCTGTCGAAGGGACGTGGCCGAGGGGGCATGCAGCAGAACAAACTACAGGGAAAGGGCAGAGGAGGCGGACCTGGAAGAGGTGGTGGATCCGGCAGAGGTTAGACACGTTTGAGTTTCAAATTTGGGTTAGTTGATCATCTTTGAGTAATATTTTATTTGGGTGCAGTACCAAACTTCTCGTCGGTGCATATAGGGAAGCGAACAATATCTCGTCATATTTTCACATAATTTATGATGTAATCATAATGGTACGAGCAGTATTATAAACTCAACCTCTAACAAAACATTTGCACATTTGTCATTCTTTTAAACGTTTTCACTTGTAAACAAACTAAATAAAGACATTTTACTGTAGACATTTTTATTTTTTTTTTTTTAAACGTTGCATTCACAGCTGACAGACTTCTTTTCTTTTTCTTGTGAGGTCTTTTTGGTGGCCGTGGCAGAGGCATGACAGGATCTGGGCGTGGACAGCAACAAGACAAAAAGCCTGGAAAACAACAAGGTGTCAAAAACCAACCCTAGCTATATTTACAACACATCATCTCCTCATATGTTACTTTGTGTTTTACTACCTTTAGGCATGAACATATTTTTAAGAACCCTTGACTTGAACACATTAGCAGTATAAGGTCGATTATTTTCTTTTAGAGCCTCATTTAGTGCGTCAAACTGTGCTCAACAACTTTTTTGCATCGAGTTTGTAGAAAAGCCCCTTAAAGGGTTAGCTCACCCCAAAATGAAAATTCTGTCATTAATTACTCACCCTCATGTCGTTCCAAACCCATAAGACCTCCGTTCATCTTTGAAATACCAGTTAAGGTATTTTTGATGATATCTGATACTGCATAGACAGCAACACAACTGGCAAGAGTAAGTAGTTATTTTTGTTTCTTTTCACTGATGTCACATGGACTGTTTTTACTGCGTTTCTGGAGCTGTGTCGTTGCCAGTTGTGTTGCTGTCTATGAAGGGTCTGATGGCTCTCTGATATCATAAAAAATATCTTAATTTGTGTTCTGAAGATGAAAGAAGGTATTTTGGGTTTGGAACGATATGAGGGTGAGTCATTAATGACAGAATTGTTCTTTTTGGGTGAACTAACCCTTTAATGGAAAACACATGTAAAATGTTTTACAGTCCGTCTGAAACGTTCTCCTCCTCCTGTCTCTTCTGCTTTCTCAGTTTGATCATCAGCCAGGAAACCGTGAGCGTCCGGAGTTTCTGTGAAGATTTTAATTTGGACAAGCTGATGTAAAGAAGCTCTTCCATTTTCTGCAAATAGTTTTTATTTTCTGTTGTCTCACGTTTTGGTGCATGTTTTCACATTGCAGTTTTAATTTTTTTCTTTTGTTTTTGTGCTTTAAAAACAACCATGGTGTATCTTGTGTATAATGCACTTGTGAATAAAGAATTTTTGTTAAATATTGCAATTTCTGTGTGCATGCTCTTTTACATCTAAAGAAACGGAAACAAGTTGCATGAAACTCTAAATTCTTGGGTAACTGCAGTCTTTACTCATCGTCGTAAAGTTGTTTTTTTTTTTTTACATGCATTTTGTAAAAAGGCCTAATGGATAGGGAGTTGGGATTGTAACCTAAAGGCTGTGGGTTTGAGTCCCAGGTCCGGCAGGGATTGTGGGTGGGGTTAGTGAATAACCAGCACTTTCTCCACCTTCAATACCACGACTGAGGTGAGACCCAACTGCTCCGGGTGTGTGTTCACGTTGGATGGGTTAAATGCAGAGCACAAATTCCAAGTGTGGGTCACCATACCTGGCCACAAGTCACTTCAATCGGTGGTGGGTTTTTTTTTTGCATGGACCTGACCGTTACCATGTCAACAGCTGATTCAGCCTTTTATACACTATTTCCTAGTGCAGTGGTTCTCAAACTTTTTCAGCAGGAGGCCCCCTTGTGTGGGGTCAGTCCTTTTGTGGCCCCCCTCAAAAAAAAAAAAATGACGCAAAACATCCTCAAACTTACAATGTTACTTAATTTTAGATTTTAGATTCTGTTTGTAGTCTTTATTTTTATGGTTTGTTAACCATTGTCATTTTACAAAATAAAACATTGTATTAAAACAGTTTTGGCAAAAGTAATAAAAGTGCAACAAAAATACTAAACAGTAATTTATGATGTCCATCGTAGAAGATGAATAGTGAAAAGTTAATTTACATAGTATATATTTGTAAAAAAAGTGCATTAAACATTTGACATTGATGAATGACAATGATGCCTCTTTACAGTTTATGTACCCCTCAGGTCTATTTTTCTTTTTTTTTTTGGTTCATGGCTAACCATTCTGTGCACTTGCACGTCAACGGAGGTTTTGGTGACGTTCAGGGTTGTGTGCTACGTAAAATTGATATTTTCATTTTTTTTTTACTTTATATATATATTTTTTAAATACATTATATTTTACATAGGTTGACAAGCCTGATTTACAAACAGGTAATTTTTTTTTTAGATTCTACAATTTCTTAACGGCCCCCCTAGCGCCATCTGGTGGCCCCCAGTTTGAGAACCACTGACTGTCCTAGTGGGAGTGCATCTATTTTTAGGTCAAAGCCAATAGTTTGAGTCTTTACCTCTCTCTTGTGGTTGTTTTGTCACTGAAACCGCAGATAGTTATTCGTTTTGGATTACATGCCAGTGAACCTTATTCAGGGGAGCGCCATATTTTAGCGCCTTTTTACAGGAATGAAAACGAGAATGTGACGTATAAGCGTTCAATGCAGCGTGGTAACTTGTTTGCCTATTGCTCAGCTGACGAAACATCTTTAAGAAACGTTCAGTAAACAAAACCCCCATAAAATAGTTTTAAACGTGGTGAATATTTTGTGATCGAGGACCTTTCCTCACAGCCTCGTTTTCGTTAAATTCAACATGGCGTCTAAAACTCAGAAAAAAGCAAGAGTCTCAAGTAAACAGCACAAACTTTATTTTTATTTTTTATAAGTTCAATCATTTTCACAACATAGACAGTTGATTTGGTAAATTTCACCACTGGACACTTTGACACCAAACCCCTTATTGTAAGTACAGTACATTTACTACTGCATATTAGTGTTTTTTCCTTGTACATTACACTCGATTATCAGAAAAAATAAATAAATAACAAAATCACAATGAGTAAAAATAACTAGATAAACGTAGTCAATGGAGAACAAACTTAGTCTTATGACAAACTGATCTGAACGTGGAGCAGATACCTTACATGGTGAGCTGCGATGTTAATAAAGATTAAAAGTCATTACTTTCTCATTTCTGATATGCATGGGGCTCACTTAGGTCCTCCGTCCACTGTATATCAGCCCCAGGCCTCATGGATGTAGCAATGGCTCTGCTGACATGTACATTACATTTAACCTTATTTTTTTTAAATAAGGAACAGCATTCAGTCAGGCTTTTGAATTTCAGCAGACAGCACAGTCAGTCTTTCCAACCGCTTTGGTTTACAACAGTACTTTGCGACTAGGATTTAAACCACTTTCTCAAACAATCACATTTCCATTCCATCCACAGAATGATAAATAATCTGCAACACATGAAAAGGTATTTTCTTCAATATTGCTCTGTAATAAAGTGACACATTCATTCACAAGCAGGCATACACAACAGCAGGTAAAGAACATCCTTTAAATCCTCTTTTTTATATATTTTTGTTAATATCACCTAGATTTTTTTTAAAGCCCATAATCAATACAACACAGTCCACACATAAAACCAAAGACTCAAATGTATTTACAGTAAGTTTTCACTAAAGGAAGACAGAAGAGCAAAGGAAAGATGCAGGAATATTCAGGGAGGATCTTGCACATGTAAACATGAATACTTTTTTTATTTTTTTTTATTTTTGCATTATAGTTGCAGGCCTGGTAGCCACGTAAAATCTCTCACAGGACACGCCAGTCCAAAAAGTCCTTATGGCAAATGCCAATCGAAATCTCAGTTTTTGAGAGCGTATAAGAGTATTGTTGATAGTACGTAGGTTGAGCTTACGGCTCTGCTGCTACAATGAAATAAGCAACAGCATGGCCGCAAATCAAACTCCTATTTTGACTAGAAATATACTTGACTAGACCTAACGAAGCATTGAGAAAGGAATCCTACCACTATTCGCCTAAATGGCTTTATTTCCTTCCATGCAAATTTACATTAAGGAATGTTTGTGTATGATATCTGGCTTTCAGTCCCGGGACTGAAATTACATGAGGCAAGGCAGTGAACAAGACACAATGTCACAGATACAAATAAGCAAGAAAGGTTTGTGACGAGCACTGCAAAGAATTACCATGACAACTGCATTAATTGACTTCTCTAACTTTCTTTATATTTGTCAGAATTAAAAAAACAAAAAGGTTTTAAGATATATATTTTTCTAATGTATTATTTCAATACTGAGCTGTATTTATTATGTACACTTTTTGGATTAAATATACAGAAATCTGTCCATATCTCTTTATTAATATTTGTTCATAAATAATTTAAGGATACGGAAGAGTTGATGAAGAAAATGCTAAAAATATAAAGTAAAATGAAGGCATTGAAAACCTATTACAGATAACCGATTCTGTGTGCTGTGCCAAGCTAAGGCCTAAATACACACTCCTAAAATTTCGAATTTAGGCCTAATTAAAAAGTCTTTAAAACACAATGCGGGCCTAATCAAACCCTTAAAGGTGTAGTTTACCTAAAATGAATTTTTCAAAGTAGTTTCAAACCCGTATGAGTCTCTTCAGTCTGTGCTGAACACAAAAGAAGGTATTTTTAAAGAACATTAGTTGCCAAAAAGTTGTGGTGTAGTTGTTGTTTTACAGGTTTGACAGAAATTTCATTTTTAGGTGAACAATGGCTTTCCTTTTTAAACTGAATGGACTGCATGTTGAATAAAATCATTGAAGTTTGAGATGTCAAAACGAGTATATGGAGAAGAGGGGGAGTGGCTAGAGGGTGTGGCCAGAGAAGGCAGTATGGGAACCGACGGTTTTGTGTTTCTTGTTCTTTTTAAATACCTAAACGGGTGTTTTTGTGTGTGTTGTTGCAAGGCAGTGCAGATAGAGCCATGGGACTTTCAGCAGGCGCAGTCCTGGTGCGGAGCGGCGGGCTGCTCTGTCAGCTGCGGCCCCTGTTTGGCTCCTGTCACTGCAGGATCGGCGGCATCCAGGCTCTCTGACATCTTCTCGCAGATTATGTCTACCAGGCGCTCGAAGGTTTGCTTAACGTTAATGTTGTCCTTGGCACTGGCCTCAAAATACTCAAAACCTGAGGATAGATGGAGAAACCAAGTCAAGACCCAAGGCCTTTTTCTAAAACCCAGTGAGCTGCCTGCAACAGCAGCACATTCACATTTAGCGAAAAGACAAACTTGCATGATAAAATATGCCTTTTGAATTCATTTTAATGATAAACGTTTGACTGCGGGCTCTAAATGGAATGCATTATACTGTGTAAGGAGTAGTTCCAGCACTTTTTGAGATGTGATTAGACTGTGCAAAAGTCACAGCAAGTGGGTTGTTTCTATCTTTTGCGGTAGCGTGTCAGTTGAAAATCTCAGTTCACATTTCCCAATTATTTAATTTTGGCATTGATTGCAATAATGCAGTGAGATTATTGTCTACACAAGGAGCCTGACAACAGCCAGTGCTCCACACAGAGATCTGATCTGATCATCATCCAGTCTGTCTGGAATCACATGAAGTAACAAAACAAACTGAGAAGACTCAATCCAGACGAAAAAGTCTAACCTACAGTATGGTTAAACCTATAGCTATGAATATTCAAATATACTGTGCCAACCGGCAAACATGACTTACCGAGATGCTCGGAGAGCTGTCGTCCCCTCTCAGAGGCCACCACCCTCTCATCCTCCATGTCACACTTGTTGCCCACTAGCAGCACCTGGGCGTTATCCCATGAGTATGTCTTAATCTGTGTGGACCTGCCAAAGAGACAGTCAGATTTGACTAAATGTTTGCTTTTCTCTGGGACTGAGCCTCATCACAATGTGTTTGTTTAATATCATGTATATCTGTATTAATCACAACATTCATTTACCAATCGGAAAGAAAATGCTTTCCACACATTTGTCAGAACTTGAGAATTAGTGTACACGTAACTTGTTTGTTCACAATTTTCCACTATGTTTCCTACTAGAGAAGATTTCCAGTCAGGATTTAGACTGCTAATGAGACTGCAAAAGACTAGACTAGAACATTTTCATTAGCAGAATTGCTTTGCCGTGGTTCAAATCATACTTATCTGAACATAATCAATTCATGGCAATGAAAGAAGAGGTATCATACTGATGGCAAGTGCAATATGGGGTACCACAAGGCTCAGTACTAAGACCGTTGCTTTTCGTGCTTTACATGTTACCCTTTGGAGATATCATCAGGAAATGTGGTTAGCTTTCACTGTTTTAATAAAGATACTCAGCCCTATATTTCTTCACGGTATAGCAAAACGTACCAATCCACAAAACGAACATACATAACACATAGTTGATACCAATAGAATTTTGTTTCCTTGTCACTGTTGCCTTTGGCTTGCTTAGTTGGGGACACTTAATTTCTGACAATTCCGTGAGCTTGATTACACAGACACTATTTGTTCTTTGTAAAGCTGCTTTGAAACAATCTATATTGTATAAAGCGCTATAAAGGTGATTTGACTTGACTTAAACACAATGGAGTAGAATAGAGTACCATTTAATTTAGAAGCCCCATTTCTTCCAAATTCTGTTCCAATTGATTTGTTCCTTTGATTTGAATTTAATATGAATTTATCCTTAAACATGTCTCATGGAATGATTTAATACATGGTTAACCATTTGAAATGTAATCAAATTAACAATTTACAACAAAACATTGCATTTTTATTTTTGTCAAGTGTAATGCTGCAAGCAAAAATGAAAACATGGATGGAAAAAAATGTGGTTTAATAATAACCCCTTAAAAATAATACTACTAATATTAATTTTACAATAATAATACATTCCTGTGCTAACTTTGAGATCCAGTGTGCGTTTAATGAATACAATTGTATAAAGCAGAGTCTTAGAGCAGCTTTGGTGATGGAGTTTGCCTGTTTATTTCTCACATAATGAAACAGCAAACACACAGAACATGTTTAGTTAACTCACCAGTCCTGCACTGCGGCAAAAGACTCTTCGTTGGTGATATCGTACATGAGGATGAAGCCCATGGCTCCGCGGTAGTAGGCGGTGGTAATGGTTCTGTAGCGTTCCTGTCCTGCGGTGTCCTGTAAACAAACAAACCAGTAATGCACAAGATGAAATAGGAACAAATACAAGACCAATGTTTTACTAAACACAGTATAGGTCTGGTTAATATACTATAGAATGTGATATTTGACTAAACTGAATTTTCAGCATCATCAATCCAGTCTTCAGTGTCACATGATCCTTCAGAAATCATTCCAATATGCGGATTTGATATTCATCACAATTTATTATTGGTGTTCAATTGTTCTAAAAAAAATATTTCTTATTATGAAATATACTGAAAAATGTATTTATATCAGACTATTTTATCTTTTTATTTTTTTATAGTTTTTACATCAAACCTTTGAATGGCAGTGTATCACAGTTTCCAAAACCATGTTACATAATAATGAGAAATGTTGCTTGAGCGGCAAATGGCATATTACATTGGTTACAGAATGATCATGTGAGACCGAAGATGAAGGTACTCCAATAGAAGACTGAAAATCCAGCTTTACACCACAGGAATAAAGCACATTCCAAATAAAATGTATTAAACAGATGGTGCTTTCAAATTGTTTTTATGGATTTTAGTCAAATAAATGCAGTCTTGACAAGCAACAGCATATTTTCGACTTTACAAATTGTACTTAACCCTTAAATATTCCTTAATTGACACCTTTTTTTTCCCACATGACCAAGAAAACGGTTTTTTACATGTAGCTCCTCCCATCACGAAACCTGAGATCAAATACGCATCGACTATTAAGGAACTGATCTCTGCATCGCTGCACCAGAGAAATGAGCTTGTTAATCATATAAACGCACTCCATTCAGTCATTGCAGGACCGACTCATGAAGGAGGCCACACAAGCATGTCTTTAGTTTAGTTTGCAGTCATATGCAAACTAAACTAAGGGTTTAAGTCATATGAGCAACACCCTCTGATTCAACCACAAAAGATTTTCAGAGAGAAACATTAGTACGACAGAACTGTGAGTTTATCTAAAGAGGGAGAAGAATTACTCCATCACATATTCGCTAAGTACTAATGTAATGAATCAACATACGAAATCCTCACAAACGTAACCTATAATTCCTAGACCCTTCACGAGGGCAAAATTGTGTCTCTTGAGCAGCAATGACGCTTCTATTAATATAACCTGTTTGGCTCTTGACTCGGATAACGCAGTAATACATAAGCATCTTTTAACAAGTGTGCTGCAGAGTTTCTGAACTGCATGGACCATTATGTTTAAATGTTATTTTGCATCCACGCACTATGCAGACTACAAAAGAGGTTAAGGTTGAGACACTGTTCTTCTGCAATATTCAGTAAATGCCAAGAAAGTATTTGGTTCTGAATATAGCCAAATGTCCACTGCATGATGCACACACACAGTATATTTTTTATCCATGGTAAAGATGGTGGGAGTGTGTGTGTAGTGGATTTGCTCGGGTCTATGGGGTGGGGGAGGGTCGTTTTCCACCAAAGGGAAATTTGAGGCACTGGGGGAGGGGTCCTGATGCATCACAAACAATTCCGATTGCTTACTCATCTAGCGCATCAGGAAGCATTCCCAGCCCTATTGGCTACTGACCATCTCTCTCTTTCGCTCCAGATCTCTGCATACTCCAGATATATTTAGGGCTGAATTTATAATGCATGTATTTGAATTGCACATGAAATGTCCAGTTGTTTGAGTAACACACACAGTTGACATAGAATAATCCAATGTTATGTCAGTATATTTTTGTCAGTCGAATGAAACCAGTACAATTTCTGCACTTAAAAACGCAATAAATCACCAACTCTGGACCTTCCGGTAGGAAAAGATCTAGAATGCAATAAGCTGCTAGGTTTTTATGCAGAAATTAAAAAAAAAAAAAAAACCTTCTACTTCTTATCTTTATTAAACAATGACCACAACTAGCCCTTAAACTGGCACAGATTTGTTCCATGACCTCACCCAGATCTGCAGCTTTATCCTCTTGTCGTTCCTGTAGATGGTCTTCACCTTGAAGTCGATGCCCACTGTGCTCACAAATGCTGGCGTGAAGGAGTCGTCTGCATAACGAAACAGAAAGCTGGTCTTTCCAACGCTGCTGTTCCCGATGATCAGGATTTTGAACATGTAATCAAAGTTCTGGTCGGAAGACTCCTTTTGTCCATAACGGTTATCTGTAGCTGAAGCCATCTAGAGGATGCAGAAAAAAAAAAAGAGAGTTCGAACATCATAACGTCTTGAGGCATCCGTTTATAACAGATGTTATGTTCCCAAATTAACCATGGCATCAGAAATTGCATGTACTATAGCACTATAAAATTACCTTTCCTTCTAAAATACCTTCTTCTGCTCAGCTCAGAAGTATATGCAATATTGTCATAATCATCATGTCAAAAGTTAATAAGGTAATGCTTTAACACAATCTAAATTAATATTGATGACTATATAAATGACCTGTAGTGACATGATTGCCATGCTACTGTTTGTATGAGGCATGCCTGTGAATAGGACTTTTCTGACAAAGCTGCCTATGTATTAAGCACACAGGAAGACAGGCAACTAGGATTTGGAACACAGCCGATGTGTGTGATTTAGTAGGCTACATTTAAGAGCTTGCTGATAATGGCAGAGCAAGCAAGAGCTCTATACGTCAAAATGACTGTTTATTTGGATTGACTTTGGCTGAGTGAATCTCCGTCCATTTCACTATCTGTCACTCATCCCTTGAGACCTGTGACCAAACAGCAGCGGTAGAGTCACCAGCTACTCAAAATCAGTCAGGCAAGAAACTCGGAACAAATAGAAATGTCTGAGTGGCTGCCAGGCCATGGCATTAATCTGACATTTTCTTTTGGTCTCAGATCAATATTTGGCACGGCACCTTCTGAATGCCAAACAGCGGTTACAGGTTTTCTTAACACCTCCTTCAGAATGTGACGAGTGACTCATTCCACTGTCCATCTGAAGTTCATACGAGTGGCTGATTATAATGATCATTTAAAGTCCATCAATTCGCTATTAATGTCTTAATGAGAAAAACAAAAATGAAAACGGGCATAAAACGAACTCACCCTCAGGCCCTCTAAGTTTTAGATGAGTTTGTTTCTTTAACAATAAAAAAAAATAAAAAAATAGTTGGCATGGATCCTTTGCAGTGAATGGGTGCCGTCAGAATGAGAGTCCAAAGAGCTGAGAAAAAACATCACGACTCCAGTCCATTAGTTAACATCTTGAGAAACCGAAAGAAACAGATCCATCAAGATGTTTTTACTTTAAAATATCACTTCCAGATATGAGTTCATAATCCATAATCATGTTTCCTCCAGTTAGCCCAAAGTTTTCGTTTCGCGTCAAAATCTAACCAAACATTTATTTAGAGGTGTTTAGGACTTTTTCCCCACTTGTAAGCATTGTTTGATCATGTTTCTCTCCTGATTCACTTTTTCACTGTAGAAAGTAATGCTGTTGTTGATAAAGAGGGCTTGTATTTCCACCTGAAGCAGCTTTTGGCTATACAAGATGTTAACTGATGGATTAGAGTGGTGTGTATCACTTGTGATGTTTTAATCAGCTGTTTGGACTCTCATTCTGATGGCACCCATTCACTGCAGAGGATCTATTGGTGAGCAAGTGATGGAATGCTAAGTTTCTCCAAATCTGATGGAATTATCTACATCTTGGAAGGCTCGGCGCGTGCATGCTCAGCCAGGTTAAATTTATGGGTTAAATATTCCTCCGTGGATAACCGATTACTCATTCCTCTTTTCAAGCACCAGGTCGGACACTGAAGGTGAGCAGGAAAGAACGAGATAAAGAGAGTTAAAGAGATCTGGAGGACAAATGAAACATGAGCTTCCGCACTGTTCGCACTGCAATGACTCAACAGAGCATGGAAAACCAGATTGGGATCAAGCGGAAAGCAATAATCAGATCTCACCGATGTCTGACAGACACATTTAGCTAAGAAAGAAAATACTCTGTTAGTATTTCACACTGACAAAAGGCAGGATGCTTGTACTTCATATGTGGACTAACTGGTCTTAGAGGAAGTAAAATATCAAATCAGATTTCTGTCTTAAGTCACTTATGTCCTACACATGCTGAAACATATGGAGGAACAGCATGCTATGCTATTTCTGCAGTATCCATCATGCATAAACATGCATAGTTTTTGAATGCAGGCTTTAAAAGACCTTACACAGTATATTTACCAACACGTGCGATAATACAGTGCACTCAACTTGACTTTTCATTTTCAGTGTCATTAGAATATTAGATACAATTTTATGCATTCAGCCTTGATTCATCATTTGAATCTGATGGCCAAAGACATTAGGTACTTATCTTCTTTTTTTTATTTTATATGTTTAAATGAGGTGTTTTATGCTTAGAAAAGCATAATTTAAATATGTGTACTGTGTATATTTATTATGCACAAATACTGTATATATTTTGACACTATTTCCATATATATAATTTGTTATAAATATATATAAAATATGAACATAACATTTTGTTTTAAATATATGCATGCATGTGTATTACTCTGAGCGGCATTCCATGTATGAAAAGTGCTACACAAATAATTTATTATTATTAAGTATATATATATATATATATATATTGTACAATAATATATTAGAAAATACATTTGAGCAGATAATGCACTCTTTTTTTTTTTAAACAAAATATACAGTATAAATATATTTACATAAACATAGCATTTAGTAAACAAACAAAAAAACTACTTTTCCATTCACAACATATAGCAACTTCTTTCTAACTCGAACACAAATATATAAGAGAAAGTGAGATTCAAAGCTGACATTTCACCTTAAACATTCTCGTTTATCCCAGCATGACGGACTTCTATCACATACTTCCAAACTGGAACAGTCGGTGTTTAAACCATATGCTTGCAATTTTGACATTATTATATAGCATGCATACTGTGCACAATACACAACAGGAACAGACTGCGTCCATATTTCTAGAGCGTGACAATTATAAAGGTAGTTGTGTTATTTAGAATGTCTTCAGTCGTAATTTTGACTGACAATAACGTTACGAAATGCAGAAGAGCATTTTCATGCATTCACAACAAAACTGAAGCAATTCACAGAATAACAAGTTTGTATAAACCTGACACTGAATCAATTTAAAAAAAAAACATTCCCAAGCATAGCTGCAGGCCATATATCCTGCACAGTATTTAATAAAGCAACCAGAATTCATTTGGATTCTAGCAATTGGGATTGGAAAGTGGCATTAAATTCTGGGTTGAGAGCGACATGATGTTTAGAGCTCCTATGTTCACAGAGAGAATGGAATGTTCCTGTTCTAACTTGTATTAGAGATTTTGACAAGTTTAATTTCGTTAACAGTGGCCTCGTTCTATGCGTGTTCATGACAATCAAAGCGGCTTCCTCCAGACGCAGCACAAACTCAACAAAAAGACTTCTCCTCAGGAGACCCTGGAAGCTGATCTGTGATTCAGAACGCCGTGTCTGGCGTGTCGGAAAGATTTGCAGAGCACCAAAGCATCCTAAAGTCAGCATCTCTCCTGATAACAGAGGGCTCCAGCAGACTAAAAATAGAGGCTAACTTTTAGACCAGCTGCTCTTTCAGCCTAACAAAAACTGACTGCCCGGCCGCCTTGGGGAGGGGGACGGAGCACATCTTTAAGGCTAAATATCGCTGTAAAATAGCCGGTTTCAGCAGCAATTACACTCTGCTCCAGTGAGCGCCTTTCTCTTCCTTCAGACTCCAATCCTCAATAATGCAAAACTCTGGGTAATCAAGACCCACAGCACTGGGCACTGTGTGGTTAGACCTGCGCTGTCCAAGAACCTTCAAGCTGATTTGCGTCAAAAATGACCCAGATCAAAGAAACCGCCTTAAACCCACCTAAGATGGTTTGCTGATTTAAGCAGGTTTATAGCAGCCTGGCCAAGCTGGAAAGTGAAGGAAACCACTTTAAAATCAGCTTGGAAGACCAACAAGCCAGGATAGAAACGTGTATATACAGTGGCAGAAAATGGTCCGAAGCATCCGAGACATAATGAGTAAGAAAAGCAATTTTGCTGAATGATGGTGGAAAATATCATTAAGGCAACAAAACGCGTGCGCGATTCTATGAATGGTTCTGGAAGACCTAGCCTATACAATGTTATACTAGCATATTATATAACATTTAAACGCAATTATGACCTGTAAAAGACCAGAGCATCCTTACATAATAGGAAACAGCACATGTACATGCAACGCTGCTGCTGCGGAAGATATTTCCACCTGATTCACCATCTTCTCAGATGATGCTACAGAGCACAACCAATCTTTATACTCGTTTAGATAGATAAAAAACGAAGAGGCAAACAATCTTTCGAATCCGTGCAATGTAACGCCATATGTGGCAGATGTGTCTTTCACGCGGAGTATAAATAGAAACACAGGATGCGCGATGTCCATGTCAAATGAAGGTTATTCTTCTTATATTCCGCTCGTTTTTTCGCCGCTTTTCCAGCGGAAAACACACATATGCCGGAAGGACTGAAAATTATTTAGCGTGAAATATTTAAAACGCGCATTACAGTTGCCGACTTACCGTAAAAGCCGTTTTAAGCGTCACTTACGCCAATACTGCGCCTCTTCCAACACCTGCAGACACTTTGACGTCACTTGAAAGACGTGTGACGCAAAAGAAGGCGGAGTCCGGGTTTTGATTGACGGCTCGGAGAACTAACGCTAACAATGCAGTCCCACCCACAGGACATAAAATATTCAAGACGCTTTAAAACCAACATCATTCATTATTTAGGAGCGTGGCTTCGGCCTCTCCATAATTAATCAATTAAAATGGTCGCAGAAAATGAGCAGCTCACACAGGGATTTGTTTACATTAACGGCGCAGGTCAGTGTCCTTTTCGCCACACTGATATGTAACCAATGTTTGACTCTATTGTTTTTTTGTCGGTCATGTTTCTTATAACAGGTCACCGTGACATCCACGGTTAACGCGAATGCAATATAGTTAATGTAAAATCATAAAAAAAATAATACATAATTGAATACACTTTTGATGATAGTTGACACTTCTGTTAGCATTTTATTTATTTATTTATTTATTTATTTTTGCTACACTTAAAGTAAAAACTGTGCTAACTATTGTATTTTATGGTAAATTATTTTCCCGTGTTGCCTGAAAAAGACAAATGCAAAAACGATATATGCTTGACAAAGCATATATCCTAAAAATATTATGCACAATTATATTACATATAGGCTAATAAAAATTATTATTATCATCATCATGCTGCAGCTAAGTACACAAAGTTGCATGCATAGGAGAGATTGCTTCAGTGTTTAAATTAATATTACGATAACTTAATCACGTCTCCAACAGTTTAAAATTAGTGTTTTGTGTCTTTTAATTCATACCTGTTTAGTTTTTAGGTTGTCTCTAGTCAGTGTGACCTTGAAGATAGAGAAAATTGACCTTATTTATATGTATTTAAAATGACCTGCACTTTTTATTTTCCAGAAAAAGCACAAAGCATATACTCATCACGGGGCACATACTTCTTTTTTTTAACTAATCAAAGGCTTTCTATGAGAATCCATCTTATACGTCTTACTACCAAAGAGGCCTATAGGAGAGACATGGATAGCCTTTGCACAGTCAAAGCTATCCAGCCAAATCTTAATGAATTATTCATTAATGAACCATTGCTTGAAAGCCTATATTATTTATTTAATTATTTTTATTGGCAAGTCTGAATTAAAAATTTAGTTTTTTTTTTTTTGTCTCTGACAGTGGAGAACAGAAACACACTGTGATAAACCAACTTTATCTGAAACATGTGACCTCGACGTGTAAACAAACTGAACAAATATCTTTAACAATGTCAGTAATACTAACATACAGAGGACACATATACTACACATTATTACAGAGAAGAAGACATAGATCATTTAGTATCATACAGCAAAATTCATTTTAGACACTGAATGCTTCACAGTCACTGCTGTAATGGCACTGAAGCTAAAGAGATGTGCTTTAAGGCTCTACACTGGCTTTTCTGATCTCTGAGACGAGGGTGGTCAAGGCTACTGGATGAAATGGCACTTTTAGCATCAGTCTGGCTACCGATTCTCTTACCGCTGACTACTCTTTAAGCTGAGTAATATTTTAAAATGATACAATAATTACGATCACACTTTGACGTCTCATTTCTGGGATACTGTATAAAAAGAATAATTTTCAAATGGGTTTTGAAAATATATACAGCTTTTTCTGACCCATCTGTGATAGAGGTAGTCAAACCCCAATACATTTCCAACCATTAGAAGAATTTATAATGAATTAGTCATTTGAAATTTGGTCAGTCAATTTTCTCTGACCCCAGTTTAGCATACTATATTCAAATTAAAATCATAATTGCTATGCAATCTCCTATGCGAAGCATGCTTCTGACTAGCTTCATACTTATAGAATATAATATCTCTAAAAATTAGGACATTATAAGAACAGGATCTTAAGGATCGGTTAGCGACAGCCCTTTATGTGAGGTGGACACATGTCTGGCTCAGAGTAAGAGTGGTTTGTGCTCATCTAGACCAGAACTTCCTGTTTAAATCCACCAGAGTGGGATCCACTTCAGCTCTTAAAGGGATAGTTCACCCAAAAATGAAAAGTGATGTTTATTTGCTTACCCCCAGGGCATCCAAGATGTAGGTGACTTTGTTTCCTCAGCAGAACACAAACGAAGAT
>JAUMHQ010000066.1:17241497-17255007 GCA_032361165.1 Enteromius paludinosus
CGTTTCATCTGGGCGGCTGTCAGCGAATCCTGCGGGCTGGTAGCCTTTTTAAAGGCTTGTGTGCCAGTCATCTTGCAAATCCAGTGAGCAAAAGACCTCTGAGTGCACGGAGTTGCCGCGTTAGGTCTTCCCTGGACGACTGGGAGAAAGAGCGAATTTTCCCACGGTTGGTGAAGCGTTCTTCGTAATGTCAAACCGGCCATGCATGTCTGAATGCGGAGTTTCCTCACCTCTTTGGACGGACATGATAGTTGTCTCGCGTGTCTGGGCCGAGTGCACGCTGAGACAGCTTTTGTGGATGGTCAATGCGTTCATTGCGAGCGTATGACCATGGCTACATTGAAGTACCACCTCTCGTTCGCGAGACGGCTCCCCTCGCGTCCTTCCCGCGCTCTGGCGAGGCGCCTGGGGGACTTCCAGGTGAGCGTTCAGAATGTTTCGCCAGGAGTGACAGCCGTGCGGACTTCTGATGCACCGTGTAGTCCCGTGGTCCTCCTGGAGGAGACTGCTCCCCCCTAACAGGGCTGAATGTGTCCTTCGGGGCGCCCCGAGAGGCTGAGATGTCTTCAGCAGCATCAGAGGGTGAGTCAGATGGGGAAGCTAAATCAAAAGAGGCTCCTGGGGTATATGACAGCTCGGCCGCATGCAAACATGCCGCTGGGCTGATTCATATGAGACCGCACAGCGTTGGTTACACGATCGGGTCCTTAGATGGGCAGCACCATGGCACACTCCGGACTGGCATTTTCCCGCAGTGTAGGCATCTACTGGCCGTTCCCAGGCAGGTCGAAGTCAAAGACGTGTGTGCCTCTTCCACAGGCCGGGGTGCTGTATACAACGGGAAAGCCAGGCGTCCAGCTGCTTTGGCATATTACATAAAAATGCCTCGAGTTGTTAGCCGTGCAAGCACGGGCCAGTCCGGACGGACAATTCCCGTTATACCAGGGAAGCCTTTAGGACTACGAGCTCACTCAGAGAGTGTTGCTTCGTCCTATACGACAGGCTCACGGCGCCTCTTAACATAGATTAGAGCTGCAGGCTGGGGGACACGTCACCTTCGCTAGGTTTTACAGGAAAAGACCTCTGCGTAGAGGCTGTGTCTTCTCACGTCCTCAGCAGGACAGCAGGTGAGCGAGAGGACCGGCTGATCCTCTGCTGACGAACTTGAAAAGTAGATCTCGCCTATCGGCGGGGGTCTCCGCGTAAAGCGGCCCCAGAGTCGTGGCCTGTTCCATGGGTGTTCCCATATATAACATCGAAGTGATTCGACTGAAAGGGTAACGTCTAGGTTACTGAAGGCCTGAAGGAGGGAACGGAGATGTTACACTTTCTCCTATCACGACTCTGAGGTCGCGCTGACACCGGCTAAGCTCTTCCATTCGTGCCCTCTTATACTCACGCAGTGATGAGGTGCACCCGAGCGCAATCAAATGCACGCCAATATTCATTGGCCTTTTGTTTAAAGCTCAAAGGCAATTGGTCTCTCTGGCGAGTTCCCATATGTAACGTCTCCGTTCCATCCTTCAGGGAACGTGGGTTACGTTCGTAACCTAGACGTTTTTCAGGTAGCTTTCCAGGTAGGTTTTTAGGAGCAACCTACCTGGAAATTAATCTGTTTCTGCTAACTACAAATGAGCAACTGAATGCTTAGCATAACTTTTAATCTATGTCATGAAGGTAAGAAATATATTGGCATATATTGGCTGCAAGAAATAAAACTGTGCTGTAATTTGCATAACAAAATGCATAATTATGCATTATACACACAAATGTCTATCTGGTTTAAACTATAAAAACTAGTTTTGTGGGTATAAATGAATATATTAAGATGATTCAGGGGAATTAAACAATATCTTTAACTTCAATAAAACCAGTCTTTTTACATGTTGCCATTTCTTTCTAATACAGGCATAACAGAATCATCCAAAATGCCAACATAAAAAAAAATCGGACTTTTTCATTTTATGATCCTCCAAACAATTTCAGATGTCCAAAAAACACTACTATATCCCCTTTAACCCGCCCCTGTTTGCCATTGGTCAGACAAACAAGTAGCTCCACCCACTAACAATTGCTAAAGAGTGAATTAGCACCCGCCTTTTTCACAGCACTGTTTCCGGGAAGTATTCTTGCCATTTTTTTTTTCATAGGGATGTTGTGTGTCATCGACCATGAATCAAATCAACCAATTACAAAGAGAATCACAACATTACAAACTTTGATTTGAAGCAAAAAGCATATGAAAATAAGTCAAAAAGACAAAGGTGCAAGGTACTTCACAGCTTTTACGAGGGAAGAAACTACAATCCCATGAAGCACTGAGTGACATTAATTCTAATCGATAAACATATAACTGTTCAGTCAGAACTGTTGGTTCATGACAAAATATGCATGCATACATACATTTTTAAGTATTCTGAAAATAGGGAATGAGCGGAGCTTAATATCTCTTTTGCAATGCATTTTTCCCTGACTACAGTTGGTGGAATTTTCAATACAGCATCATGGGTAATGGAGTATTTTTTTTTCACTACAAACTCCAATATTAAACATGATTAGTTAGAAAATGTTGAATTAAGGCGTCTTTGAAGGTTTTATCAGTTATCGCTAAAAATCAATTTCCCTTTTTCATGGTTGTGTCCTATTGGTTGAGTCCTATTGGTGTCCAATATTTTGACAGCACCGCCTCAGCGTTGCCCTTTTTGTGGAAATCAACCTACTACTGGCTTACTTTAACAAGTAGTTTAACAGCTTCAAAAATACTCAAGTTCACTTTTAAAGACCCACATGCTATCCCTGCATAACTCTTTCTAAACACAAGCAAAAGAATAAAAAAAAAAAATCAGTTACCGCCTGCGTTTCTGCACAATGTCAATCGGACAGTTGACAGCACATGGGGAGCCGCAATGATTGACGTTCCGAACTTTAAAAGTGCGCTCGCTGGGTGGAAGAAAGACACAGCCAGTTGGCAAACTCATATTTCCCTCCGTGTCTCTCACTTCTTTTCCGTTTCCCTCCAGAAATCAGCTGTTCCTCTCATGTAGTCTGAAACAAATGTTCCCCACCGCTGAGTTACTGAGCGATGAACACACAGAGCCATGCTGACATGAGCGAGGTCCCCCAGTCATCCTGCATTTGCCTAGTCCTCACCCTTAAGTTTAGACTCCTTTTAGTCCGCATAAAACGTATTTGTAATAGTCTGTAAGTCTGCTGTAAAATACTTCACAAACAAACAAACTTCCAAAGTCACCAAGCGCCACTCTCTCTCTCTCTCTTCCGGCAGCTCAGACAGCTGAACTCGTATACATGACTTTACACCAGCATGCTGGCCTCATATGGGTGTGTGTGTGTGTGTGTGTGTGTTTATGTGTGTTTGTGGGACTGGCAGCTGAACAGTGAGTCACAGCCCAAGGAGAAGGCGGAACCACCAGGCGACTGACTCGATATTAACTCTTTACTGGAGCGAGCCGTAAGCCAAGAGCGCTACATCCCTTTATACTTGCCTCAAACTACATTTTTTTAATAGCTTTTATATTAATTTTAAATATTTTCCCCGTAAAAATTATGTTCAAGTTTAATAATGTTCGTACTTTGTCTTTTTTTTTTAAGTACTTAAGTATTTACCATTTTATTTTAGCTTAAGAAAATATTTTTTTAAAGTATCAACAACTCTGGTTGCCAGGGAATTTCTATGGTTGCTAGGGTGTTCTGGGTGATTGCTTTCCTGTCTGGTCACCAAATATATAACCTAGTGGTCTCCACATATGCCACACCTGCCAACATTTTCAAAAGAAATCTGTGAAGTTCCATGCACAATTTATTGTTTTAAATAAAAAAAAAATTATTATTATTCAATTATTCAAATAATCAGCTAAACAAAATGTAAACTTACTGAATATAAACTTACAAAATATAAAAGGGACATAAACAGCACACGCTTACTTCTAGTGAAAAAGTAGTACACTTTTAAAAAGAGCACTTGTCATGGAAAGAATATACTTCTTTTTTTTGTTTGTTTTTCAGGAACTTAACTGCAGGCTAATTGTAACTATATAAAATGTATTTACACTTATATTAATTTAGTGCTGGGCAATGATTAATCTCATCCAAAAAAAAGTGTACTGTGGATATACATTTTTATATGTAAACACACACACATGCATGAACAGTATACATTTAAGAAAAACTTTATGTTTATGGAAATGCACAGAAGTGTTTTTAAAATATATACTGCCTTTTATACATAATGAATAAGCATAACACAGATAGATTATATAACATTCATTTTGGATGCAATTAACTGAATTTGAAATGCTTTGTGACCCTAGGACTTAACTTTAAATGTAATATTGAATAACACACTACAGTTTAAATTATAATCAGATACTTTACATGTGCTTCAATATGTATTTTCCTTAAATACACGTTGCACTTTTACTTATTGGATTGTATGTTTATTAAGTTTTCAAATTCATTTAGCAAAATGAATCTAATGCAGATTTTAAAGTTAATTGGCAATCAAATGGCAAAAAGGCGTCAGAAAATACCGATGTCAAAATTTGTTTTACTTTCATTTTAAGCGTGACTGAGTTCACATATTTTTCATGCCTTATGTATGTTAATCTTTCTGTAGTATTTATACTGGAGGATTTTATTCATAGCCTGTGGCAGCGTGGGGAGCCTCATCTCTCTGATTTAACTTCCCACAGGACCGAATCTGATCTCTGCTCAAATCAAGGTAAATATTTGCTCATGGGGGTTTGAGCAGCGGCCCTTCACATACAGCCAATGTCACATACACACACTGTCTGCCCCGTCAAATCTATTAAAAGAATCTCTTCCAGTCTGCCACAATGAAGTGGATGCCATTGCTGAGAGTTTCATTGTTATGTATTCAAAATATGACATGGTTGTTTAGCATGTTGCTTTGCTGTTATTGTATTTTAGGGAACTAGTTGGTGGTTTCAAGTGCATTTTGTATTTGGTTGCAAAGGTTTTCTTACTAGGTTTAATGTACCTATTTCTACAGCATTTTGGTTGTTTTCATTCTTATTTTACATTAATTAATTAATTAATGCATCATTTTATTGTATTCATCTTAGTTTTCTTTAGATATTTACCTTTTAATTTGAGTTGTTTTTGTACTTTAGCACTTTACTTTAGTTAATTAGCAAGTCAGCATTGTAGTTTAACAGTTTAATTTGAAGTACTTTATATTATATTTAGGTTTTACATCATTTTGGCCTTTTTAAAATAAGTTTCAACAAAAATAATTTTTAATAGTTCTAGTTTTTGTAATTTCAGTACTTCAAATAATTTATTTCGGCAAGTCAACTTTTTTACATTTTTAATTGTTTTTATTTTAATTTTAAGTATTTTACCTGTAAAAATTATGTTCATGTTTAATAATGTTCATACTTTGTCTTTTTTTTATTATTATACTTTTTATGTTTAAGTACTTAAGTATTTACCATTTTATTTTAGCTTAAGAAAATATTTTTTAAAAGTTAACACCAACAACTCTGGTTGCTAGGGAATTTCTATGGTTGCTAGGGTGTTCTGGGTGATTGCTTTCCTGTCTGGTCACCAAATATATAACCTAATGCTCTCCACATATGCCACACATGCCAACTTTCAATAGAAATCTGTGAAGTTCCATGCACAATTTATTGTGTCAAATTTTAATTTATTTAAAATTCAAATAATCAACTAAGCCTATGTATTAAAAAAAATGTGCAATATACTTTTTAAAAAGCTAATTTGCTTACTAAAAAAACCACAGCTCACCCCTACTCACGATTATAGATATCATTCCAGTCCAGAGCACCAACTGTGAAGTATTCTGCATATTTCTTCTGAACTTTAATTTTCTCAGATTAAACAAAAGTATCTTTTGAAAGAAAAATAAACCTCTGGCGAGACTGCAGATCCAATCCAATCTCTCTCACACATACTTGCATTTGTGGTTTACGGGGTCTCTCCATAGGCGTAATGGTTTTTATACTGTACAAACTGTATGTGGTATTGTCCTACACTGACCCTACACCTAAACCTACCCCTTACAGGAAACTGTGTACAGTTTTTGAATTTCATCAAACACCGTTTAGTATGTTTTCTAAGCCTTTTGTTTTACGGGGACACAGGAAGTGTCCTCATAAACCAAGTTTATATTGTAGTACCCATGCCATTATACACATCTCTGTCCTCGTGAAGCACAAATCCCAACACACACACACAAACCCATCAAAGATATTTGCATCAGACAGACACTGGAAAGCAAATCTTATTTATTAAAATCTAAACATCAGAAGTATTCCTGTATCAATAGTGTGAAACTGTGAATAGGATCAACGGTACTATGAGACACAGAGCTATGTAAACACACACACACACACACACACGCGCACAGTTTATCTTTCCACATGCAATAAATTCCCAAAAGACTGCTCTTTCTTCTCTCTCTCTTTCTGTATGTGTGTGTGTGTTACAGCGTCTTTGCTTGCTATTATTTATGGGCTGATGATAGCTGAAAGTCTCAAACCAAACTACAGTATCACGTCCAAAGAGTTCACACAAAGCAAATATTCAGCATTCAGCCAGAGGGGGGCAGCTACACACTGAGAACTTCCAGGAGAAATATTTCCACCAGTTCACCTGAGAAACCTGCGCACAGAGCTTTACCAGGAATAAGACGTTCACTGCCATGTTAGACAATAAATCAGGATAAAAAGAAAAACAAGAGCATTCTGCAGGTGATTATCTTTTTCTTTTTGTATAAGTAATTTATTCAAGGACCCTATATCATGACCAAATAAGTATAAATAAGTACCCTCAGAAAAACCACACAATTGCTTCTTTGGCACAATTAGAATCTGAAAGGAAGTCCAAAGTACTCAAATAATTTAATTCAGGATCACAATTTCTGCTGTTCTGTCGTGCGATATTTGTCCACTGGTTATTTACCAGGAAAGGTTTTCTTTTTTAAGGTGACATTTGCGTTATCTTGCACTGGTAACAAGCCTCCACAAATTTTCATGGTTGCAGCTGCCAGATTTCCAGCAACCTTTTTTTTTTTTTTAAATCCATACATTTTCTGTCCATGGGTTTACTAACTCTTCCTAACCTGGCAACCATGCACATGCACTCTCTATAAAAAAAAGCACTGAAAACACTGGCAAACCTGGAGTTTAAAGATCTCTATTGAAATACTATGCAGCATTGTGTTTGAGAAATAATGAAATAATCTGTTTTAAATCTCATTTTGTTAACAAGAAAGAATGGAGAAAAGTGTTTCATGAAACCAATATCATGAATCGTATTGCATCACGAGATCATTGCCTCTCTACAAATAAGCATTGTCCCTAAGCATTTTTTAGAAATGTACAACCTGTCTAAAACCCATTTTCCTAAAAAATTCCATCATAAACAGTGTGACTGACTAGGTTTCAGACACGGACTGTGTATAACTGAAGTGACCCAAGCTCAATCATTGCAGCACCTTCACATTACTTGTTACTTATACACTCAAATATCCAAAAAGAACATACAGTTGCCTTATTTCATATTTTTGGTGTTATATGCAAATTCCTGCACCAGAAATAGAAACAAAAACAAAACTCCCATGGCCAAGACCTCTGACTGCAGTATAAGGTCTGGCCCACTTTTGTAGCCGATTTTGGCCAAGAACCACCCAATTGGATAGAAAGGAGCGCACTCACTGAGCAAACCATTTTTTAGTTCATCTGAAAAATTTGCTACTCCAAAAATAGACTAGCTAGATAAAATGCATCACAATAAATGCAAAGCATTGTTCCAAAACATCACAGAAAACAAGCCCAAACGCTCAAAACTAGCCCAAAACTTGACCAATCGCTTTTCAGGGGGGAATTCCGGACAAAATTGCATTTCAGTGGGGTAAAATACATGTTCTCCTGATGAAAGTCGCATACCAGGGGGTTATTATCACGTTATTGGGGTCGCGTCAACATCCTGCTGAAAGAGTGTCAAAGTAGCCCAATTCCGCTGACTTGGCAACACTGAATCCCAGTCAAATTTCACAGTCCTCTGTACTGATTTCAGAACAATAGCAACAACTATTGTAACTACTTTTATTTGTACTATTTGTAAAAACTTATAATAGAATAAGTTAATGATGCATGCTATTAATAATAAGTAAGTCAACATAAGCATGTGGTCTTCAAACATTGTTCAACTATGTAAACACTGCATTGAAATATCAAGTAAAAATAAACATATTATAATGTCTATAGTAATAACACTGCAAGGCTTAATGCACACATCTATTTTTCTTTTGCTATGGTTATTACAATTTTAGATTCACTCTCGCATTTAATATGACTGTCACTCCTGAAAATCCAGTGTGTACATAGCAGCATGAAACATAAAACTTGCATTCAAATTAAACCGAAACGTAGCGAAGACTGCTCCCTTTATAATCAAATCAGTTCAGCCGCAGCGCACGTTCACTGGCCGATTGAAAACCCCCATTATAATAAAAAAACATTCACCGATTTCTTCCCAATATTCACTAAACCAGCAGCGTTATTAAAACATGGTGTCCTCAAACACAGGCTGAGTTCACGTGCGCGGTGACGTCTGCACATCTGGAAGAAATTTAAGTTCACAGAGGAGTTTAGAATCACACCGACCCTAAAAATAGCTCAGCGCTCTGCTGTAGTTTAACTGGCCAAAGTCACATGATACTGACTCCTATTACACAGCTTTTATAATCTTAAAGCACTGCAGATGTAAACAGTTTAGGCTAAAGAGTGTTAATTTGATCAATATAGATTACAATAAACTATATTTACAGTGTGCAGTTAATGGTAATGCTTTTGTTTACATGTGTCTATCACACATAGAACAAGCAGCCCAATTTTGCATTAGTTTTGCATTGCACAGGACAACCCCTTATCGAGGTATACTTCAAATTAAATTTCAAATTAGCATAGCCTTTTCAGAAATAATTCAATAAAGTGGATATTTATTGGCACATTATATTGGCATATGTTTTTCGGTTTTAATTATTTATCTGAATGATTCATTTTTTGTAGTAGTATGTATTACAGTAATTGTACACAAAGGAAAAAGGGTTTAAAATTGTATGTTTTGGTGTCACTGGAGCAGTACAGGTACTAACAGGTACATATTAGTACCATAACCTTACCTTCATCCAAAAATGTATATACTTTCATCATTTTTTTCACCTCAAGTGGTTCTATTAAAGATAATACTAACATTTTTTTTTTAAGAACGTTGGTAACCATCCACCTTCTGGTCCCAACTGAGTACCATAGTATGGAATAAAATAATATGGAGGTTGATGGGGGAAACAGAAACTGTTTAGTTCCCAACATATCTCCGTTTGTGTTCAGCAGAACCTCATACAGGTCTGAGGATGATGGATTTGTCATTTTTGGGTGAACCAAGCTTTTAACACATGGCTTGATCTGAGCATGTGACATCCAAAGCGGAAAGTCTCTATAGCAGTTTGAGCTGCTGAGACTGTTCATCTCCTGTGAGGTGTGCCAAAGTAATAAATCAGAACTGCACTCAACGGAAGAACTGCGTTTTTGCAGCCTTGCAGCGACAGACTTTTCTTAGTTATTCCATTCACACTGTAGTCGACTGACTTCAGCAATCAAAATAATAGTCTGTACGTAACCTCCTTTATACCAATACAAAGTGTAACGCATGTTGACATTACACTATGAGCAACGTTCAACTTCAACAAACAGTCATTAAAATATTAATAGACCGTCTTATTAATAATGCTTTATTTTGATGCTCCCTCAACAGACATTCTACTGACTAGTGAGCAAGTACATGTCAACTTATTCTGTTAACTCTACCAGTCTACTAAAACACTGTACAGTTGCAAAGTTACTTACTTCTATTCATAGTTACTTATAAAGTGTAACCATAGGAATCAATAAAAATGCACAGTAGATGACAAAACTTACCCAATGCATGAGTGTCGTCTCCGAGCTGAGCCACAATTAAAGAGTGAATTCCTCCTGTGGATTCGAGAATCCTTGTGCGTCATTATAAAAAGCTGTGGAAACAACTTTAAGTCTTTTACCAGCGCTTTGCAAAACGAAACATCCCCATATTTTA
Organism: Enteromius paludinosus; assembly: GCA_032361165.1. Taxonomy (NCBI): domain Eukaryota; kingdom Metazoa; phylum Chordata; class Actinopteri; order Cypriniformes; family Cyprinidae; genus Enteromius; species Enteromius paludinosus. The sequence goes on from JAUMHQ010000066.1 coordinate 17,251,635, forward strand.
AAATTCAACCAAGTGAGCAGACAGGTGAAGACCTCAAGAGCCTGAGTGACACCTCAGAAGATGTCTTGGCTACATTTCTAGGACTTCATCCTTAGGGTCTGCTAAAGAAGAGCGTAGACTGTGTAGACCATCCTCCAAAGCTGATGTTTCCTATTCAGCATGTCAGATAAGTAGAATCCGAAAACTCCATCTACTTCCTAAAGCTTGCTTTCATAATTCAGTTACAAAAGTGGACAATTCTATTATGTCTCTCTCTTGTGAGCAGTTAAAGGAAAAGGAAAACAGTGGCGTACCAGCCTGTAAACTTATCATTGGACTCCCTAAGGACGCAGTTTAGAGGTTCAAGGTCCTGCTAAGTTTCCATATTAGTGGCTAAATGTTGGATAGGCGGGAAGAAGCGAGAGAAGAGAAAAGAAAGAGAGAGGGGGAGGTACAGCGCACTGAGCCTGGAGGGTGGTGTGTGGTCACACGCTGCAGTGCTTCATATACATGTGTGTTGTGAATAGTCTGCTATGGGTGGCTCCTATTGCCCCGCCAAACACCATCAGAGTGAGACATGAACACACACACACAGCAAGCGATAACAGCGTACTCTCACAGCGGGTGCTGTTCTGACATGCATGTGTTATTATTTGAATACTTAATTTTCATTGCACACTTATGTGCTCCGTTGAGCAAGAGAATGACTTCATCTACACTTACTGTAGAAATTATGTCCAGTCCAAACTTTACTCCAACTTGAACTTAAATAGTTTACCTAAAAATGGACCCTACTTTTTATTCACTCTTGAGGTGTATCACTTTCTTCTTTCAGATGAAAAAATTATATTCCGTAGTCTAATAGAAGTCCAATGAAGGGCATCCATCTATCATAAATCAGGAGCTCTGTGTGGCTCCTGATGCGAAAGAATGAGTTTTTGTAAGAAAAAATATCCATACTTAAGGTCACGTCAAAGATTATTTCTCTCACTGCACTGATTATTTGGGGTAGCACTCAGTCACTGCTGTGTTCACATTGCACGATGGATCGGCGAGAGGAGGTTTCTCAATGCATGAGTTTAGGAGGAATCGCCAACTTTGTCTCGGTCTGCAAACTACGTCTCACAATCAAACACATGCTAGAAGTGATATGGAAACAATGCAAGATCTTGTGTGCAAGACCAGAGTTCTCACGTGAGAATGGGATTATTATTAAAAATGGTAGCCCGCAAGAAACTTGCCATACAAATTACATGAGCACTTATTAGCAGCAAAACAAGAAAAAAAAAGAAGATCATGGAGGAGGATATTTACCTTCTGTACCTTCGGAACTCCTCCCCCAACGAAAACGCATAGCTTGTGGTAGACGTCTTTTACCATACTATCCCTGTATTTAAAAATGTACACATGGTAACTAAATATTTTTTTTAAATACAGAGATATAATGTTAAAAGTAAATTTTAGTGCATATTCATCTCAGTCTTTCTTGTGAAACCAACATGGAATTGTTTAAAACTGCCCAACTTTACAGCAGAAAAAATTAGATGTACAACCTAGTACAAAAAGTGGTTTTGGTATATACAGCTAATATTGGGGGTCATGGTTTCATCAACCAGTTCCCAACTATTTTTGATTTATCAGAGAGTGACGCGATTCCAAGATGGCGACAGCCAGCTCCACCCACTTTGAGATTCAAAAGCGCTCTTTGGGTGACGTCATAGAAACTACGTCCATGTTTTTTACAGTCTAGGGCGAAAACAGAGCAATAAAAAAATTATTTTATACATTAAAAAACCCTTTTTTAACCTGTGTACTGATAATGGTGATTTGCAAAACAACAACAGCAACAACATTTTTACAGATATGAAAGTTGAGAGTTAAGCACAAGGTTTTGTCTACAAAAGAAATACAGTTTTTTAACTAAACTGGAAAAACTTGCTTTTCTTTTTGCCTTGATATAAACAATATATAACAAAAATCAAACTAACTAAAACTAGCTGTGCACTGAGTGGTTTGAACAGTATTCAATATTCAGTAACTAACCCTAATTCTAGTACTGTGTCAAAGTGATCAGAACTTTTTTTTATTTCTGTATCCAATCAGAACCAGTCCAGTGTTGCTCCATCCCTACTGGTTTGCCTCCCCTTCTCATCAGTCATGTCTGATCTGGCAATCAGTTTTGTTATCACCACAGTTATGTGTCATCAAGCATGCAGTGATTCTTGTAGGAACATGACTCCACCGCCGGTATCAGAGCCAGTCTGGCCTACATCTGCCTACTTCTCTGATCTGGAAGTTTCAGATTACCTCTTTCTTACAGAGACGGGAATGTACAGATTGTTTTGAATGTGTCATGAAGTGAAAAGATAACCAGATTTCACACGGTGAAGATGCTGAAGATTTTAAGCTATGGATTGTTGACATGAAAACAGTCTAGGTCAGAGAAATCTCAGTTTTAACCACCATTCACAATTTGAAAGTGCATTTTCCTTAGCTGGTTATGACCTTTAAGTGGAAAATAGCTTGACGTCAGAATCCAGAAAGAATTTGTGCACTCAGTTTCAGTGGATTGGGGCAACGGAAATGTTTACATGAAAGTAAGAGTCGTTTGAGCAGCTCACTCACTCTAACAGTGTGACTCTTTCCATGCATGTTTTGCCTGATGAAATAATCACAATGCTTTTTCAGTGGATGTCTTACATTTGGATATAAGTAAAAAAAAACAAAAAAAACACAAAGACCTCAGAGAAGCACTCTGGAAAGGAGTAAAAGGGTGCGAGACACAGCACCTGAGGGCAGAGAAGATCTAAACCTGAAACCAACAAAAGAGTCCTTTCAAAGCTTCCATGCAGCTGCTCTCTTCAAAACTTCTCTTCTGGCATATTATCATTTAAACCCTGGTTAACCCCCGGAGAACGGCTGACTCTTTAGTCTGGAGGACTCCGCGTGATCTGAAGAGGTGGATGATGCATATCAAAACAAACCAGCAGCGTACAGAAATATCATACCTGGAACACAGAGACAGACGAGTCTCTGGTGAGTATAGTGTTAATTCAAGATGTTAGAAGATGCTGAAATGCTAAATATGATAGTTTCAGGAAACTCTGGATTCATATCAGTTATTGAATGATTTTAGAGTTTTATGATTTTAGAGTTATTATTATAGTTTACCGATATTGGTTAATTTTGGATGTATATTTGCCAGTCTTGTATGTACATCCTCATGTAAGTTAATATCAGTAATATTTAAAAATATATATTAGAATTCATTTAAATAATAATTATAAATGCACTATTGCTAAAAGATGACAAACTTTACTCAGTAAAAAAAATAAATAAATAATAATAATAATAATAATTCATTTACAAAATCTTAGCACACTGAATTAAATGT
>JAUMHQ010000066.1:17262374-17273949 GCA_032361165.1 Enteromius paludinosus
TCACGCTGGACAGTAGAAATCTGTTTGTGCTACTGAAATGAGCAACGCTGAGAAACAGCCAATCAGAGCAGACTTCCCCATTACTATTCATGAATTTTCCTAATAAGGCAAAAACAGACTTTTTTATGTTATTTCTATCTTTTGCGGCAGCAAAATTTTTATACTTTTTATATTTTTTATAATTCTTATAATTTTTGTCATTAATTGTACTTATGCAGTGAGATTATTTTCTGCACGAGGAGTCTGACAACAGCCAGTGCTCCACACAGAGATCTGATCATCATCCAGTCTATCTGGAATGACATGAAGAAACATACAAACTGAGACAGACTAAATTCTGAAGAACTGTGGCAACGTCTCCAAGATGAAGAAAAAAATCCTACCTGAAAAGCTACCTGAAAAACTATGGGCAAGTGTACCTTGGAACATAAGCTGTTTAACCAAAAGCTATGATACCAAATATTTACTTGATTTAGTTAATAGAAGTTAATTGATAGATTAAATCTATTTATGTTTGAAAGCATCTTTTTAAGCAGGGTTGAAAAAGATCACTTTCACATATCATTTGATTTTTTTTGCATTTATTTACTTTAAGACTGATATTAGAAGTCAACCTCAAAATCAAGGAACATGTTAAAGTGCTAAAAAAAAAATCCATGTCATTTCTAAAGTAGCGAACAAAGTGGGAAACCACCTCATTTATCACATGATTGTAACATATAAACACTTCTGTCCTGTAACTATTTTAGTTAGTTATTTCATATGGTTTGTTGTCCCCAAAAAATCTATCTTGGATAAACTCTATTCAAATGTATTTTATTTTATTTATTTATTTTTTACCATTTTGTTGGTTTGTGAACGTGAATGCAAATGAGATTTCAACGCTTCATCAAGGAATATGTGAATAATGACATAAATGCCTGTCCATCATGAAAAGTACAGTATTATAGGGTTTCATGACAAAGATTTTATTTAAAGGGGTCATATAACACCAGTTTTCCACAAGCTGATATGATTATTTCGGGTCTTAATGAAAAGTCTGTATAGTTTGTTTTAAACCTCTCAATGGTAGTGCAAAAAAAACCCCCCCAAAAAACACCAATTTTACCCTTTCAAAAATAGCTCTGTTGTGTACTTCCCCTTTAAATCTTCATGAGCTCTGCTGACCCCGCCCCTCTATTCCGAGGCGCTCTCTCAGGGGATGTTTATTTAACCGTATTAATAGTCCGAGACGTTACATTCATAGTGAAACTTGCTAATTAGTACATTACTAGGAAAGGCGATCTGAAAAGATTAATTAAAAGACATTATACTGACTTCTTCTTTAGGTGAGGCTGGATCATGAACGATTCACACGAACATAAACACATTTAGGTAGATCAAGGGCACATTCCCTTCAGAACCACACATAAGTTAACGTTAATCCTTGTCTTCAGTCACTCAGATGCTCCCTACTGCTATGTTCAATACTACATTCAACAGCAGAACACCTCAATCGCTTAGGAGTCAATCGCTGTCTCCGTGTGACGTCACATGGTCAAAGGGCTTGATTTGAGAGAGGGGAAAACATTGAAGGAGATTACAATATTAAAATTTACAAAAAAACTACCCTTGAATGGAAAACAACTGCACAGAATTTTGCTGCTGAACAGTATCATTGTGTTTTCTAAAAGAAAGCAGCATACAGCTTCGACATGACAGTGAGGAAATAATTAAAAAAAATAGCCAAATTTAAAAAATGGATTGATGGTAAAATTTTAAAATTATTTCTTTAATTATAATTTTCACTCAGACTGGCAGGACTTTGACAGGAAGGATGAGTAAATATTCTTGATGCCATTGATTTGGAAAATAACCTCCATCAAAGCAGGTTTAGCATTATGTGCACACCTGAGCTCTGTTCAAAATGAAGACAGCCATATGTGAGTGTAAATGAGAAAAATACTGTGGAAAATCACCATGTCTGACATCCACACAGCATATGGCAGAATGGACTGAAACATAGAAAGTACACTCATTAGTCAGACAACATGATCGTATTCTGTAATTGGGACAGGAAAAAAGATAAAAACCTGTCTCTCTGTATTATGAACTTTAAAACCTGTCTCTCTCCTGACATCTCAGGGAGCAGATGCTTGTGGATACTGAGAAACACACATCTGTGTTTATTTTCTCTGTTTTTATATAACAGCCATGTTCAGTTCCGTAAAAGGAAATAATTGAATACAATTTTCCAATAATTCTATGCACACCTGAAAATGCATGAAGAAACGCATTTGATCTGAGCTGCTAATGCAATGACTGCAACCTGGTTTCTGATCAATCATTCAGTCAATAGGGAAAATTAATCATATTTATTGTATGCAAGTTCTTGTGTTTGGACAGATCTGATTCTGTATGCAGTATTTGTTTTACACCTGGATACATAATTTAGGTTCTGCAGAAATATAATTTTGATGATTTTAGTATACAAAACACACTCTCACTCTCAATACTGATTGCTGGAGATTAATTGAGTATGTGGCCTGAAAAAGAAAGAATGTCGGTCATAAATTTGGGCATTTACTACTTGATCTTTTAGGCAATATAATCAGTAAATATGCACAAATATGCAGATGGATGAGTCTCATAAAAAAAAAATAAAAGTCTACATAAGAATAAAGAAAGAAATACGTTGCCAAAAAAAGAAGTTTTGGATGATCACATTAACTTTTAAAAAGCGTTTTTAGTTATAAATTGTAAATGAAAAATAAAAAGCTAATAAAAAAAGAATAATGTTAAGTTGAAGTGCTAAAATTGCTAAAACTTGAATAGCATGAATTAATTCAACTTATAAAATTACTAAAAAAAAGAAATAAATATTTATATATGTGTATATATATATATAAACACACAGAAATTTTTGCTATCATGTACATTTGTAGGCTAATCAGTCACAAGTTATGCACCAAAGATGTTTATGATATTTTAATCACTAACCCTAAATATGAGCAACAGTAATTGTGCTGCATGCCTTATCAAACACCACATAACAAATAACTTATAAAGTGTCTAGCATCTGCCATGATGGGTTACTTAAACACTGTCCGTTTGCTCAGAGAATTAGTTCTGATCTGGCAACAGCACCTTTTACCCAAGCCTGAGCATTAATCATTATTAAAGCAAACAAAGCCTGCGCTTACACTAAAAACGCAGTAGAAACCTTTAAGAGCACACGCTGCTTCTCAGAATGAGCATCATGAGATTATGTGGTCTGTGGCGCCAGGCACTCATGGAGAGAAAGGCAAAGTCAAAAATTAATTAACCAAAATTGTACTATGAGAGCATTTAAAGCATTTGTAAAGTCTCTTATGCTCACCAGGGCTACATTTATTTCAGTTCATACAGCAAAAATATTTATATTGTGAAATATAGCTATTTAAATAAACTGTTTTCCGATGTAATACAAAACAGCATTTTCAGTTGTTACTGTAATACGCTGATTTGCTTCTTAGTTTTTTAACTGGTTTTTAGTTATTAATAGTGGTTCTTACGATTAGTAGTGATGCAAACGGTTTTTGATGCTTAATATTTGTGTGGAAATCGGGATGCATTTCATTTTTTAAGATTGATTGACGATCGAAAGTTTAAAAGTACAACATTTCTTAGAAACATTCATTTCTGAAACATTATAAATGTCTAGTTTTTCCACGAAACTCTAGATGGCTGATGGGTTTTAATTTAATTAATTTTATTCACAGCGTTAAATGAATTGGCACAAGATTATTGGTTCATCTTGCATACGCAGCCAGAGGGCTTGCAAATGACACTAAAATACATCCATTTGAGCATTCTGCAACACGCTTTCAAAGTTCCTCTAAAACCCTCCCCCTCCCCCAGCTCCACCTGAAGAGACCTGCTACAGGATTTTTATGCTATTTGTGCAGCAGCAGTACGTCTGAAAAGATTATTTCACTTTCAAATTAAAATATGTCATCCAAAATGTTTTTGCTTTTATTTCTTCGGTCGTAAAGAAATGAAGGTTTTTGATGAAAACATCCCAGGATATAGTGAGCTTCAATGGAATCCAAACAGTTGAAGGTCAAAATTACAATTTCACAGCAGCTCCAAAGGGCTATAAATGATACCAGACAATGAATAAGGGCCCTATCTAGCGAAACGACCAGTCATTTAAAGAACAAAACAAGTAAATAAAAAAGTATATGCTTTATAAATACAAATGCTCGCTTCGCTGTTTTCTGTCGTGTGCGCAATACGTTATTACATTGAAAAGCTCATGCTTGACGTATACAGAAGTACAGAGTTTATGAAAAGTCACAATTTGAATTTTTTTACACAATAAACTGACAGAAAAGACATTTGAATGTGTGTCATTGCACATTCAACAACTTTTGAACGGTCCTCCTACTCCAGATTTGTAAACACTGACTCGGTACTACGTCAAGCGTCACCTTTTCAACGTAATGACGTATTATGTGCATTGGCAGAAAAGAGCAAGGCAAGCATTTGTTTTTATAAAGCACATACATTTTTATTTTTTATTTTTATTTGTCCATTGAGGTTCACTCATTCTTAGGATGTTTTCATAAAAAAAAAAAAACCCTTCATTATTTTCGACTGAAGAAAAAAATACACAAACATCTTGGATGACATAGGGGTTAATAAATTATCAGGAAATTTCAATTTGAAAGTGAACTGATCCTTTAAATACTCACAGCACTGTATGGCTGTATTCATTGGCAGTAGCCATCTCCTGTACTTGCTTTCAGCAGCAGCAATAATCTACAAATACAGTAATATCAAACAGCAGCAGGAATCCAAAATACAGTTACAGTGTCATATCCATTACAATGCTAAAATCTTGTGAGATTTGTCATGATAGAAATGTCTGTATTGTCACTTTTGATCAATTTAAAGTGCCCTAGCTTAAATATTAATATAATTAAGTATTAGTAGTATTATTTATGCATTATTAAATAGCATGACTGTTTTAACATTGATCTGAAGGTTCATGTGACAGTGAAGTCAGCAGTAATGATACTTAAAATTCAACTGTTGTCAGTTACCCTTTCAGTCGAATCACTTCGACGTTACATATGGGAACTCGCCAGAGAGACCAATTGCCTTTGTGCTTCAAACAAAAGGCCAATGAATATTGGTGTGCACTTTATTGCGCTCAGGTGCACCTCATCACTACGTGAGTGCAGAGAGCACGAGTGCAGTGCACATGCAGCTTTTCGCTTTCGTCATTCTGAGCTGGAGACCCCCTCGGCTTTCGGATTGGAGTTTGAGTGGAGCGTCGATTTAAAAGAGTTCCTGCGTTCTTCTACTCTCTTGTCTGGCAGCATTTACTGGCCGGCTGTCGGCAGATCCTGACGCTGAACTGTCGGCTATGCTCCTCCACGCCGCTGAGGGAACCGGTTTGGAGGTGCCGTGTGCACCTTCAACCGACCCCTCGCGGCTGGATGATTGGTTTCTGGGAGCCAGAACCGTGGCCCAGCTGCGCTCTCCCCCAGTGCCTTTCTTCCCGAAGGTGCACAAGGAGCTGACCAGGTCTTGTCACGCCTGCGCCCAGGCTCCTCGCCACTCTAAATGGTGGTACAGCCAGGGGGTATGCTGTGCACTTGTGCCCGCAAAATGCCGTCGCCTGGCGGTGTCAGCCACGGCGCCCGTCCAAGGCATGTAAGCTGTCGTCCGCTCTGGTGGGCAAGGCTTATTTTGATGCTGGACAGGCTGCTACCGCACTGCACATGATGGCAACGCTGCAGGTCTACCAGGCCAAGGCGTTGAAGCAACTGCACAAGAGTGGTCCTAATCAGGGGGCAATGCAGGAACTCTGCGCTGCGACTAAGTTCGCACTCTGGGCGATGAAGGTCATAGCGCGTGCCCTTGGTCAGGTGATGTCCACCGCTGTGGTCCAGGAGGTCACCTCTGGCTGAACCTGGCGCAGGTGCCGGTCGCCGACAAAGCTCACTTTCTCGTACGCCCCCATCTCCCAGGTCCGCTTCGGCATCCTGCCTCGGAGGGCCAGCCGGTCCCCGAGTGCACAGCCTCCGCCTGCTCGTCGCCGAGGGCGTACCCAGTAAACCTGCTCCGACCCTCACACGATGCCCGACTGGCGGCCCCGTCATCGAGGAAAAAATATTCACAGAAATACGAAGCGTTCCTAAGACAGGCAACCTGGAGGTGATGAGGATTGTTCTTCGGGCAACAACGACATCTCTGTCCCCACACCCGGAGGGGGGCCGGGAGCTTCTGTCCAACAGCTGCCGTCGGCCTACAGGTCGGCGGTACCCACATTTTCACAGAGAGGGCATTTTCTCATATCACCTCCGGGCCCAATGCCCAGAGGTTCCCATCTGACTCAAACCTTTTTGTAGTCTCAGATGCTGACCCAGAGCACTGTGTCACTAGCGCGGGATCCAGGGAGGCAGGTAAGCACTGCTCAATGCAGCCTGACTCTTACCCAGGTCATTCAGCCTTCTGGGATCAGTCCCTGTCCCGTCCCCCTACAGGCTGCCCCACTGCTGGCACGGCGGTCAACGTCCCTTGATTCCCCTAGCGACTCGGCTGGGAGCCAGGATAGCGCTTTCCCTGCAGTGTCGCCACCTATTCAGCCCATGGACCAACCCTGCTTTCCTCCAGGTCAGAGTACCCCTGGGTCAGGTGTCCAGGCATGTCATGGTCAACACGGATGCCTTCTCCATGGGTTGGAGTGCTGTATGCAATGGCAGCTTCGGGCCCCTGGACAGGCGTCCGACTGCTTTGGCATATCAATTGCTCAAGTTGTTAAAGCCATACTTCTGGCTCTGCGTCACTTTCTTGTTACAACTCGCCCACCATCTGCTCCTGTGGAGTCACAAGAGGCAGAAATCGCTGCTTGCTTTTCACATTCCAGGTACAGTCAACCGATCAGCTCTCACGGCAGTCCACCCACCCTGGAGAATGGCGGCTCCACCCTACGGTAGTCCAGCTGATTTGGAGCCACTTCAGCGAGGCCAAGATAGGCCACTTCGCTTCCCCCGAGTCTGCCCATTGCAGGTTGCATTATTCCCTCCATGAGTCACCACTCGGTAGGGATGCACTGGCATACAGCTGGCCTCGTGGGCTCAAGTACGCCTTTCCCCCAGTGAGCCTCCTTGCACAAACCCTGTGCAAGATCAGGGAGGACAAGGAGTAAGTCCTGCTGGTAGCGCCATACTGGACGTCCCGGACCTGGTTTGCCGACCTCATGTATCTTGCGGCAGCCCCTCCCTGGAAGATCCCATTCAAGCCCAATTTGATCACATTCGAGCTGTTTGTCTACAAACAGGTTGGCTCATTGGGTGTTCGAAGCCATCTCCCTGACCTATGTACACCAGGGAGAGCCTTGCCATTTAGGACTGAGAGCTCACTTGACAAGGAGTGTCGCTTCATCTTATGTGTTGGCTCATGGCGCCTCTCTCGCAGACATCTGTAGGGCTGCAGGTTGGTCAGAAGGCTGTGTTTCCCTTCAATTATATCCATAATCTTATCGATATATTGAATTTCCTGAATCCACATGCAGAAACTATGTGTTTAGATCATGTGCTCCGCTCCCCCAACCACCTGCTTCAGTACAACTGGCCCCAATTTGGCCCCCAGGGTGTTGGGAAGGTTACGTACAGACTCCTCTGCTGACAAACTTGAAAAGTAGTTCGCCTGTCGGGTATGTGGTCTCCGCGTAACGCGGCCTCAAGGGTCGTGGCCTGTTCCATGGGTGTTCCAATATGTAACGTCGAAGTGACCTGAGCGCAATCAAATGCATGCCAATATTCATTGGCCTTTTATTTGAAGCTCAAAGGCAATTGGTCTCTCTGGTGCGTTCCCATATGTTACGTCTCCATTCCCTCCTTCAGAAAACGTGGGTTACGTTCGTAACCTAGATGTTATTTGTGATTAATTGCATTCAAAATAAATGTTTTGTTTTCGCTTAAATGTGCCCTGTGTTTATTTATTATTCATAGAAAAAAACAGATATTCAATACATATTTTAAAATTATTTACATGTATATACATTTATTATTAAATTTTATATAAATATATTTAATATACAAACATAATATGCTTTTCTTAAATATATGCATGTATGTGTTTGTATTTATATATAAATAATAAATAAACACAATGCACACTCATATATTATGTGAAATAATATTTTGGATGTGATTAATCGCGATTAATCGATCGGCAACACTAAAAACCCTGCATTTCTTCAAATACACAACAGTTCTTTTAAATTGTAATAATATTACAGGTTTTGTTGTACGTTTGAACAAATAAATGCAGCCTTGTTAAGCTTGAGAGAATATTTAAAAGATCTAATTATTCAAATTTTTTCCCTTTAATGACATCTAGAATGCAGTATGACAAAAGACGCGCTATTAAAAAAAAGAAGGACAGATGAACTTCAAAGATTTGTAGACATCCACAGGGAGAAAAACGACATGGACAGCTGGACACAGATGGCAGAGAGATTGCTAGTGAGAGTCTGCAATGAGAGGAAGGAAATAATACGAACAGAATTAAAGATCTAATAACGATGATTCGGTGGCGCTGCTGTCGGGTCAGGTGAACCTCAGCGAGCAGACGTTGCTCAGAGATTCAGTCGTGACATGAGTTGGCCATTATTTGGAGAGAGGTGTCTGGCAACAGTTCCCTTTCCTAACCCCTCCACCTCCCCCAAATGAGAAATGAGTTTAATTTCACAGATGAAGCACCATGCGGTGGGCAGAGAGGGAGATCAGAGACCAAAGCTGTGTTTGGGTTCCAGAGCCGGCAGGCGAACGTTCCACGGAAGCATCCGTTATCAATTAGAACACCCTTTGAAACAATTGAAACGACTGTAATTCGAATTTCAGTATTATGGGTTTCACTCAATGGCATCATCTGCCCTCCTGACAAAATTGAGCAATCATATTCCTCTCATGTAAAACACTCATTCAATTTAAAACCAGGCTGTTCTTTTAAATCAGGCATGAGGCATGACATGCGGTGTGATTTTACATGGCTTATGACTCCAAATAAATCTAAACGTTCCTTCCTCTCCATGATTCCTAGAAATAAAAGGGCAAAGCTGAGCTCTTGGAGAAGTGGAAAGCGCTGTCAGAAATTATATTGGATATTTATGAGACATTCCAATTCTGCTGCTTAGACTAAAGTTTCATGGTTGCACAGGATGTGTTGAAATTGCAAGGTACATTTCAAATAGCCAACTCAGTCTCACAACCAATTCGTACGTATTCGTATCCAAAATCATATGAGGTCATACCAATTTTTACAAATTAGCCACATCGTAAAATATGTACGGAATGCCGTGGAGTCTGAAATAGCCATCCACCAAAGTGTATACTCTGTGTGTGTGTAATATATTTTGAAATGTAAAAACATAAAAAATTTCAAGTTTCAAATTTATCTTGGTGATGCAAAACTACATTTCTAGTACATGCTGATTTGCTGCTCAGTTATTATTAATTATTATTGATGATCGGTTATCAATTATGGTACTTATTATTATCAAAGTTAAAAACTTTTTGCGAGAACCATGACACAATTCCTTTAGAGATTCTTTGCTGAATAGAAAGTTCAAAAGAACAGCATTTAATAACAGAAATCTGTTTGTAGCATTACAAAATGATCAAGTTAATGCATTCTTTCGGAATAAAAGTATTTTTACAAGGGAGTGTTGTATACATTTAAAGCATATTATTTTTCAATAATCAGCATTAAAGTAATTCCATTAAGTAGTTGGTGAGAGTCATGGGATTGTGCTGAAATAAATTAAGAAATCTCTAGATTGAACAATAGTAGCTTAGCTTGTCATAGCAAGTACCACCAAAATTGAAATCCTCAGGAAGATGTCTGAGAAATATCACACAGCAAACTCTGAAATAAAAGCGTCTCACTTTCTACAGCATGTTGAAGCCAGCTCAGTTTTATGGGTCCTTGCAGCCAGACAGATAATGACCCTCTTCCTAATGGTCAGACGCTGACAGATAAGTGCATTTCTGCAGTTACACTGCAAGCGGAGAAAATTAAGTATTCAATGAAAAAGCACAGCTAGTACAAAAAAAGTTATGGTAGCAAATGACAGTGATCTGCAGTGATTCCAGCACTATGTGTAAAGATTACACTCCGAAATGAAAGTTTTTTTTAAATAAAAAAATATATATTTAAAAAAAGGATCCCACTGAAAATCTTACGGGAACAAAATTGCCTTATTTCGGCAAGGCAGAAAACATTCAGTTCCTCCCAGCTCTCAGTTAGGCTTGTTTTATCTACTAATCTACATTTATATTCTTACTAAAGTCAAAAGGTGAAGAACAGGCTTTTTAGAGTTATTCACTGCACCAGGGGTGGTGTGATGAAGCATGTCCTGGCCTGATCTGGAAAAGAACTTATCATTTTTTTCAGCTCTGACCTATATTCAACACTGTGCCCCTGAGGGCGAAACCTCAGCATGGCACTGACCACAAACTGGAATGGACTTTACAGCAAAATGGATGTCTTATATTTTTACCAGAATTGAGATTTTATTTCCTTGCTAAATGGTATAACGCAGACTTGGATATTGCATGCATTTGGGGACAGAAAAGCAGTTCTTCAATAATAAGCCATCAGTGCGATGAGCATTATTAGGAATGTTGGAGGAATAGAAATTAATTATGGCCTAATATAACTGCATGCAATGCAATTACAGAATCATCAGCCCTTTAAGCACTAAAAAGCCCAGTTACTTCAGCCTTGAAAGAGAAATGAAGCCACCAAGAAAAAGGAATGTAATAATTATACCAGAATGATGACAATTGGAGGCATCAGTCAGGTACTGGATTCATTTTATGATAATTAGATATTTAATTTTATTTTTTTTTACTTGACAGGCCACTAGAGAAACTAAATTAAATAAATGTAATTTATTTTGATGTTAAAATATGTTCTCTAACCACAATGCTGTGTGTTAATGTGAAGTTTATGGAGTCACGTCATTTTACAATGTGTTCCGAAATGTTGATTTCAGCAACGCAATGGCTGTAACGTAGGAGTCAGAAGCGAGCGGACCCATGTGCAAGTTTTATTGGAAGATGTGGTCACAAATACAGGTAGGGTCGAGCAACAGCAAACAGGTATGGCATAGGCGAATCACAATAACAGTCCAGAGAACAAGCTTGGGTCAGTCCATTGGCAAACAATATCCGGAGCCAAAATTCAAGTACCAGGCAGAGATCGGAAAACTCTGAGAAATCACACACGGGAAAACAGGACAATACTAGGGTACAGGGAAAACAGACTCATAGAGTGGCTTAACAATACCTGCCGTGGAATGGAGTGTAGAGCTGCTACACATGGGGTGTTTCTCAATGTCAAGGATACATCCTTGGCAGGACTATTCCTCCCAAATCACTTCCTTCAGAGGCTACGTGAGGCTCCTCTTAAGCATTCGGAGAACACGTAAATGGAACAGGCTAGCAAGTGCACGTTACTGCGTCATTACGTCAGTGAAAAGGTCCGCTTTCTGCGCTGAAAAATGGAAGTGCAAACATTACTGGTTTGGTTGCCG
>JAUMHQ010000066.1:17283665-17297357 GCA_032361165.1 Enteromius paludinosus
CACAAGGGGGTTCTACAGAACAGTGTGCGGCCCACACACTCAGAATGGCTACTGCCATCACCGGCAGCGCTGTGGACGGAGAAACAGTCTCTATGACGGCCTGTGCGGAAATCCTGGGTGCCCCACCTGCCCTTACTGACATCAAAGGGGGATCCAGTAAGCGAGAAGACAGTCTATCATACCTCAGACCAGCCTTGAAATCCTCTTGGGTGGCACTCACAATGCCTGGGAATGCTTGGGAGACATCCGTGGTGGCAAAAGACAGGGGTGCTGTATACAGTTGTTTAAACTAAGATTTTTATATTAAATAAAGGCTATTCCCCTTAAATAAATAGCTTTATGATGGTCTTCCCCTTTGTGAGAAAACAGAGTTTTTTTCAGCCAGAATACCTCTAGAAAAAGACCTTATCCAACCCCAGCTCTCACACAAGCCAGCGGTCTTCACCATGTGGGCTGTGAGCCTGAATAAAATTGTGAACCCAGATAGCCTGAGGCTTGTGCACTGGCCACGACAAGGTACTGTTGCCACAGTAGCATAGAGCATGCATTGTTTCCATTTTATTTTATGCACTACTTTCATGTAAATACAATTATTTTTTCTCAGACCAGCCTTGAAATCCTCATGGGTGGCACTCACGACACCTGGGAATGCTTGGGAGACATCCATGGTGGCAAAAGACAGGGGTGCTGGCTCAATGGTGGTAGCCATCTTGTGTGCAGGCTCGGGCACGGTGGCCATCTTGTGTGCTGTGGTCACGCTGTGCAAAGTCTCGTGATCGATGACCATCTTGCGTGGTGTTTCACGATCGGCAGCCATCTTGTCCGTCGACTCGAGATCGGCGACCATTTTGTGCAGGAGGGGAGATCGCCATATGGCCATGCGAGAGCTGACCCACGGGTTTGGCGTGACGTTCGCAGCGAGGTGATTCCTCTGCCCAGAAACGCGAGCATGATGTCCTCCACCTCGCCCACAGTGAACGGAGAACCACAGTACAGCAACAAAAAGTCAATCAACTGTTCTAGTGTCCACTCTGGATCATCCTCAGGCAGAGAGTAAAATTCAATTCATTGTCTAAACCTGACGGAAAACAGTCCTTGATTCGCTCCTCAGTCACTCTCTCGCGGTGGCTGAGAGCAATGAAATCCTCCACGCAATCCTCAATCCAGCGTCCATTCTGAAACAGCGTATTGAGACGGGAAGGAGGATCCGGCGAATAATCCTGCCTACGAGGCGAAGAAAAGTCTCTGAACTCTGGTGAGTAAAAGCAGCCGATAAATCCGCGTTGGTGGTTCATTCTGTAACGACGAGAAGCAAGGAGGTGCTAACAGCAAGACAGTGAAATGAACCACGATTAGACAGACAAACAGACCGGTATTTATACAGGTGGTACTGATTGAATGATTGAACCAAATTAGCAACAGCTGTGGGGGAGAGGTGCATTATGGGGAATGGAGTGCAATGACTGAAACGGGGAGACAGACATGAAACACACAGAAAAGGGTCTAAGGCTGGAGTGCCTATGCAGTTCTCACTGGCAACTCCAGCTGGGCATGACACTGCCCATACCGTAGGCACTTATGGATCCCCATACCATCAGACACGTTAGCTTTTGAACTGGATGCTGATAACACGCTGGAAGGTCTCCCTCCTCTTTAGCCTGGAGGACGCAGTGTCTGTTATTTCTAACAAGAATGTGAAATTTGGACTCGTCTGACCATAAAACACTTTTCCACTTTGAAACAGAAGATTTTTAATTAGCCTTGGCCCACAGGTCACAACGGCATGTCTGGATTATGTTCATATATGGCTTCCTTTTTGCATGATAGAGCTTAAGTTGGCATCTGCAGATGGCACAGAGGATTGTGTTTACAGACAGTGGTTTCTTTTTAAGCACTCTTTCACAGATTGGAGAGCCTCTAACAATCTTTAGTTCTGAGAGATTAAATTAACTTAATTAGTTGCTAGATGTAGCAGCCATTGCATTTGAAATGAGTTATTTTAGTGGATAAAAGTGTAACTGAGGCAGTTTAAAGATTTGTTGTTTTCTATGTTCTATGTTCCAACATTTTCATAATTAGGGTCATACGTTATCTTATTCTAAATCCCGAATTTAACAGCTTAATAAGCAGCAAATTAGAAGTTTATGTAGGCAAAAGTCATAGTTAATGTTTGTTAATTGTGAGAAATGGACCCTCTCTGTACTCTTCTAAGAACTTAACCTAACTCATAATAGTACTATAACATGTGGTATGTCCTGATTTTAATCACAGTAAATAGGCAAGTAAACACCCTTTTCATTACTTCTTACCAAAGTCTGTACACACATGATGTGTTGTTCACATATTTCATGCATGAGCTATATGACATTTGGAAATTTTCCATCCACTCTGAGAATGCAACGCAATTCACAACTCACCCCCACCAGTCGTGAGGAACGTGATGGCAGTGTAACCAAACCCAGTTGCAGCAGCTAATATCACACATCAGTGTTCAGTATGGTGCAGAATAATCAGCCAATACAGTCATGGAAATCAAGTTTTACATTTGAGCATTTGAGCAACATAAGCATATTAAAACAGTGGCCATAGTGACACTCCTACTACTGTATGTGTGAGGTCAGTAATAGCAGACTAATAGACTAAGACTAATAGCAGTAAAAATAAACACATGCAGATAATTAAAATTGCATGTAAATGGGAGTGACGTTTGCTTGTGTTAGACCTTAATGTGAAAAGTCTTTACTCTGATTATTGGAATAATTGCATAATTGGTGCATAAGTAGGAGACATAGTCCTGTGGTTTATTTTCGGTGATATTCAATTGCATTCTGTCCAGCTTAACATGCATTTAACCATCAATCTTCCTAAATGTACTACTAACCATCTTCTTGTTTTTAGTTATGTTTCTTTTTGTTTTTGTCGGGTGGCATTGTGAGGAATAGGCCAATCAGTTTAGCAACAGAGATGTAACGGTAAGAGTATCAGTGAATGGGTGAAAAAGGAAAGAAAGGGTAAAACTCTGTGCGTGCTTGTGTGTGTGTGTGTGTGTGTGTGTGTGTGTGTGTGTGTGTGTGTGTGTGTGTGTGTGTGTGTGTGTGTGTGTGTGTAAGAGCATACAGAGTAAGGTCAGTGCAAGCTGTCACACTTTTGACTTGAAGAGGCAGCCTGCAGTCTGGAAACACAACACTCACTAGATAAAAGATCTATTGTGATCATCAGCAGTCTGTAGGAGACAAAGCAGTATTGTCTCTCTCTTTAAAACACAACCGCACACACACACAGTCTAAGATGCGGCCCATCATTACAATGCTAAAGAACCGAATAACAACAGGAGGTGTAGAGAGCTGCGGTGGAGTAAAGTAAAAGAATGAATCAGATGTTGAAACAGAGAATACAAAAGACTAACCTTCTGCATTGCTCTATTCATGCTCCATAGCCATTGGCTATTCTGAGTGTTCTCCCAGCATGCTCTCTGATGCAGCCCAAATACAGCCGGGATTCCCAATGGCATTACACAAGCAAAGACTGGAGCTCCAGAAGTAACCAGAGGCTCATTTCATCAGTTAGGAAACATGCATGTCCCTTGACAAAGCTAATAATAAAATAAAGACAGGGGCTGGGTGGCATGACAGTGTTAAAATGTTTGATATAGATTCCGCTATAGTGTTTAAACCACACTATACACAGCTTATTTATAAGGTATAAGGCATAACAAGCTTTCAGAAAATAACTAGCATGCATCACCATAAATAGATCTCAAAATTTGGCATATAAGTATAAATAATTAACTAAACATACAGTACTGTACATAGAATCTCAATATAGAAATGTTTTCATACCGACGGTGCCTTCGGATCAACTTAAATCGGGGAATGATAGCCATAACTGTATGGTTTTCTCTGTTATAGCTGGAGATATGACTTGTGATCATGACGTGATTATATCACTGTACTTACATGAATCTAAATGTAATGGAACAGCCTGCAATTACAGTTTGTAATTATGTAGATGTAATATGCAGCTACTGTTACACATATGTAACAGGCCACACATTTGGAGAAGAGTTAAAAAAATAAATAATAAAAAAAATCTGCTGCATTAAAGGTTCACAGAAGCCTCCACTGTTCATAATGGAATACGTTTGAAACAACCAGGGCTCTTCCTAGAACTGCCAATCTGAGCAATTAATGGAGAAGGGCTTTGGTTAGACTGGTGACCAAGAACCTGATGGTCACTCTCGTTGAGCTCCATGATCATATGTGGTGAAATGCAAAACTTGCAGGAGGACAAAAATAACTGCAACACCAAACTCAACTTGGTGTGACCAAACTCAAAACCAATGAACCTCAATTCTAAGCATTATTTTTGAAAAGCAACTCATTATCTGCATTAACCTTCCAATAACAACAGATGCAAAAAAATATTTTCTCCAGCATTACTATTGATTTTGGAATAACTGTAAACATACAAAATATACAGAAACACACCCCCTCTGGTATTCAGGGAATGCTAAACCTGTTGTCACGAATCAGCTGTGTGAATCGCGCTCTCGCTTCCTTGTGAGCACGAGGGACTTTGACCCACTGGCAACCCTGAGGCTGGATTGATGTTTTCCTCCTCGGCCACCATTTTGAGCACGAGTGCACCCAACTCCATATTCCTCCTCCCCTCCTCTGGCGAAATGATCGCTGGAGGCAACAAGCACGGCGGTCCGAACCGCGAAATCAAATCCGTAGCCGCATTCCGTGACTCTGGTGAATGACACGATCTTGGAGGCGGACCCCTCCTTAAGGCTAGGTGAGATGGGAAGCCCGCTAAGATGTGCGCGTTCTACGGTTTAAATACAAGACACAATCAAAGGATAATAGGGAACACCTGGACACACACGGCTGGCAGGGAGTGAACACTAATGACAGAGGCGGAGTTAGAAACGAGGCAGAGACATGAGGAAACAGGTATGTAAACAAACAAAGAGCACATGGACCAGAAAACATAAACACAGGCATGAGACACAGGACAGGTGTTACAATTAGATTGTACATGATTATATATATAAAATATTTACTGATTACAATCTTTAAAAATAATTCAAATCACCTATACACAAAACATTTAAGTTTATTTTTAAATTATAATAATAATTTTTAACATTAGTTCAATTAAAAAAAATAAAATAATATATATATACATATATATATATATATAAATATATAAGTTTGCTAATAATGTGTTTGCGTTTAATTATTAGGGTTTCTTATGTGATAGCCTTTTATTATATTTTGTATCCTAGCAGGTGTTTTATGGCTTTTAGCTGGACCATGCTTTTCATTTCTGGTCATCAGCTGCTTCAAGCTGATTTATAAAATTGACTACTAGCTGGTGGGACCTTGATAAACCTGACAGACCTTGATAAATGTGGTTAGAGCTGGTAGACTGCCTTCCAGTAACAAACCACCTGCTATGTTCTGAAAACAAGCTTGACCATTTTCTAAGCTGATATGACATGTTTTTTTTTTTCCTCAGCAAGAACAGACCTTATTAGACAAGCTGTGGTAGCACAAAACTTTTATCAGGTGCTCCAATGCACATTTATCAAAAACAAACAAAAAAATAATAATTTTTATGGTCACCAAAAGCAAAATATAGCATGTTAGTGTGTTCATATGGGATGTATTGAATGTCTGTCTCAGTATTCATATGATCTCTTTCCGAGTCATTGTGCCCTTTTACCAGAACAGTAAACAGAGTAGAAGCACCCAGGAGTTGTTCCCTCCCCTCTGCTCAAATCTCCATGACCTTTCTTTCATTTGCTTTTCCAGGTCATTTGAACTAGCAAACAAATTAAAATGTTTTAGATACAAAAGAGGAAAGGGTACAAAAAGTAACACTCACACTCCAAAAACAATCTGTTTATAATATATCTAGGACTCTTCATGCCTTGTAATACCTGTCAGATAAGATCTTTGTCCCTTTTTGAGGACATTCAATACAAACTTATTTACTGTGGTGCAAACTATATAAAAACAATAAGCCTCATGATTGAACTGAGTCACATTTTGCTCACAGTGTCAGTAACTGCACACTCAGTGTTCATTTTGGAAACCACTCGGCACGTGACAGCAGCAGTCCGTCTTTGATTTCTAAGGATGTGCTTCAATCAGCAGAGGTCTATTGAGGAATAGCTACGGCCGCATAGATTGGGATTTTGTACAACTGAAGCTAACTGGCAGAGAACATTATGGTGTGTAAGATGCAGTGTTGTGCAAGTTACTGTACTTCCAAACTGTAATATATATTACTTGTTACTGCTATTTAAAAGTAACTCCTTACATTACAATATTACTAATTAAAAATTGTAATGCGTTACATACTCCTGTATTACTTTTGAGTTACTTTCACCAAAATAACTACAGAGAGCGTGCCGTCAGCGTAGCTGAAGAGTTCTGCATTCAAATGCACGCAATAGGCAAAAGCTTGTCACAGCATCAGCAAAAGTAGCCTAATTACCATGATTATGTCCGAGGAAAATCCTAGGAAGAAATTTAAATTATTTAGTGTTTTCGTAGTCCGTGCTACAAAGATACATTTCCTGACTCGACATCTCCTCTGATGCATAAAGTCATCTTTATGGATTAAAATTATAATGAAAGAGTTTTTGTTTTAGATTTTTTTGTTTTTGTTTCACGAGTTCGCGCTTTCTCATTAATGCAAGGGAAGATATAAGCGGGTAAATTTAAAGCAAATTTGGCGAGCTGTCTGGGAAGCGAGCCGGGAGAACTCTCGGTGCCCTCCCGGAGGAGAAGATGGTGCTGACGGAGGAGAAGGGGAGTGGTAGGGTTGCATAAAGCAAGATGCAGAAGGAAGAAAAGCGGGAGCATTTATAGTGGGAAGGTGAAATATGATTGGGTGATCGTGATGAGGAGATGATTAGGAGATGTAATGCAGCTGTGATTAATTCGGCCACCACTCCTCCCGAAACGCTGTTATTATCAAAACAGTTGATTCATGAGTTCGTGCTTTCTCCTTGATGCAAGGGAAGATATAAGCAGGTAAATTTAAAGCAAATTTGGCGAGCTGTCCGGGAAGCGAGTCGGGAGGGGAGCCTCTGCGGAGGCGGGAGCTGATGCAAGGGGTGGCTTCTGCGGAAGCCGGCAGGGATGCCTCTGTGGAGGCGTAATAGTAGCGGCTCCAATCTGAAAGGAGTGGGAAGAGAATAAATCGGGGGGAAAACCAGATCTTGAGAGAACGGTTTTGAAATGCTTCTGGAACCAAAACCTTGAAGTGGGTTGGTTGAGCTCATCGGTGAAAAGGGGCTCAAAAGGGGAGGAGGTGAGTGAGCTTCTGTAGGCTAGGAAGGCTCTGAGGGTCTGGAATGGTTGGGTGGTGGGACTGGAGATTGAAAATATATATGTAATGGCCTTTACTGAGCTGGTCTGTTTTGCTGTGCTTGATATGGAGGTCATGGTTTCGTGGTTGAGGATTGTGAGATCCGAGATGGTGGGGTGGATGTTTGGGTTGAAAGGAGAGTTTGTGGTGAATTCGGAGACTCTGAGGAAACCGAAGAAGGCTAGTGTGCGGTTAATGGGGGGAATGCTATAACCAAGGCGGAGGGTGGAGATGCAATGGGTGAGGATTTCTAGGGTTAAGGGAAGCCTTTGGTCAGGGCGTGAAGGATTTTCTTTTTGGATACCTTTAATTATGAGGTTGGTTTGGGCGTTGGTGATGGCGGGGGATGGGAAGCCATAAAGGAGTTTGTGGAAGAATAGGATTCCACTGAGTTATCCTTTGATGGAACAATCCTGGAGGAGTCTGAGCAAGCTGGAGTTGGAGATGAAGGAGATAATTGATAGGAGGGAGAAATCAGGGAAGGGAAGATTGTAGCTTTGATGGAAGGATTTGAATGCTTTCCAGGCGGTGAGGTTGTAGGGGCTACAGCTCGGATCATGGAATTTAAAGATTCCTCATATAAAGGTCTTAAGGGGTGGTTTAGGGGAATATAATCTGCGAAAAGGGAGGTGCTTGGGTCGGCAGGGGGTCGGCATCTGGTGCCAGTGTCCTGAATTTCTGCTAGAATCTGGCTGCGGAGAAAGGGAGAGACGATGGTGGGTTATGAGATTAGAGCATTAGTTGGAGCTGGCAGGTAGGTGGCTGTGGAGAGAGAGAAAGGGGTGCGGGAGGAGGTGGAGGGGAGAGAGATGTTAGCAGAGTGGGCGGTAGAGGGAACAGACTGGAGGGATGAGAGGTTGGGGAGAGCAGAGGAAGAAGGGAAGGAATAGTCCGTACGGGGGGGCCCGGCAGGTTGCAAGTCTGTGGGGAGAGGGAGAGAAAAGTTATTAGAGTTTGATGAGCTTGCAGTTGGGTTGGTGGATGGCAATGGAGCGGCTGGCCAGGTGGAGAAGAAATACGATAAAGCTTGATGGAGCTGAGCGGGAGTAATGTTGCTTGGACCGGGTTGGCTTGGAGGGTGGCGGCTGGTGGAAGGTAGGTGCTGGTTTTGATGACTGGCATGAAGTTGATCATTTGATGAGTCGGATAAAGGTGGCGGTGAATCATTTTCGGGATCGTAGTCGGCTGCGGGTCTCTGGCGTTGTGATCGGCGGAGAGTAGAAGGTGGAGCTGGAGTAGAGAGATTAGCGGTCTTGTGGGCTCCTCACGGAGGTAGTTGGAAGACTCTGAGATCTTAGCTTGTTTGCTTAGAATGAGCGTTTGTTGCATAAAGCGAGATGCGGAAGGGAGAAAAGCGGTAGTATTTATAGTGGGAAGGCGAAATATGATTGGGGCTATCATGATGAGGAGATGAATTAGGAGATGTAATGCAGCTGTGATTAATTCGGCCACCGCTCCTCCGGAAATGCTGTTATTATCAAAACAGTCAAAAGAGTGGTAATTTAAAGCTTTTTGTATTTATGTCTTTTTTCGCTGAGTTTAAGTTCATTTTTGTGAAGTGCTCCTGTTCAAGATATTGTCAGTGCACCCAAATAAATGTAGACCCTGTACTGTTCTGAATGATATAATACTCTGAATAGAATGAGGGCGTCTGCCATTTAATTTCCACTGGAGGTGGTTTAACGTTTAAACATTGTTATATGCATGAAATGTTTTTTATTGCATTTTAGGCAAGTTGTGATGTTTGAAATGTTAAATTGATCAAATATAGTTTATGATCAGCACTGTCTGCCGCTGGCCACTTCGTAATAACAAAAACTTATTGTCAAACGAAAACGTATATTTAATGAACAAAAATGCTCTAAGCATTTTTCTAAATTAACTTAATAAAAAAACATATATAACAAACAAATATAATTATTTTGCCATTACACAGAAAACGTAATTATTTTATTAGATGAAACAGTATAAGCTGTTTTGGTCGAAGGAAAAAAAGCCGTGCTCGGGCCACTGGCCAGTGCGAGCCAGGCAGAGCTAATAGCCTCAGACCTCGAACACGGAGGACAAAATCATGCCACGTTTCCACTGTTGGGCCAGTAGCCTTGCGACACTCCTGTAAAACCTGCCCTAAATATGCCTTCACTTGACCATGTCACACATTACAAGGTTACACCAGCGAGAGCGAGATGAATTAAATAAATCGCTCTACACATATATATTAGAAGCTGTCCTTTAGTATTGATTTACAAACCTGTTGACCACACATGGATAATAACTGACCACTAACAGAAAATAGAGCTGACTTGCAGCATTTTTATACGTTAATATCTTTTGTCTTGCTGTTTTTTTGAACAATACAAATTTCGGCTAAAAGTGCGTTGTAACGCAAGCATTACTGAACATGTCCCGAGTAAAATATTACTGAAACTTGATTAGTAATGCCTTACACTACAGCGTTACAGCAAAAAGTAATATATTACTGTAATGTATTACTTTTGTAATTCGTTACTCCCAACACTGGTAAGATGACTCACTCTGTTCCATTTTGGGCATCTGCGCAGGCCAGGGCCGATTTATACAGTGCTTCTAGGTCCTTTAACTTCTTGGCATCCAAAGTGGAGTGTCTGCGGGCCAAAGGTGGAAGCAGGAGTGGCCCAGAGAACCTGCGGCGAATGGCACTGCTGGTTTTGGGCTGAAACTCCAGTGGGTTGGAGACAAGAGAGTTCCTTCGTCTCTGAGTAGAAGAAAATAGCTGCAGATCAGCATAGAAAATGCTGGAACAAGTGCAAAATCAATCATACAGCTGTTCTACTATATGCATGTCATTTATCTACTACTAAAGGTGGATCGTACTCCTAAGGTGGTTCGACCTTCTTAAACCAGCCTCCCAGCTTTAATACATACCAAACCAGCATGCTGTTTTTTAAATTTATTTTATTCTCATGGAGCATAGACTTTAATTAGTACATTAAGAAGTTCACCTACCATATTTTCCATGACTACAAGTCTCACAGTGTGATTACTTCAGAACCATCTTGATGATAATTTTAATTATCCATGAGAGACCTGCAAAACAAACACTTATGTTCCTCATTAAGTATAAAATTTAAAGAAATAAAAAAAACCTAACTGTATGACAATTATTTTTTTGACTACTAAAGCATTAAAATACACAAATGCATTGCAAAAACATAATAAGGTCACCCACAATAGCCAGTTATTTTTTTTTTAAATGTGTCTTTCATGTCAGAATTTCTGTTTTTGTTTTGCTCAGTGTGATTTTACCCAATCACAATTTATCCAATAGTAATTAGACAGGGTTGCCAGTTGGCGGAAAACAAACTGTATTCGCAGATTCTACCTGAACTAAAACTTTGGACATATTATAATTCTTTCATTAACATCAACATTATTTATTCATTTAGCAGACACTTTATTATTTCACATTGTAGACAACATAGCAATTGATATACAGTTGAGATTCAGAAGTATACATTATTATATTACTTATTATATTTACTGAAACAAACCTGTTTAGGTTACACATAGCCTAATCTGTCCATACTGTGTTCTGATGCAGCTAAATTCTCAGTAAATGTTTTTATTGATATATATTTGTGTTTCTGTTGTCATAAAATGGGATGAATATGAAATAGTGACAGAACAGTGATCGAGTCGTCGTCTGATAAAATCAAACAGTCTACACATAAGATAATGACAACAGCAGTGCTTGCATGTGAAATTAGGCGCAATTAGTAGAAATTTGTACTTCGTTTAGGACTAATATTTAAATTTGCAGACGCTCCCTAAAGCAGCATAGGCAAATATCAAATCTAAAACTAACTTTACCGCGCTCCATTAACACCGATGCTTTTTAGTTTTAAAACAACGTTTAGAATAAAAACGATCATTGTTTACACTGGCATTACACCTTCCCCGGGGTTTTCAAACTAAAACAGGGTCTGCTGGGTTTTCAGAAGTTTTCGTTTTTGAGGGTGGAAAACGCCGGGATATGCGAGTAAAGTTATGTTTTTAAAACGAAAACGCACCTAATGTAAGCAACAGTTTTTCACTGAACGGAGCAGACGCAGAGAGAGGAGCGCAGCGGGAAAGATCGGGACACCTCGCGCGGCAGTCAGCTTCAGATACATAATATTTTTGTTTGCAACACGCAGGATACACACGAAGCACGTTCAACTCAGACACGCAGACGGTCGTGGTAATAAACACTGTTACCATTCGCGTGTCCATACTTAATGCGCATCTCCTTAAAAGCATTTTGGGGACCCCTTATCTTTTGGGGGCCCAAGGCAGTTGTCTACCTTTGCCTAATGGCTAAGTCCGCCCCTGTACCCTCACCAGCAGAGGTACAGTGAGGTCAATAAGTATTTGGTCACCCTGCGATTTTGCAAGTCCTCTTACTTAGAAATCATGGAGGGGTCTACAATTTTCAGCATAGGTGCATTTCCACTGTGAGAGACAGAATCTAAAAAGAAAAATACGGAAATCACATTGTATGATTTTTTAACAATTTACTTGGGAATTACTCTGTAAAATAAGTATTTGATCACTTGCTTATCAGACAGATTTCTGACCCTCAAAGACCTGATATTTTGCTTTTAAATAGTCCAGCTACACTCTGCTCATGATTCTAAAATAATAGCACCTGTTTGAGGTTGTTAGCGGTCATGAGGAGCTAGTCAATGCTGTAAAGAGAGCTGGGACCATCGTTTCCAAGGCTACTGTCAGTAATACACTAAGACACCATGGTTTAAAATCTTGCATCACATGGAAGGTTCCCCTGCTTAAGTCAGCCCATGTCCAGGCCCGTCTAAAGTTTGCCAGTTATGAGTTATGGGAGAAAGCCCTGTGGTCAGATGAGACCAAATTAGAACTTTTTGGTCTTAACTCCATTCTCCATACCATACCTTAAGTGGAGCATCATGGTCTGGGGTTCTTTTTCTGCACATGGGACAGGACTGCACTGTATTAAGGAGAGGATGAACCGGGCCATGTATTGTGACGTATTGGGCAAAAACGGAACAGGTTATGCATATAACCATGGTTCCTTGAAGGAACGAAACACTGCGTCAAACACTTTGGGAACGCCTCGGTGTGCCCACGCTCTGAATCTGCTGTGAAATCTGTCCAATGAGGGAACAGGACGTCAAACCCGTTGACGTCACGGCCCTAGTACAAAACAGGTGCGGGAGATTGCTCATCAGCCTCAGACTGAAGGCAGCGCTCCCCAGGGATGCAGTGGGTGTGGCCTGAAGACGCAGTGTTTCGTTCCTTCAAGGAAGCATGGTTATATGCATAACATGTTCCGTTCCTTTTCAGGAACTCACACTGCGTCAAACGCTTTGGGAACGCAATACTAACGTACCCAGACCCAAAAGTTCCTGCCTAGTGTGGAGCAGCACAACTAAGGACAACCGAACCAGGGGTAGCCGGGAGGTCAAGCCCATAAAATCTGACAAAGGTCAGAGGAGATGACCATCCAGCCGCCTTGCAGATGTCCAAAACTGGGACACCTGCTAGATAAGCTTTTGAGGCCGAAACGCCCAGAGTGGAATGAGCTCTGACTCCCGTCGGCGAGGGGAGACCAGCAGAGCTATAGGCCATAAAAATTGCATCCACAATCCACCTGCTCAGGGTATGCCTGGAAGCGGGTAACCCTCTGCGGGGAGGACCAAAGCACACGAACAGCTGGTCCGATCTCCTCCACCCGCAGTTCTCTGGATATACAAGTGCTCGCACTGAACACACGTAATGTAGCCTTTCCTGGCCTACCTCCTGGAATGGCGGGGGGCAGAAAGCCTGAAGCGCCACCGGCTGAGGTGGGGCTGTAGGGACCTTAGGGACATATCCCTACAGTGGAGCTGGATGAAGAAGAGAGAACCAGAGGGGACAGTGCGCATTCTTCTGAGCTGCAAACAGATCCACCTCTGCGCGGTAAAAAATGCTCCAAATCTGCTCCACCACTTCTGGGTGGAGTCTCCGGGCCTCGGCCCCTGCCTCAACAGTGAATCTGCTCCCAGATTCAGGCATCCTGGAATATAAATTGCCCTGAGGGACAGGAGCGCCCGCTGAGCCCACGTTAAAATCATGCAAGCTAGTTTGTATAAGGGACGGGACCGCAGGCCCCCCTGGTGGTTGATGTAAGACACTGTTGCTACATTGTCTGACCGTACCAACACATGCCGACCCGCTAACTCCCGGCGGAAAAAATGCAACGCCTTTGCATCTCTAGGCAATTTACATGCATCTGGCTTTGTTGGGTAGTCCAACGGCCGGCGGCCGGGC
>JAUMHQ010000066.1:17311874-17328393 GCA_032361165.1 Enteromius paludinosus
AGGTTAGATTATTGTAATGCTTTATTGGGTGATTGTTCTGCACGCTTGATAAATAGACTACAGCTGGTTCAAAATGCAGCAGCTACAGTCCTTACTAGAACCATGAAGTATAAGCATATTAGCCCGGTTCTGTCAACACTGCACTGGCTGCCTATCAAACATCATATACATTTTAAAATTTAGTTCATTACTTGAATGTTTTAGCTCCTCAGTACTTGAGCGAGCTCTTATCCCATTATAGTCCGCTATGTCTGCTATGTTCTCAAAACTCTGGCCATTTGATAATACCTAGATTATCAAAATCCACTGTAGGTGGCAGATCTTTTTCCTATTTAGCACCCAAACTTTGGAACAATTTACCTAATACGGTTCAGGAGGCAGGCACACTCTGTCAGGTTAAATCTAGATTAAGGACACATCTCTTTACTCTGGCTTACTCATAACACACTGATACACACTAATTAATCAAATCCGTTAAAGGATTGTAAGGCTGCATTAATTAGATCAGCCGGAACCAGGAACATTCCCCTTAACACACAATGTACTCGTTACATCGTAAAAAGAATGGCATCTATGCTAATATTAGTCTGTCTCTCTCTTATTCTGTTCCTCAGTTCGTATCCAGATCAGATGGTGGTCCAGCACAAATGAGATGATCTTCATTGGAGATAAGAACACCTAGATGAGCTCCGTGGACAGATTGCGGGAACCAGATGCACACAAACCCACACACTATAAGTCTTTTACACAATCTGATATATGCTTAAAATTGAACTGGAAATTAGGTTCTGGGCATCCGGCCAGAGGAGAACTGGACCAAACTAAGCCTGGTTCTCCCAGGGTTTTTTCCCCATTCTCTCATGGATGGGGTTTTGGTTCCTTGCCGCTGTCACCCTCTAGCTTGCTTGGTTGGGGACACCTGATTTCTAGTGATTATCGTCGTCTTGACTACAGAGACCGTCTCTGCATTTGATAAATAAATAGTTTAAATCTCGTCATTATACATTACTATCACTCTGTTCTCCTACTTGATAATGCTTTGCTACAATAAATATTGTTAAAAGGGCTATATAAATAAAAGTGACTTGACTTGTAGTTACGGATGAACCGTCGATAGAAGTTAGCCATTCTTTTTAGGGTGCGGGGCTGAGGCCAATCAAACACTGCCGCGACTTTGCTGTCATCCATGGCTACCCCCTCTGGGCTGATCACATATCCTAGAAAGGAGATACTGGTCTGGTGGAACTCGCATTTCCCTGCCTTGGCATACAATTGATTCAAGGTGAACACAGTTCTGCCAGGGCGGATGTGTTCCTCTACAGTTTGGGAATAGACAAGGATGTCATCGATGAACATAATTACCCATCTGTCCAACATATCTCGGAACGTGTCGTTGATGGACTGGAACACTGAGGGACTGTTTGCAAGGCCGAAGGGCACAACAAGATATTCATAGCGCCCACTAGAGGTGGAAAAATCTGTTTTCCATTCATCACCCTCTCGAATCCAAATCAGATTGTACGCGCTGCAAAGATCGAGTTTGGTGAAGTACTGGGCTTGACGGAGCTGTTCTAAGGGGCTTGGCACTAAAGGTAACAGAACATAACTGTGATGTCATCTAGGCCACGATAGTCAATATATGGTCTCAGACCTCTGTCCTTCTTCTTGACAAAGAAGAAGCCGACAGACGCCGGGGAAATCCGCTGCAGTCTTTCTGCCCTGAGTTAAAGCTAGCAGCTTTTCTCCAGCACTCTTGTCTTCATTAGTATGTTCTCGAAGTGTTAAAGGAACATGTGAAATGTGGGAAGGCAGTACCGTCTGGTCTCCACACCGCTGTCTTCCATTCAAGTGCTCTGCCAGTCAGTAATGAGCAAACAAATGCAATGTGGCTTTCGCCGCTGGGGTAGAGAGAGGGTTGCTGTTCGACAAACAGTAAGCATTGGAGTAGAAAACCCTTACACTTGGCTGGGGTTACATCGAACATTTCAGGGAAAGCAGGCCGAGGATTTACTGCAGATGCAGGTGAGAGGGAAGGCTAGAGGGAGGGTTAACGTTTGCCGAGGTGGAAGGCGAGCGGAGGTTGCATGATAGCTGCTGAATCTGAATGTGGCGAAGTCTTCTGTGAATAAGAACTAGGCAGAATTCCATTTGCAGCTTTTATTTATAGGAGTCGTACAGGCTGGGTCAGGGTTAGCAAACAAAACAACGGAGGCAAGACAGAGGCAGAGTCGGGGTACACAGGCTGAATTCAGGGCAGGCAAATAACAATCACAGTCCAGTAGGCAAGAGGTAAAGGTCAAGGCAGGAGGCAAAATAATCACAAGATGAAATAAACAATCCAAGATCTGTAACAAGTTAGCTGACACAGAAATTAACGCTCAGAAATGACAGCCGGGGCAAATCAAGACTTCGCGATATGCTGGTGTGTGAGTCTGGCTTAAATGCAGTGTGTAATGAAAGTGTGGGCGTGGAGAATGATGTGCAGGTGTGCGCTCAGTTCCAGGTTAGAGGCATGATGGGATTTGGAGTCCAAAAGGTTCATACTCTGGTGAGATCTCTCTCTGATGATCCGGAGGATCAAAACACATATACAGGTTCATATATGAGTTTTCAAATTCAGCAAGTGTACTCGATAGCTCATGTTTACGGCGCTGCATAGGCGGTGAAAAGCTTTGGTTTGAATCCTGTGTAAAACGGTTCAACAATACAGCTCAAATCAGTATATGGAAGTTGAAATAACATGGCTGCATCCGTCAATATGTCTTTACATTATTTTTGCATTTTTCAACATTATCTGGTAGGTTTAGGTTTGGTGTAGAGGATATTTCCAACATGATAAAGCATTAATCTTTAGCAACACTCAATGGATATTTGAATTCTGAACGGCCACATAATGTACCTCTAACAGCATTATAAAAAAAACAATTATGCAATTATTTAAGTGCTTAGCAACCTAATACAAATGTGCCATGGTCACGTATTAAACGTGTGTTTTTAGCGCCACTTTCTGGACATTTCACTTTGAAACTGCAGCGAAACATGCAGTAGGTACATAATTACGGGGTTGCAGAAATGTATGCAGAAGCATATACTTCCAATGAATCTGGGTTGCAATGTAAATCAGTTGGTGCATGATTTACTTTAAAACAGTTTTTTACACAGTAAAGATTTTACATTTTGAAAAAGACTGAAATAGTATGTAGGCCTATATATATTTATTTATTTATGTGTTCCTGCATTATTAAGATGAATAGGACTACAGATTGCAGGGCTTTATAGGCCTTCTTGAAGTAACATGATGTGGTCATGCCATAATAATGTAGCATACTGAAACATTTATCAACAAGTAAAGCCTATTGTTTCAATATAATATGGATAATATAGTACTACACAGTATACACTATGCGAGTAGTCAACATTCATGCCAAACATTAAATTCTCAATGGTGCAATGGTGACGAACATTGGGCAATAAAAATTCATTGTTTGACTGCTCTGAGTTTACTAGACTTAGATCAGTTTTTGCACACGGCAACGCTCGAAAGGAAACTGAACGAAAACTAATAGTTTTTTTGAATTTTGTTTTAATTTTGTATTTTATTATTATTTATTTTATTTTTTAACAGTACCTTGTTTTTTTAAACCAGTAAAAATTTAAAGATTAAACCAACTTTCACAGATCAAAGACCACAGGTTATAACTTTTTGTTAAATTAAGCTTTAAAAACAGAAGAAAACAACTCTCTCGCAAACATATAAAATGTTTTACAAGTGGACCCTTGATTCATGATCTAAACAGATAGTTTTGAGTAGTATCATAAACTCAAGGTATCATTGAGCTATTGAGGTGAAATATTTCACTACGACCCTGAGTTTGGTAATAATATGTTATATATAGAGTGAAAACGTCTGGGAATACAATGTCTGTGAATGCACCAATAGAAGACG
Organism: Enteromius paludinosus; assembly: GCA_032361165.1. NCBI lineage: Eukaryota > Metazoa > Chordata > Actinopteri > Cypriniformes > Cyprinidae > Enteromius > Enteromius paludinosus. Next base: position 17,315,821 of record JAUMHQ010000066.1, read on the forward strand.
TAAAGAAAGAAGAAAAGGCCTTACGTGTGAGTTCCTGTGCAGTAGGGGAGTGTCGTACAGGTGTGTCTGTTCTGCGGTCTTGCTAACATACTTAAGCTTATATTTGAGGTGAAAGGTTTCAGACTTCAAACTCTGAACCACATGCTGATTTCTGTGACGCTGATCCAGTCACATGGTAGAAAGTCTTGATGTAAACAGTGAGAGCATGCTGTCCCAAAGCGCAGGCTACTTCAAATGAGATGCCAAGCTGTGCCACATACCATACATTTTCCCCTATTTTTTCAGTTGTTACTATAGAAAATATGCCATTTTAAACCACCTGTAAATATATAAGCTAATATTTTTTATGTTTTTATCAGCAAAAAATAAACATAACACATTTTCCCTGATTTACTAAATGTAAATGTCATTCAATGAAACAATCTTATCAGGCTTATTTACAACAAAAATCTATTTATAACACATTAAAAAATTAATTACTTTCACCCAAAATAGTTTTTACTTTTTTTTTCTAGGTTTCTAGGTTTTACCCATTTGTCAGTAAGATTTTTTTACTCATTTTAATCACTAAGAACTTTAATATTCTTCCTTATTCTTTTATATATTTTAATATGTTTAAGTCAGAATAAGAGTGATTTTTTACATTTTACATAAAGATTGTGTTATACTGAATGACAATGTAACATTCAGTGTTGGGGGTAACGCATTACGAGTAACGTGAGTTACGTAATATTACTTTTTCCAGGTAACTAGTAAAGTACCTTTACGCATTACTTTTTAATTTTAGAATAATATAACTGAGATATTTTTTTAGAAGCAAAAGTGACTTCATAAACTAACTATTGTGCTTCATAGTTTTTTTGTTTTTTATTGCTGAATAGCATTGAACTTTCTTCTCCTGTATTCTACCTTACAGATGTGAATTAATTTTTTCTTCAGCCAGAGGTTTATTCGTGACACTTTTTTTTTGGTGTGAAAGGATTTTACAGTTGCTATAAATAAAACTTATAATATTAAAAACAAACAATCAAACTAAAAAAAAAAGGAACCCAAAAAGTTACGTAATGCATTACTTTCCATAAAAAGTAATGTAATTAGGTAAATTTTTAGGGAGTAACGCAATATTGTAATGCAATACTTTTAAAAGTAGCTTTCTCCAACACTGGTAACATTATTTCAAGCAAATTGACATTTTATTCTCAAAGGAAATTTTGTAAATTTCTTTACAACGTACAACAATCTTAACGTATTTGACCCATATAACATATATATATATATATATATATATATATATATACGGAAGGGAAGGAAGTCACACGTGGTGAGGTATGGATTGCTCTTTAGAGCAATTAGAGCTCTTCGTTTAACCCATCCAAGTGCACACACACAGCAGTGAGAGGTGTACAACTATGCTCACACACTGTGAACACACACATTACATTAAAACAGTAATAATTTTGTCGCCATCTGGAGGACAAGATGAAAATACCACAACCTCATCATAGTCTCCTAATATTGACAGTGCAAATCATGACAAAGATGGCCTCTGGTTTGTTTATCCTTATGTACATTTACATTCCTCATTTCATTATAGATTTGTCACTGTTTGTGCTATTGTGGAGGGATGTGGGAGGGGTTATTGGGCTGGGAATTAAGCACAACAGTAACATTTATTCTCTAACTAAAAGACTAGGTATTGCACATTTGTGTTCTAATCAGGCACATTTCAATAATAATAATAAACAAGCTGAAGATCAGAGGCATAATTGTGTAGTTCAATGAAACTGCACGTTTAAGATACTGCCATTTATTTTGGAGGGTAGCGGGCGAATGGTGCATCTTCGTTTACTTTGCCCTAAAGAAAGAAAAAACAATCATTTAAGTAAATTAAATTTTTAAGTACAAGTAATTTTGCATTCCAGAAGCTCATTCATATTTCCTTCCTGGTAAGCATAAGAGACTTCTTTTAAAAAATAAAATCTTACTGACCCCAAATTTTGAAACATAAAACTACAGATGTAACCTAAAGGTCAGTACTAAATAAACAATAAAATTCATTTTGTATGGCCTTTATTATAAATCACATTTTGCAGAATCTGAAAGGGGGGTGTAAACTTTCAATATCTATATATAAATCTATAACTTTCATTCTATATACATATATATACATATATATATATATATACTTTATATATAGAATTATGATTATAATCCAGAACCTCTACTGTAAATCTAAGACTCACCATTGGTACGTCGTCAAGCCTCTCAAACTGTGGCCTCCTGGAGCGAGCAGCCTTTACTATCACAACCACAACAACTACAGCCACCACAATGCAGAAAATACACAGAACTGCTACCAGCCCTGAATTTGTTTCCACATCTTGTCCTCCTCTGTCTCCCAGATCTGTACAAGACAGAGACAAATAATACACATGAATTTATAAAAAAAATTTGCATTTGAATTTAGTAATGACAGTCTAAGGATTTGTTTAATCTTTGTTTAATCTACCTGTGATATAGGCTGTGCTGTTTGCTTCTGCTGGAAATGTTTCACTAGAGTCGACAGTGGCAATTATTTTGAGTTCAGTTGTCTGGGGCAGCCAGGTAGACTGTGAAGTGGTTGTCTCTGTGTTGTTTGTGACATCCATTTGTGTTGTTTCTTGAATTATGATAAGCTGTGTTGTAGTCTGTAAAGTTTCTCCAGGGTCTGTGGTGCCAGGGGGCTGGACTGTTGAAGTGTTAATCTGCTGTGTCTCTGAAGTATTTACTGAAGCATCTGTAGACGGGTAAATAAATAAATCAATTAGCCAGATTCAGAGCAGTCAAAGGAATGGCTTGCTCCGAAATAATTCTGTAGTTCTCATGTACAACCCTCAGGTTGTTCAAAAAAGGATTATAAAATTAAAAAAAAGTCTCCATACAATGACATACAGTACAACAACAGTTCACAGTGACCATGTCTGTCAAGCTCTATAAAAATGTCTGTAATCTGGATGAAACATTTTTAACCTGGTCCAATAAAAATATGTACCTCTGTGCACTTTTTATGCAGCACCGCTTTAGCGTTCCTGACAGCACACATTTTCAAAGAGAAATGTCCACTGAGCAGTGCTAAAACACCGTTGCAATACGTGAACCCTGACATGTTTTTATTATGTTAATATAGGTTCATATTGTGGCAGTTTAAGTATCCCTGGAGGAGGGAATGGAGACGTTACATATGGGAACTCACCAGAGAGACCAATTGCCTTTGAACTTTATACAAAAGGCCAATGAATATAGGCGTGCACTTGATTGCGCTCAGGTGCACCTCATCACTGTGTGAGTAAAAGAGGGCATGAGCGCCATGCACATGCAGGTTTTCGCTGAAGAGTCAAGCCAGTGTCAGAGCGACCTCAGAGTCGTGGCAAATTAAAGTGTAATGTCTCCGTTACCTCCTTCAGGGAATATGGGTTGTGTTCATAAAATAGACGTAACCCTTTCAGCTGAATCACTTCGATGTTACATATGGGAACACCCATGGAACAGGCCACGACTCTTGAGGCCACGTTACGCGGAGACCCCCTGCCGACTGGCGAGATACTTTTCAAGTTTGTCAGCAGAGGAGTCTGCATGTAACCTTCCCCAACACCCTGGGGGCCAGATTGGAGCCCCACAGGGATGCCAGTTGTACTAAAGCAAGTAGTTGAGGGAGCGGAGCACATGAATTAACACACAGTTCTTACATGTGAAATTTCAGAAAATTCAATATATCGAAAAGGATATAATTGAAGGGAAACACAGCTTTCTGGCTGACTGTGGAAATATTGAGATTTGTTGCCACGCCTACTGAGCGAAGGAGACCCAGAGGAAGCACAGCCGGAGCTACTCCGCTGTAGGTCCGACTGCGGGCCTGGGAGGACTCAGGTTCACTTAGTTAAGGGAAACGCTGAGATAAGGCGCACATATCCCATGGGAATGTCGCAGCAAGCTGGCACTGGCTGGTCTCCCGCTCACCTGCTGTCTTCAGTGCAGACACGGGAGGTCGTAAACCCTGCAGAAGGTGTTGGGTGTCGCCCAGCCCGCAGCCCTACAGATATCTGCAAGAGAGATGTCTGAGCCAATGCATAGGATGAGGCAACACTCCTTGTTGAGTGAGCTCTTAGTCCTAAGGGGCATGGCTCTCCCTGGTAAAAGTAAGCCAGGGAGATGGCTTCAACCACCCAATGAGCCAACCTCTGTTTGGAGACAGCATTCCCTTTCTGCTGTCCACCATAGTAAATAAAGAGCTGCAGGGAGCGTCTGAGGCTCAGAGTGCGGTCAGTGTATAGGCGCAATGTGCGTACAGGACACAACAACTCTAAGGCTGGGTCTGCCTCCTCCCAGGGCAGAGCTTGCAGATTCACTACCTGGTCGCGGAAGGGCAGGGTAGGAACCTTGGGCACGTAGCTGGGCCTGGGTCTCAGGATAACGTGAGAATCAGCCGGACCAAACTCTAAACACTCTTCGTCGACAGAGAAGGCTTGTAGACACACTACAATATGTGACATCGCCTCAGTCTTCTGCCGAACTGTCAAGAACTCCTGGGCCAAGTCCTCGACAGTGTCGCCGAATAGGCCAACCTGGGAGATGGGAGCATCGAGAAAGCGTGCTTTGTCGATGTCTGCCACCTGTGGCGGATCCATCCAGAGAAGTTGCTCCTGGACCACAGCTGTAGACATCACCTGGCCAAGGGCGCGGCGCGGAGTTCCTGCATCGCCCCCTTGGTCAGGACCAGGCGGAAGCAGGCATAAATGCACCCCAACAGCACGCTCGACCTGAGGGACCACCACGTACCCCTTGGCAGCACCGCCCTTGAAACCGGCGAGAGGAAATGAGCCTGAGCACAGGCGTGACGTATACGGGATTCGCCACAATCTGGTCAGTTCTTCATGCACCTCCCGGAAGAAAGGCACTGGAGGGGAAGGCGGCTGAGCCGCGGTCCTGAACCCCAGGTACCAATCATCCAGCCATGAGGGGTTGGCCGAAGGCAAATCCTCCAAATCGATTCCCTCAGCGGCGTGGAGGAGCATAGCCGACAGTTCAGCATCCATCGCGGAAGGAGCAGGAATTAAAAAATTAAAAAATTAGTGCACTTGCAGGTTTTCGCTGAGGAGCCCATCCGGCGTCAGCGTGACTTAGGGTCGTGGCAAGGGGGTGTAACGTCTCCGTTCCCTCCTTCAAGGAATGTGGGTTACCTTCGTAACCTTAGATGTTCCTCTTCAGTCAAGTCACTCCGACGTTACATATGGGAACAGACCCGTAGGCAGCATTATGCAGAGACCCCCATGCCGACAGGCAAGCATGTCTTAACTGAATGTTAAATGTCGACCTGCGGGCGTTGACATGTAGCACATACACAGTTTTTACATGTGGAATTGAATAATACGCTATATCAATAAGATTATGGATATAAGTGAAGGGAAACAAAGCCTTCTGGCTGACTGTGGAGCATTAAGGTTTTGTAGCCACAACCTACTGGGCGAAGGAGGCCCAGTAGGAGCACAGTCCGGAGCTACTTCCACATCTAGGTCCGACTGCGGTGCAGGAGGACTCAGGTTCGCCTTGGCAGGGAGGAACCACTGAGAACTGAGCACACAGATCCAGTGGGAATGGCGCAGCAAGCCGACACCAGCCGGCCTCCCGCAACCTGCTTGTCTGATTTAAGACACGGGAGGACACAGCCAGTCACAGCACGAAGTTCCTGCATGACCCCTTGATCAGATCCACCCTTGTGTAGAGGTTTCAGCGCTTTGGCCAGGTACACTTGGAGTGTGGCCATGGTGTGCAAGGAGGTTGCAGCCTGGCCGGCAGCATAGTAAGTCCGGCCGGCAAGAGACCTTACAAGCTTTGCTACCCCTCAATCGAGTGTGGAGAGGGAAGAGGAGCCAGGACACAGACATGACGAGTACGGGGCCCGCCACGACCTGGTGAGCTCCTCTTGCACCTCCGGGAAGAAAGGAACTGGGGGGGACCGTGACGGGGCCGCGGGCTGAGAACCCAGATACCAGTCATCCAGTCATCCAGCCATTGAGGGTAGCCTTTTTGCGAACGAGAGGTGGGATCTCAGCGTAGCCATGGTCATACACTCGCAATGAATGCATGAGCCATTTAAAAAGGCTACCAGCCCATGGGGTTCGCCAATCAGCCGCCCTGTCCTTACTGATGGAGAAGAAAGAGCATGAACTCGCAGGAACTCTTTTTGTTGTTCAGGATTTCTCCGCTCTCTTGTCGACTCGAACAATGGCTTTCAATGCAGTGAAGCTCCGAAGCGAAAAGCTGCAAGTGCACTACATCCGTGCCTTCTTATACTCTCGTAGTGACGAGGTGCACCTGGATGTAATCAAGTGCATGCTAATATTCATTGGCCTTTTCTTAATACTCGAAGGCGATTGGTCTCTCATGTGAGTTCCCATATGTAACGTCGGAGTGACTCAAATGAAGGGGAACTAAAGTGATATGTACTTGTTGGTATATTTCGTGTCTTGCTAAAAAGTGCACCAAAGTACTTTTATGCCATGAGGCCAGGTAGCAAATATTGGATTGTTTAAAACATAAAAATATCACATGGCTTCTGGACGTAACAGTCTTTTTATGGTGTTTTCATCAATTCTTTTTTCTTGTTGCACAGAAAAAACTACATCCGTGACTATATAATGCTTTTGTGAACAATTCCTCATATAAAGTGTTTGTATATCTACTAATTGGAGTTTGAATATATTTTTATTATGTGAGTTGAAAGAGAGTGATGTAAGAGAGACATGAAACATTTTGGAAAATAGTCACTTATACACCTTTCTTGTAGTGCTTCATTAAGACAAAATGTTATGATTGACCAATCAAAATCAAGTATTTTAGAGAGCTGCGTAAAGACTTTTGTAAATAACACCAGAAAACACATAAAAAATTTACTTTACTATATTTATGTCGACTTTAAAAAAGGAAAGACATTGCCCATGATGAGGTTTAATGTAAATTAATTGCATATACTGTACATACTATACAGTTTTAACGTAACTCCACAACAAGTCTACATGTTCCACTTTTAAACCATGTTCAACTGATTAAATTCAATTCTCAAGTAAGATATTTATATTGATTGTAAAATAATGATAATAATAATAAAAACAATAATAACAACAAGATATTAAATTATAAAATATTCTTTAGTGGACATGAAAGATTTTATTTTTAGAAATGGCTATCTACAAGACTTACATTTGAATATTGCAACATAACATTTACATATCAAACATTTAATTTGCATATTAAGTTCTGCATACTTTCCATTTTTCAATTAAAAAAACAAGTTAAACATCTAACTTTTGAAAACTATAAGCATTATAGGAATTATAAGGTATTACCTTGTGATGCTGCCACACAAATAAGTAGAAGAATAAGAGAGAAGTTCATTTTAGTGTAACTATGAAATAAAAATAAAGCACACAGGTCTAAAGCACAGCTGAGCTCCCAGCACAAACACACAGCAGATCCTGAACAGCAGGATATGGACGTGTGGCAGAAGGAGTGGTCTCAGTCCACCGTCAGAATGAATAATTGCTCAATTCTTTCAGAATTGTTTGCACTGGTACAATAAAAGCCTGCCATTACGTCAGAAAAATATAGCGACAACTTCAAAATGTAAATATCAAATATAGGCTAATATTACATCTGCTAACAGTCCTGCGCGCTGTTTACAGAAGGTGCACAAGGTAGAGTTTGTATTTGAAGAATTTTCCTGGTTAGGCCGATAGCGAACGTAATGGTCTTTTTACAGTACAGCCAATCACATTATTTGTATTTCTATAGATACACATTGTTTTAAAGCTTAACAGAAATTTAGGTTGATTGTGTTTATAACTTAATGCCCGTCCACAAGTAGCTGTTTAGAACAGGGCGATAAGATCTTTTGCATATAGCGAACAATCAATTTGCTATATAGCGTAGATGTCAAAACAGCAACGTTAACGAAATGTTAAAACATGCTAACACACATGCTAAAACAGCTTTGTATTAAAGCTTCTGCAAAAGCAATAAATGCTTACAACAACATGGTAGCAACATGCTAAAACAATGTTATAATTGTGTTAAAACACACTAGAAACATGCTAAAAAACACAACAGCAGATTTCTGTCTATCTGAAAATAAAACCTCAAGCTAAACAGTATATACTATTTTATACTTTTGGTTTGGACTTTGTCAATCCAGTATCAGTGTTTGTCTTCTGTAATCCTTTCTATTATCACTTTGAGTTATTTGTTTAGAGGTTTACAACATTTATGTATTAAATTAAGATTGAGTTGAACCATTGAGTTTTGTATGATTTGATATTTGTTTATGCCTGCTGTAGACTCAAATTAAACCACCAGAATAGCTTTTACAGTTTTTTACAATCATTTTTGCACTTATAACAGTACCTTCATGTCATTTTTCTAAATTTTAGACACAAAACGTTCTGGTTACGTATGTAACCCTCGTTCCCTGAATAGAGACGTTACGTTAATGACTGATGTCATGCCAGGGCCGAGGAGGGTGAAGGAAGCCCGTCCGTTGACACTGTCAATGCTACTCCGGCTGGCCTTAACTAAGGGGCAAGAAGGAGCCAGCACACCTTCCGGAAACACTGGAAGAAAAGTGCTCAGATCCCGGAGGAATGGCATAGCAAGCCGACACCGTTTCAGTCCTCCCGGATTTACCTGTTGTTACCCAATACAGGGGAAGACACAGGATCTACGCGGAGGTTATAAAACCACACAAAAGTGTTGGGTGTCGCCCAACCCGCAGCCCTGCATTTGTCTGAGTCCCAGGTCCAGCAGGGCTTGTAGGTGGTGGGAGTGAATTCCCAGCACTCTCTCCACCTTTAATATCATGACTGAGGTGAGACTGAGCAAAGGTTTGTTCACGTCTCACTGCTCTGTGTGCACGTTGGATGCAGACCACAAATTGCAAGTATGGGTCACTTCACATACACTCTTACCCTTAGGGGGCACGGCTCACCCACGGCCTGGTACGCCGAAGTGATGGTATCAACCAGCCAATGGGCCAGCCTCTGTTTCGAGACAGCATTCTCCTTCTGCTGGCCTCCGAAACAAATAAAGAGCTGTTCGAAGTTCCTAAAACTCAGAGTGCGATCCATGTAAAGAGGCAAGTCGCGTACGGGACACAGCAACGTAAGGGTCAGGTCTCTGAAGGCAGTGCTTGCAAGGTCACCACCTGATCCCGAAAGGGCGTGGTCTGAGGATAACGTGAGAGTATGCCGGACCGAATTCTAGGCACGACTCGCTGACTGAGAATACATGCAGGTCTCCCATCCTCTTTAAGGTGGAAGGTCCCAAGAAGGGATGAGGTCTGGCGATGGGAGAGCACGGCGCCTTAGTGATTGATGTATGCAAACATCGCGGAATTGTCAGAGTGAACAAGTACATGCTGGTCCCATAAGGGCCAGCAGTACAGCCAGCAACTCAAGGCAGTTGATATACCAATGCAGGAGGGGTCCCGTCCTGGCACCTGTTGCACCTGGCACCCCAGCCAGTCAGGGAGGCATCCATGGAGACAATCACATGCCTCGAGACCTGCCCTCAATGTCGTCAGACAGTTCTGAAACGATTGTGACTGTTTGTGAGTGAGACAAGCGGTCTCCAGAGCGAGAGCGAGAAAAGAGATACTCTGCACAGGGGAGAGCTTGCACTTTTCCCAGTTGACCCGAAGCCCCAGATGGCTGAGGTGTCTGAGCACCAAGTTCCTGTGCTTGCACAACAGGTCTCTTCGAATGTGCTAAGATAAGCCAGTTGTTGAGAATAGTTGAGAATCCGAATGCCTTGTTTCCAAAGAGGGGACTGCTACTTTGGTACTTTTTGGTCTTTGACTTATATGTATGGTAAGCGTCTGAAATTTGCATTTTGATCATTGGTTGTGAATTATGCGAAAAAATTTGAAATATTTGAAAAATTAGATTGTAAAAAACTGTAAAACTTCCTTTCATAGTTCTTCATTGTTCACAGAAATTGTATTATTTTTGCACAATAACATATTACAAGTTCTGATTAGATAGAAAATTACTTTCACTAGGAGTACTTATTTTCTCTCTGTAACACAATGCAACCAATTCTTAAATAGGCTAAAGGAAAGTTCACTGACAAAGAAAAATGGGCATAAGTGTGGGATATCTGATCTAGTAATTGACATGAAACACAATAGTGAATGAATTGTAAATCATGCATAAAATTACGTATTTTAGACTAATTTAACATACAATTTAAAACTGTGGAAAATACATTTCATAGTGCTGGAGTTTATTCTCTCAGTCACCACAAGGTGGCATGACTTCCTCTAAAATGATGAAGCTTGTGTTCTAGACTGAACTCGCATTTCACCCAGGTTAACCTGATTTATGAGCGCTTGAGCAAAGTGTTAATGTTGATGCTGCAATAACAGTGCAGTAAAGGATTGTAGCTTTTGTTGATTTTATTTGAGATAGTGTATACCTGACTTCTTTTACGTTTTTTGCAGGGGAAATGTAGTATAATGTGCCAATACACAAAAAGATAATTCACTGAACTGAGCAAAACAAGACATTATAATAAAACATTCACTCAAGGTTTCAAAAAATAGCAACTTTAATACAGAAATTAATGGGGATTAAATTTTTTTTTTTTTAATTATAATAAATGGAATAATTTGAATTAAGTTTAAACTGATTTTTTAAACATCTTGCAACTTGAATAAAAAAGTCTACTAAAAACTTGAATGTCTTCAACAAAGCTATTTCAGAACAATTATTAATGCAGGGTATAGATTGTTGAAAAAATTTGTAGATGACGACGTGACCACGTAGCATGCATCCTAAGAGGAACACTAGAAGAAAATCCCTGTTTATGTACAGTTTGATCCCTTGTGCACAGGCTACGTGTCAGCGTGACACAGCAGATCTCTGAGCCTGTAAATGGATTAAACCTCTGGTTCACTCCAGGTCTGAATGAGCAGCCTCAGGCTCAGCACTCACATGTGCTGCACTGGTCTGGCTTACGCTGGTCAGTGTCATCCTAGCTGATGAACGTGCACAGTACGCAAAGCCCTTCACTAACAACATTGTAAGACCTCAACCAAAAAGCTATTATTTTTTTTCATTCCAGAATCAGAAACAGACGTTTTGGCCTCTGGTGTGTTTACACCATCTACCAGCAGGGATTGATTTTGACCAGGTGATGCAACTGCCATCTACAAGTACTCTGAGGTCATTTTCACTGCAGTTAATAAATGAGACACAAGATGGCACCGTCTGTGATTGTTGTAGGTGACAGAGAGAGAAACAGTTTCAGTTACCTCACAGTGCTGCCATGTATGGAAGGCACTGAATGCAATAGTTGACTGACTGGAAAAAAAAGGATTCTAAAAAGCGGAGAAAGTTGAATTCTAATTTGTTTCTTGATTTTGTTTACGTGAAAATAATGTGATAAACCCAGAAAAAGTATTTCCTTCGCATTTTGGAATAGGTACTATGCATACACATGACAGTGTTGTCAAAATCCCCATTTACACGTATTAGCAAAAACAACTAAAATGCAGTATTATGTATCTATGCTAGGCCAGTATTGGAGATGTAAAGAACCACTACATGCCTATATGTTACTCCTGGACCACAAAACCTTAGGAAGCACTGGTATATTTGTAGCAATAGCCAAATATACATTGTATGGGTCAAAATTATTGATTAGGATATTAGGGAAAGATCATGTTTAAAATGATAGTTTTGAACCCTCAGATTCCAGGTTTTTCAAATTGTTATATCTCAACCAAATATTGTCCTATCCTAACAAAACATACATCAATGGAATTATTTATTTTGTTAGGGTCTGCCTTGTTTTGTGGTCCAGGGTCACATGTGCACTTATAGACTGAACATGTAATGTGAATGTGCAGTCACCATTTTCACCAAATCACATTTTTGTTATTTACACAGTGATAATGGCATTGTTTTCAAAATATTTAAAACTTTTTTCAAAAGTTTGCATTTTAAGGCCCCTAAACCACAAGTGACTCTCATTATGTTTTTTCTTGATGCTATGCCGCAAGGACGATCATAGATCCACCTACTCCATTAGTCGCTGCACAGTTTTATTGACTGAACCCACTTTGTAAACCAGATTTGTGGTTAGCCAGGACACTCCCCCTGTATGTACAGTACGGACTTAGGTCTCAGTTTGGAGCACATGCTAGTTCATCTTTTATATAGAACATATAACATAAGTTCATGCAGGCAAATATTTTTTTTTTGTTCAGCATTTTTCTTCTTACATTTTGGCAGGTTTAAATTACTTTGTTCTAATTCAGTTTATTGTGTCTAAAATAAGTACGTTGTGCTGCACTGTTTATAAAAAAACTAAAAAAACATCTCTTTTTTACTTAACAATGTTTTTACATTTACATTTATTCATTTAGCAGACGCTTTTATCCAAAGCGACTTACAGGTGGGGAAAGCAGCAGCAATTAGTCCTAAAGAGGCGAACAACAACTTAGGAAGTGCTCATTATACCGTAAAACAGGCAATGTTTAGA
>JAUMHQ010000066.1:17336980-17360997 GCA_032361165.1 Enteromius paludinosus
GAGACTCACAGTATGTTATGTCCATGTACTGAACTGTTATTATTCAACCATGCCAAGGTCAATTCAGTTTTCCATTCAATGGCACCTTTAATGTTTTGCAAAACATTACTTCTTTGCAAATATTGCAGTGACTAACAATGATATGTGTGACTAGCAGAATTGTCCTCCTCCTCTATCTCATCACCAGCAGGCATGTAAATCATATGTAAATCTAAACAGAACAAATGCCCAGGTCTTCGCCAGATTCTCGCTCGTTCTTTACAGAGAAGGCTCATTTGGTGTCTTCGGGTCACTGGCTCTGGTTTGATCATCACAGACAGCAGAAAGAGTCTCATAAACTCAGTGTGTTTCAGCTGTGTGTGTTCTCAGGCCACAGTCAGGGCAAACATTCCCACACTTCTCACAGAGCCTTTGTCACCTCTGTAAACTCTCAACCTCTTCCTCCCACTGTCTCTCATTTTCAGTTACTGAATGATTGTTTTTATTTTTTTTTTTACTGACACAACATCAAATTAATAATATTAACATGAATTAACAAAAAAAAAAATACTTTAGAATACATACATTATTTACTGTTGCTCAGCTAAATTGCTTGAGGGAAATCGTCTTGAGCGATTTGAGGTTTTGCAATTTTGCTTGGTTTTATAAGCAAGATGAGCAAGTGTTTTAATGTTACAAATCTAATCTGTTCCAATGAAGAAACAAACTCATCTACATCATGAGTGCCCTGGGGGTGAGTAAATTGTTTGTCATTTATGAACAATCTTTAAAATGCATTTCAAGTATATTTCATGTTAATCTGAGAAAAGCACATGAAATCTGAAACAGTTGAAATGCAAAACTTGCATCTCTTGCACCTTTACTAATCAAACTCTCAGAGACTCTCCCATGACCTGCGGTGGAGGTGTCAACAACTCGGGATCTGGACCCCCAGTGGGGAGGCTTCTTCCCCCTCAGACAGACTGATAGATCTAACACCTTCCACACACACCCACCGCCACCTTTAGCTCCCACCAATCCACTTCATCTGATCCCTGGCTGCAGTACGAGTGACAAGATGCGCTAGCTGAGGTGCGAACTCCATAATGACTTGAAGTCTCCCTCTTAACGATGAGAATCCCTGTGGAGAGAGATAACGAAACAAAACATAGCCTAACACTTACTTACTTACAAACATTCATACTGCTTTCTTATTTGCTTTTTGGGCAAATAAGTCTTTATAATGCTTTTAATAATGTTCTCAAATATTATTTATTATTTCTGAAAAATGTTATTTGTTTGTTTGATTTTTTATGTCACAACTTGTTTCAGAACGTTAACAGAATATTCAAAAGTAACGCTCCAAAATGAACACAATGGAATATTCTTTAAAGTTTCAAGCTTTGAATGTTAAAAAGATGATTTTTGTTTAAACCACTTTAATGGTTTTTGTCACTTAAGCTTAAGAGTTTATGGTTACTGTACGAAAAAAAAAATGTGTCTATGTGACTGCTCGTCATTTCATTTTGATGGGGGGGGGGAGGGGGGGGGGTTGCACACTTTATGATCTCAAAAGTAGACATTCAAAAAAACAAAAACAACCTGGAGCTATATTTATTTAAATCGATCAAATAAACAGATTATATTATGTTATATTATGACTTTGATTTATGTTTGTTAGAATCAGTGAAGTGACTTGTGGCCAGGTATGGTGACCCATACTTGGAATTTGTGCTCTGCATTTAACCCATCCAATGTGCACACACACACAGCAGTGAGAGGTGAACAACCACACACACCCAGAGCAATGGGCAGCCATTGCTGCGGCTCCCCGGGAGCAGTTGGGGAATTCACTCCCACCACCCACAATCCCTGCTGGTTACAAGTCCAACTCCCTATCCATTAGGCCACGACTGCCCCGATTTAATCAGCGCTGTGTAGAGAGAGACTTGTTGATTATAACAAAAAACTAAAAATTTGAAAGATTTTCTTTCAAAGTAGCCTAATAACCAATGGATCGGACAAAAACATTGTCAAAAATACTCTATGCATTAAGGAAATGACTAGCAATTAAAGATTTTTTATTTCAAATTCCAACAAAACAATAATAATGAAACAATACTAGGCTTAGCCTACCTGATAGACACTAAATAAAGTTTTTCCGGGCTATTTAAAAAAAATCAGCTTGACAAAACAGAAGTCCAATTTCTTACTGTAAGAAAAGGAAAAAAAATAGAGCCTATAAGCAGCTATAAAACTATAGTAGCCTACAAATTTATATATACAAATCATAAAATAAAACACAAATTATAGACTAATGGCATTCATTATTCACTAACGACTACATAAAAGTCTAACCAAAATGAATGCATTTAAATAGAAACTAAAACGCACCATAAGCCTATTCAGCACGAATAAGAAATGTTTCCCAAGAGATGCTCAGGCGCAATTGTTGGATTTATTTTTAATTATTTAAGGGATATACATTTTGTTTAGGACTATTTATTGTATTCCTTTTATACAGGCCTATGTCGTTTTATTGTGTTCTTCTCCCTACACAGATGCACACATCCTGATTTTGCAAAGTACTATGTGTCCCTAGTTCAACATATTTTGTTGACCCTGGAACAACATTTTAATGCAAAAAATATAGTCTTGACCCTAGCTCTACACCTAAACCTAACCTTTAACATGAGAAATGCCTAAAATCATGTTTAATGATAGATGACTGACACTGATGTACAAGCACCAAACACTGATTGTAAGCCTAAACTTCACAAAAATCTGGTTAATCACAATGTTGTTCCAGGGACATGTTGCACATCTTTTTTAATACAAAAGAACCAACCAGAACCATCTCTATCTATGATAGCACCTTATATTTACTAACATTACTAATATTTGCCTTTATACACAACCTGGCTCAAGACCATTTTGAATGGTTTCTGCAATTTCATGTTTTACTCAACAATAAAATGATTAAAATCATATCTCCCCTTCCAGTAACTCACACATGCACACATATATGCTAAAACTGACATGCAAAATATTTTTCGGAACCAGAATACAAGAATGCTTATAACTTTAGCTCAGCTGCTATGAATCCTCTTGAGTGTATTTTCCGTCACTAAAAATAATTTATTTTCATTGAGGCAACGCAGCATTTCAAAGATGGTCAGTGATTGGAACATGTTGCAGAACAGCTCAAACGCTCACATTTGGCTACATAATGTTTGGACCAGAATACTCTTACATAAACTCATTTGCATGACTTGTGAACAGTCCCAGTGAATGTGCAGCTCTTGTCTGGGAGCCAAGACTAAACCAGAATTGTACATTTTCTTTAGAAAGTGTGGTGCTTTCCAGTGATAAGGACCCATGGGTGTTGGAATCCGTTTGAATTGTGTTGCGATGCAGTTGCTAGGTGTTCCGGTGAACAAAAGGGACTTCTTTCAAAAAAAACAACCCAAAAAACATTGGACCAACTCAAAACGTTTAAATAGTCCTGTTATCTTACCACATGCATTCTTCCTGAACTGAAAGTTTCCTGTTCATTAGAAAATATACTGGCATAACTTGGATGCTCTTTATCTATCCAGCCACCCTGTGATCATTAGTCACATTTAACAATTCAGAAACCATGAGTGAAATCTAAGAACATGCACTTAGGGACTAAATTAACAGCCCCTAAAGGTGGACTCCATGTGTCTCAGAGCAATATTTCATCCTAAAGGCAAATTTTAATGGGCAGACGTCTCATGTGCCACAGTCTGTGTGGCTGTGTTGAAATATACACCTCCTCAGTTTATCTCTTAATGTGAGAGTTGACAGATACGGCTCTCCTTTGCAGAGGTGAGAGCATTCACAGCAAAGCCGCTGGTTATTTTATTGACATCTCACCTGCATCACGATGACTGAAGTCTTTATCAGTGTAGTTTAGAGGTGTGAGCATTTCATGTTTAAATCACCCTAATAAGATGCTAACAGTATATTTCCTTCTTCCTTTCTTCCTGTGGATCCTAAAGGAAAGAAACTGAATTTAATGACACATTTGTTACAGAAGGAATTGAATCTCACTCAACAGGGTTATCGGGACAATGATGCACCTTTATTTGCAATAACACTAAACATCCTTCTTATTACATGGCTTAACCTTAGACGTTCCCCTTCAGACGAGTTCACTCCGACATTACATATGGGAACAGACCCGCGTTATGCAGAGACACCGGTGCCGGCAGGCAAGCAAGTCAGCAGGAGAGTCTGCACGTAACCTTCCCAATGCCCTGGGGGCCAAATAGGGGCCCCATCGGGATGCCAGTCGAGCATCTCTGTGGGTCCTCATTGCGAGAGGAGAACCAGTCGACGGACAGACCCCATCTCTGAGCATAGGCCTGCCTTGCTGAGGGGGCCCTAAACTGAGAGATGGTGTTGATCACGGCTGCTGGCAAGCCGGAGAGGTCTGCCGCGTCCCGTCCAGGAGCCAGACGTGCAGGTTCCAGCGATCGGGTCGTGGGTGCCAAATCGTGCCCTTCCCCTGAGAAAGTAGGACTCTCCTCAAGGGGATTTTCCAAGGACGGGCTGCCGCGAGGAGCATTAGGTCAGCAAACCAGGTCCGGGAGGGCCAGTAAGATGCTACCAGCAGAACGTGCTCCTCGTCCTCCCTGATCGTTCGCCGGGTCTGTTCAAGGAGGCTCACTGGGGAAAAGGCGTACTTGGGCTCCAGAGGCCAGCTGTGTGCCAGTGCATACCTGCTGAGCGGCGCCTCGTTTCGGGAGTAATACAGCTGGCAATTGGAGGACTCGGGGGAGGCAAAGAGGTTTATCTTGGCCTCGCCGAAGTGGCTCCAGATCAGCTGGACTACCTGGGGGTGGAGTTGCGATTCTCCAGGGTGGGTGGACTGCCGTGTGCACGGTTGAGTGTCCCTAAAATACGAACAGCTTGCAGCGATTTCAGCTGCGTCTGACTCCACAGGAGTCAGTTGTGACATGCGGCGGGAGCATAGACCCCCCTGGTGGTTGATGTATGCTACGGCTGCAGTGTTGTCCGTCCGGACAAGCATGTGCTTGTGGAGCAGCATCGGTCTAAGCGACACAGGGCCAGAAGCACGGCTAACAACTCGAGGCAATTGATATGCCACAGCAGTCGGGCGCCTGTCCAGGGACCCAAGGCTGCTTGCCCATTGCATACAGCACTCCAACCCATGGAGGAGGCATCCGTGTGCACTACAACATGCCTGGACACTTGTCCTAGGGGCACTCCAGCCCGAAGGGAGGCAAGGTCTGACCACGGGCTGAAAAGGCGGCGACACTCCGGGGAAACGCCAATCCGGAGAGTGCAATGGTGCCATGCCCATCTTGGAAGTCAATCGTGTAACCAGCGCTGAAGCAGTCTCATATGAAGCAGCCCCAGCAGCGTTACTGCGGCTGCCATATGCCCCAGGAGCCTCTGAAATGTCTTGAGAGGAACCGCTGTCTTGTGCCTGAATGATCTCAGACACGTCAGCATGGCCTGCGCAAGTTCCCCCGTGAAGCAGGCAGTCATTTTGATCGAGTCTGGCTCCATGCCGAGATAAGAGATCCTCTGCACTGGACAGACTTTGCTCTTCTCTCGGTTGACCTGGAGGCCCCACTGGAGAACCTTGTAGTTACACGCTCGACCCTCCAACACAAACCGTAGAAGGGGTCTGTGGCGAGGCAAAGTCGAGATGTGAAAGTACGCGTCCTTCAGGTCTTTGGCGAGAGCATCTTGAACAGCAGCCTGAGAGGGGGCCGGTTCCAGGATGGGTCTCAGCCCACTGCACTTTTTGGGCACGATGGAGTAGGGACTGTAGAACCCTGACCTCATCTCGGCTGGAGGGACAGGCTTGATTGCGTCCTTCGCCAGTAGGACTGCAACCTCCACACAGAGGACAACGGCATCCATGTCTGAGCGAACACGGGTGTAGAGAATGGTGGGGCACCAGGGAGGGGACCGGCCCCAGAAGGATGAACGTCCTGGAGGCGGCCAGCTCTACGTCGGGCCGCTGATGTGGCATCGTGTGCCTCAGCGGTTGACAGAGCAGGAGGTCTGGGTGCCGCGGGGGGATGCCCTCGGCGACGAGCAGGCTGAGGATGCACACTTGGGGGCTTGGCATACTCCCTGCGCGGCAAGATGTGACTGATCGCCTCAGTCTGCTGCTGGACTGCCGAGAACTTCTGGCCGAAGAGGCCGACCTGGGAGATGGGAGCATCAAGAAAGCGAACTTTGTCTCCTGAGCAACTACCGTGGACATCACCTGGCCAAGGGCATGTGCGGCAACTTTCGTCGCCCTGCATCACCCCTTGGTCAGATCCACCCTCGTGCAGACGTTTTAATGCTTGGCCTGGTACACTTGTAGTGTGGCCATCGCATGCAGGGAGGTGGCAGCCTGCCCAGCAGCGTGGTAATAAGGTCTCCGATCTTTCTCCTGTAGACTCGAACAGCATGCACTGCATGAGACGAGGCTCCGAAAGCGAAAAGCTGCAAGTGCAATCCAGCCGTGCCCTCTTATACTCACGCTGTGATAAGGTGCACCTGGCTGTGATTATTGCACGCCTATACTCATTGGCCTTTTCCAAAGATTCGAAGACGATTGGTCTCTCAAGTGAGATCCCATATGTAACGTTGGAGTGAACTAGACTGAAGGGGAACTGTATTTTATTATAGTGTTTAGTATTATATTGTAAAACTGAATTAAATATTTTATTAGATTCATTAGTTTCTCGCTCTATATAGTAAGAAAATGTATGTAAATCATTTAACAGGTTTTTACTGTATTATTTTACAGTTTCATACCACTAAAATTATTTTTACATAGTAGGAAAAAGGCTGTTCGTGAAAATGGTCAATAATACAATTAAGCGCTATTATTATACAAAATGCTCATTACATATATACAAAAGATAACGAACTGAGTAACAGTACAATCCCTGCTACAAATTAATTCTGCTTTTCAAAGAAGAAAAGATGTTGGTAAAAAAATGCTGGTAACCAAGCAGTTTTGGAGACTTCCATTACATGAGCCAAAAAAAAAAAAAAAATCTTATCAATAAATAGATAATTATGTATGAAATGTTTGATTTGAATGAATCAGAATCAGGAAATCAAGGAAAATAATGCATAGCATTGCATAGAAAAAATAAACATAAAACAATTTTTGCTACAATACAATTCTACATTCCTGTGGTCAAAATAATGATTTGACAGAGATTTCTGCTGGAGATAGGGGAGGTGTGAATGTGACTTCACACTCCTGCAGCTGAGTGACTGAGGTCGAGAGCTGCTCTAATAACACTCAAATAAACGCCTGATGCTGGGAGCCAGGTCCTTTAATCAGGAGCCCCTGGGAACTGACTATCTGGGAGAAGCTTTACTATGGTCTCTCATGGGATAATGACATGACTTTCATTTTTTATGTGTTAATTAGATAGAAAGTTCGCCCCATAAATTAAACATCTGTCATCACTTACTCACACAAAATTTTTCTTTACCTTCCAAGAATCACATAATTATATAGTTTAATATCATGTGAAAAAAATATATATATATATATTTGGAATTACATGTTGAGTAAACTTGAATTTGATTGAATTAGAATTTTTAAAACAAACAAACAAACAAACAAATGTTTAGTCAAGATACATTAAAATTCAATGCATTCATAATTCCATGTCTTTTATAAAATATGATTACTGTAATTTGAGTAAAAAACAAAATGCATTATTGTGTATGTATTATTAAAATAGATTTCAAATATCTTGAAAAGAAAATAGGTAGTTTGGCCTATTTTTATTTCCTAGAGAAAATAAATTACAAAACCTTTTTTATTACTTTTATTATAATAATTTTAAAAAATTTTGTCAATGACATTAGTGCCATGTGGTGCAACTAAAAATGTCATGTGGTTCAGAGAAAAAAGGGCTAAAACAAAAAATTATATCATAGAGAACTGTGAGTCGAAGTCTCTTAAAATGTCATTTGAATTTGTAAGCTGTAATAACAGGTCCGCTGAACTACTTTGAACACAGCACTAAAAACAGAAACATTATGTGTTTTACCCATTCATTTACACAACAACAGTGTTTTTGGGGCCTGAAAATGGGTTAGCATGTGCAGTGCATGTTTTTGAAAAACAATCCCCTAATTATCTGTTTAAACTACAACATGTGAATTTGTGCAGACTATAGCTATGCTTTTGACTTGTTGGTTACACCACATGACATTTGATGCTCTTCTGGCTTAATTGCTATGTTCTTTAACTGTGAACCTCAGCTGCACTGAACCTGCAGAACAGGTCAGACCCTGAGAGAGGGAGGGTGAGCGGGATGGACAGAGTGTGTTGGCAGTGTGTGTGAGCAGGGGCGTCAGTGGGCAGATTGTATGTGTACAGTAGCTAGGTGAAGCAATCCACCGATCTGCTTGTACACTCATCTCTATAGCTGCGGTCTCCATGGTGACTCAGCCGAGTTTTTCACTCCACCAGCCGGAGTGACACACACAACGCCGCTAGCATGCACAAAGCCTGCATTCAAAACCCTCCTCTCTGCACCCACACGGGTACAGGATGCTGCAAAACCACAGGCCTCTCATCTCCCCCTTCTCTCACTTTCGCTCACTTATTGCCCTCCGTTTCTGATAAACAAGACCACTGTGGGAGTCAGTCCACACATCTGGATTTTTATTTGTATTCAGCAGATGTAGAGCACTGGAAAGAAACTTTTAACGTATGGAACAGTGACCCTGTTCTTTAATTGACTTAACACCTTTGTTAGCATTAGGCTATTTTCATAAAATCACTTAGAAACCATGTGTTTGCAAAGGATCCAGTTTTTCCATGCAATGGCAACTCTGCAAAAAAGCCTATTTCCTCAGGGTAAAAAAAAGTTATTGTATTATGTCACATTGTAAGATGCAGCATGAGATGTAAGCTCACATTTATGAGACAAAAAGTCACAAATGTGAGACCACAATTTTATTTGATTTTTTTTCAATAAATAAATAATCTTTGATTAATTGCAATGACTGCAATCTGTTATCTCCCAACTGCAATTATAAAATTGAGATGTAAAATCATAATTACATTTAAATACAAAATTGAAGAATTAATTGTTAAAATTATTTTACTTTATAAACTGATTTTCTTAAATCATGAAAAAAAAATCACAATATAAGTTTTAGCTTTTTTAAATACTTAAAAAATAAATAAAACATCAGTTTTTTTTCATATCTCACAATTGTGATTGTAAAATCAACACAATCTTTTTATAATTTTTAATAAATAAATAATCTTAATTTATTTCAATTAAAAATTGTACCATGAATTTACTTTAATGTACCATGAAACCGTAATTAATCAGCTTAGAAAAGAAGTTCCACTGCTTCTGAAGTTAGGTTTTTGTTAAGCACCTTGTTTTCCCCTGACATTCACTGACACAACATCAGATGACATTTTCATTATTACGGTAACTTGGGGGCCCGGTCATTTGAAACATCTCATATCAAGAGTAAATCTAAAAGCATAATTGAAAACAGAATATCAGCTTTAAAAAACTGAAAGTCATTGATTTTTCAGTCTTACACATCAAAAAACCTGATGACAGAAAATGTCCATTCTGTGCAGTGCTCAGGGGCTTTTCGTTATCTTGAAAGACTCTCTTTTAACGTCTCAACATCACTCATTAGAATTGTAAAGGGAACTTCCATTCAGGAGGGAGAGATTCAATTAGAGATGATTTTTGCTGCATATTCAGTGCATGAAATCTCATGCAATTTGCTAATTCGTTGGATGATTTTAATAAAATATTTGCATATTTAATTTTTGTTGTGCTATAATTTTTTCAGAATATTGCATTCAGTCTTTTTTTTATCAGTTTTATCTTGCCAGTTTAGCACAAGTTACATTAATTATAGGCCTCGCCATTTCTGGGTGAAATTATCCACAAATAAACCTTTTTCACTCTTAAACTCAGATTAATGAGGAATACAAAGAAGTTGACGAAGAGATTATATGAAAAAATGAGAGATTTACAAGAGCAGCATTTAAGCTCGTAAACAAAACAAATGCAAAATGCACAGGTGCCGATGATTGACAGCTCCTCTATCATCGGACATTAGTTCATTTCAGTATGAATGACTTCAGGGTGAATACGTCAGTCGCAAGATATTATCATCACTGCAAGTGAAAATAAAATGCAAATTAATACCAGGAATTCAAAACAGGCATGTGTTCGCACAGTACAAAACCCACTGACCCAGTGTTCCACATATGCAGCTGTGTATCCAAACACTTAACAAATGGCATGTCTGCAACACTTCTAAGTTTACAGGTTTTCATCGCCCGTTGCTAAGTGCAGCGAAAGAGACCAAATTTCGGCATTTAAACAGACAGGTAATCTCTTGTATTTGCCTTGCAGGCTAACTGGTAATTTTCACTTTCTTCCTTATTGTTATTTTCCCTCACTCTTTCCCACCACCTGCCAACTCATAATGGTTTAAGGCTAATTGAGTAAGTGCAGCCCTCCTTCCGTCCATCTGTTTCCCTCTATTTTACTCTTTTTCCCTCCAAAACACAGTTCAGGTTACCGATTTAAACATCTTTTTCTTCATCTACCAGGCTGTTTCCTTCAGAGCGATTTATCTGGTTGGAAAATAACATTCAGACCTTTGTAACAGCGATATTAGTAAACTCGATTTATCACAGCAGGTGCATTCGGCAGAACGTTATCATTGATGATTCACGCTTATTTTATTGCTAACTGGGACGTTTTAATTGGGAACTTTTCTGCCCCTCAGTGACGTCTTTTCAGAGTGCAGTCGGTGATGATTCAGCGAGGAAGAGCAATTCAGGCCGCCACTCGCTGTAGGAACTAATGAAGTTTATCTTTGAAGTATTGCTTTAATGTGCAATTATTTTCCCCATGTTTGAAATTTGCAGAACAATTCATCTGAGTGATCATTTCAATTTGACTAACATTTGCATTTTTTTATCCTTTATATCAAAAGTGCCATTTTTTTACCTTTAAAAATCTACAGTAGTCTGGCAGTCAAGACTAAATTTGTTGTCAGTTCAACTTTTATTATAAATCAAGTGTAATCTATACGGCATTCTGATGACAGGCTCATTTGCTGAATTTTAATGCAGTGTGTGCAAAACTAAACTAAGTGTGTTGTATCAGAGTTTTCTCTTATGCGCAGTGCAAGAAACTACAGGGTATATTTAGCCTCATTAGTGTTGCCAAATTAATAAACTCAAATCCAAATGCTATATCGTGGAAATAAACCACGTGTGAAATTATAGTGACCCACACCCCCTACATAATCAAATCCATGGATGGCTTTATGAGCCGAACCCAAACAACAAGCCCGAAGATGCTTAATAAGTGTCGCTTATGATAAGTGGATATGGCAACCCTTTAAGAGTGTGCTCTGCCAAGTAGCCTTCCAAAACCATAACAGCTCTGATGGAGATTTTGTTAAAGCCATCAAACATAACAAGTCTTAGTTTGCTGTATTATTACAAGTAGTGCAAATTTAAACTTTGATTAAAACTGCAGTTGTTGTCAAATAACTTCATAGGGTCTGTTGTTTCAACTCAGTATTCTTTTGTTATTTTACTGTCTACATTCATTCACGTTTGTTTCTGGGAGTACAAGTGGTCTCACAGATGTGAGTCATACTCACTGCAGGCGAACAATAAAACAACACTCAAACCCAATCACGCATGCAGTGGTGACATCAGAGTGGGCCTGCTGACCTCATCACTGCAGGTCTCATGAGAGGTGGGTTGATTGTGTGTGTGTGTCAGGCTTTAAGATGGAGTAGGAGGGTGTATGACACCCCCTTACACTCCCCACCCTTCCTTACCCTGAGGCTCTTTTATAGGATCCATCTTTGGAGTACATCGGGGGTCCACATGCTCAAATAGACAAACTGTTGAAAAGCTGCACGTGGAAGTCCTATTAAATCTCAGCGTGTAAATGCAGTTGGTGCCTGGCTAATTGCAGTGTTATATCAGAAAGTCATACTACTGACAATTATTGACAAACTGCACCAGAGAGCATGGTAATGACTGGGACATTTATGGCGCTTTTCCACTGCATAGTACGGTACGGTTCAGTACTGCCCACTTTTGGGGGGGTTTCCACTGGGAACAGTACCTGGTACCAGGTCCTTTTTTTAGGTACCCCCTCAGCCGAGGTTCCAAGCAAGCCGAACCGTTACCAAAACGTGATGTGTAAACTCTGCTGGTCACTGATTGGCTGGAGAAAATCGTCATTACTGCGCCACTGAATTTGCGACACAAGACACAACAGACCCGCTAGATTTAAATCAGCGCAGCCAGCGAAGGATCGGACACAACTTTTTTGTTTGAAGAAACGCACCTTTTTGTTTTAACCAAAAATGGCTGTTTCGTGGTCCATTGAGGAAGTACAGATGTTCCTCTCATTGGTAGCCAACGAACATCCACATACTGTGAATGAAGAACACCATTCCGTCGATATACTCCATTGTTTTGTGTTTGTTTGTGGCGCGCTTACGATGATGTCACGGCAGTAGAGGCGGCGCAACTATAACGACACATGAATAATCCCACCTACTCTAAAACGGTACTAAACTGCAGTGGCAAAGCAAACCGAGCCGAACCGAGCCGTGCCGTGTCATAACGAGCCATGCCGAGCAGAGTCGAGTCGTACAACGCTGTGGAAAAGCGCCACTAGGTTGGCTAATGGCCCTCAGCCCTCCAATTCAGCCAAGAAACTCCTTTGATTTGCCACCTCGGTAAGAGATGAGCTTTAATTAGCATGTTAATGGCACAGCTGACTGAACTGTGATAACAGACTAAGGTTGTATTCTCTCTGTAACCCTGACAATAAAATAGAACAAAACCTAGAGTGGTTTCCTCAGCAACAGCCCTCCTTAAGTTTTATTGATGGTGTGCATGTTTAGTAAAACTTGCAGAGATAACAGTAGCTATTCACAGCTGCACATACACGGACACATAAACATAAATAGGCATCCTCCGTAGACATTCTATAGGCACACATCACGTATGTGAATGCTTAGTTGCATGCAATCACAAATGCATCCGTTTCCAATTCAATCAGTTACTCATATATGATTTTAAGCCAATACCAAAAAACGCTAACTTTCTTTAGCAACTGCTGTTATTTGACCTTTATCTGGCAAGCGTATTTTCTAAAGAAATTCTGTATGTTTGCATAGTTTTGAACAAGTTTGACCTGCAATGATCCTAGAAGCATATACACAAATTAATATTATTATAATAAACTGTATTCCAGTTGGCATAAATCATATGAAATGCAAGTCTTCAGTGCAGTTTACCATGGGTCAATTAACCAGTGTGATAAATTGTCTGTATTCATTCGTTTATTTATGGATGTGCTGCAGGCATCATATCATGTTTTTTGCAAAGTTTTTTTCTAATTTGACAAATTTTTGAAGTCAAGATATGTAACCAGGACCACAAAACCAGTAATAAGGGTGATTTTTTTTTTTTTTTTTAACTGAGATAGCATCATCTGAAAGCTGAATAAATAACTTTGCATTGATGTATAGTTTGTTAGGATAAGACAATATAGGATAGGCCAGGCCGATATACAACTAATCTTTTAAATATTTAAAAAAAATAAATATACAAATCCTTTTTTCAAATGAACAAATGCATGTTAATCATAAATTAAGTTTTGATGTATTTACGGTAGGACATAATGGAACATGAAGTTTGCGTAATTATTTTGGCATAAAAAAAGAAAAAAATTGTCCCATACTGTATTGGTGGCTATTGCTACAAATGTGCTACTTATGACGGTCCAGTGTCACTTATGTCCTCCTCAGTGTCTAACAGTGAGCATTGCGTGCATCTATGGTCAGTTATATTTTCATTGTCGTAAAGACTGAGGTAAACAATATGTCAGTGTGTTAAGTTCACTGTCTAGCCCACGTGTTGCGTAGCGGAGGATCTCGCCGCGTCTAGTGTGGGCGTAGGCTGTGACAGTGACGCTTGATCGCTGCTGAGGGGGATTGCCTCGCGAGTGGGCGGGAAACTGAGACCGCGAAAAAGCAAACAGCCAAGCGCGCTCTGTAGCGGAACATTCTCGTGCGGTTACCATGACGCCGAGAGAGTGGGTTAACGCCGCTCTGCTCTGACCTCTGGGTTGGTATTTGTTTGAGGTAAAGGGAGCGATTCCAGAGGTTTGTGTATGTCTGTGTTGTGGGTGCGAGGGTACTAGTCGATGTTCTTTATGATTATGGTTGTGCTGTACTCGTGACGTAACTTACCTGACACATGGCGAAAGATTTTCCCTGAGACAGATACTTTCAGTCAGTTATAATGGTCCACGGGTTGTCACTGAGTTTAATTCCATTTTTAATGTTGTGTTTAATATAAACATTTTGACGTTCCAACACCATAATCATAAAGTATAGTGTTGTTATATTTCAGTTTGCTTTAAACATGTTGACACTAAGGCTAGAATACACTCACTACACAACCTAACGAACAATGTTAATCCTGAGGACCAAAGACTTATTGACTTTGTAAATAGAGGGGAAAAACGCATCTCTTTTTATAGGAGTGACATGAAAACAATGTGTGTTCTAAAATCAGTTCAGAATATCAGTATTTTATGATCTCAGATGACTGGGTGGAATTATAGACTGAAATAAAAAAATAGTAATAAGACCTTCAGCAACTAGTATAAATTCCTTCAAATCATACATTTCTGTATACCCAAAGCATACAAGTAATTTGCAATCTGCCATCGCTAATTACGATACTAAACATCTGATAGATAATACACATAACTTCTTTAGCATTTCTGATATACCATAATCTCCTGAAACAATTCATAAAGAAGCAATGCATGAAATTGTGCTTGCAAAGAGTATCTCAATATTGTTATTTAGTTGATGGCTTTCTATTGCTTATGGCCTGAATATGGCGCTAAATTTGTTACTTTTAGTTCAAAAGTATCAAATATATGGCATATAGTAAACTAACCTACACTAAACCATTCCTTTATGATGTAAAATAACCAAAGAGATCACAGGAAACCCAGACAGCTTTTTATTGTAGGTATATATATTATAAGTTTAAAGGAGCAGCTGTGTTTAGTTTGCATCAGTCTTATTTACCAGAATGTATATTATGAACCTGTGTGCAATTGCACTTGCTTGCACAATACTGTTGCAGTAAATGCCAGTAATCAGATTACAGCGTTTGTTAGCATAGCGATTAAAAGGGCACCTCTTGCTTGCTTGCTTCACATTTAACTGATCAATAAATGCTCTAATGACACAGAAGAGAGCACATTTTGTTAGACAGAAAAACAGAGCAGAAGGGAGGGGGGAGTGAAGATATTTCGAGATTGTACTGGAAGTCATGTGGTATTTCCACTAGAGGACCCCCTACTTCCTGGTTTCTGCCGAAGCCCCGCCTTTGCCCTAATATGGTCAGTGTTGAGAGTAACATGTATGTTGCGTCACTGATGAAATTATGCAGCTCCTTCCCACCTCCTCCCCATCTCCTATCCACACTGTTTTTGTTCTCAGAGCATTTGGCTGCCCTCTTATGTACTGCCTTTACAAGCGACTGCTTGTTTTTTCGTACAGGCCGTCCTGCCCTTGCATATTACATTTTTTTAAAAGTGTTATTGTTAGGAGAATTCAAATATAGAAATAACACCAAAAAACAAACACACTGCAGTAGTGTAAGGGGACTTTTTTTTTTCTCATGACATGTCACCAGAGTTCACCCTGAAGGGCTGGTTTTTATATTTGCATAAACGTGAAATAGAGAATCTTGTTGCACATGGGGAATTTCTTGCATGGCCGATGCAAATTGAACTGTTTTATTTTTAGCTCATGTATTTAGTTGCACAATTGCACATGGAGTAACTAGTTGTAGGAAATGTACAATAATATTACATATGCAGTGATTGCACTGACAATTGCATTTTCTTTTACAGGCATGCCTTTTATATATTAAATATTAGCAATAGTGTTGATGTAGTCACACATGCCCTTCAACAAATGAGCAAAAAAGATGAGTAGGGATGAGTAATTCATGTCAAATATGCAGATTAGTCAATAATATCTGGTGTTTTCCACCATGCTCTTTTGGGCGAGAGTTATTTTAGAAAATCACAAATTTACCGATCTCAAAATTTATGTTTGTGGCTTGTCAGAGAACTCTGGACTTTCATTATAAGCCAGGCTACCGCATCACAGTCTGAGCTCCGTCGATGTGTTTGTGCGCAACCTGCTTGAAACACTCATCACCTACACTGCCCATCAGCATCGCCCACTTGCTGAGTGGGACTCTAGGATGGCTCTTCTGGTTCCGGTAAAAGAGACCTTTAAAAGCCTACATGTATGCAAACACGCATGCACAAACACTGGGTTTCCAGGTATCTCATTTGCACAGCTGATGTTTGTTTTCTGATTCAAATTCGATACAAGGGATTGCCTGGATGAATATGAAAATGAGATACAAGAGGAAGAAGCTTTTATGGTGAATGAGGTTGTATTGGTCTGTGTTAACTCTATTTAGTGGCCGTCTGCAGCCTCAGAGATGTAGTAAACTGTGCATGTATGCTTAACATGATGACTCATATTAACAGCTTCCAGTGCACTGGACTCCATGAAAGTGTCAAGCTGCTTGTCACCCCTGCTGCTGCACTGCACACAGATCAAGCAGCCAAAGTCATGCAATGTCACCTTTTACCCCATTTAATGACCTTTCTAAGTGCAGCCAACTATTACCCAATGGTTCACATGATATATTTTCCGTACCAACATGAAATGAAAACACGAGAGACTGATCCTGTCTGTATCAGATACATCAAGTACCCTGATAACAAATAACCTGATTTAAAACACCACACAGTTGGGCTGTTAAGGTTACAGATGATCCTGCAAAACAGGCTCTGATGAGTAATCAGACAAGTCAGTCATTTCATCCATGACTTGCACTTAACATCGCTGAGCCCCACATATACTACACTAATGTACAACCTTGAGATTATAGACAATGAAAAGAAAAGTGAAGAGATTTGTTTTCAGAGTTATGCCCTGCTGGCATCTCTAGATCTTAGAGAGTCACTGTCTCTCACCTCCTCCCATTCCACCTGTGCTGGGTGCACGGAGTCTGGCAGCAGCGCTGGGCGCTATGCCCGGGTCAACACTTCACAATATTACAGACTGAGTGTTCTCAGAGTGCAGCTCAGATAACTGCTGCATGGTAGATCTGTCTGCATGAGCTTGTTTGGAGAATTCCTTGGTCCGCCGGAAACAGTTTTGATGCTTTGCAAAGATTTGCGTAGAACTGTCTTAATGTGATTTAACTAAAAACACTAACACTGAAATTATTTGCTTTCCTTTGAAGAACATTTCTCAGAGGAGGAAGAGTGTTTGGAGATCTCACAGTGCTCCACATGAAGCCATATGCAAATTCACTGCTTGAGGGGATATTTTCTTCCTCAAAAGAAGTCACCAAAGTTTTTTCCAAAGGATAAGAATTTGCATAAAAGTGTGGGATAAATATTTGCATAGAAAATCCTTTTTTTCTTTCTACAGTTCACAAGTACACATGAGGAAATTTAATTGTCTAGTTATGCAAATTAACAATGGGTCAGTTTTTAAAATGCACTGACCCATCAATCACAGTTTTTATTTTATTTTATTTTTTTTTTTTTTTTTTTTAACAAATAATTATGATAATAATGGGAGATATATTTCCACACGCTTTTTAAAATGTACCTCCAGGGTACATTGGAATCAAACTATAAAAGGTTTTCAGCAGAAGCAGATTTTTGGTAAATGCAGCACAACACATCATGATAACCCAGTCCATTAGAAATCAGGCTGGGAATTGCATGCACCAGCATGTTCTTCCAGCCTCTGTTCTCACAGTTTTATGGAAGAACATTTTCACACACTCATTTTTTTTTTTTCTCCATAGGGAACAAAGCTTTCTCTGAATCCCAGTATTCTCTTTCTAGGCAGGGACATGTAGTTTCTGCCTGCGGGCGAGAGTTCTTCATCAACCTGAGCTGTTTTCTTTCTCTGCCTGGCCTGCTTGACCCGTTTCTCTTGCTGCAGTCCCGGAGGAACTCGTTCCTGTTTGTGAAGTCCTGTGAGTATTGGAGGACTTATGCATGTGCGTGAGGAAATAGAATGCATCTCATTCCTGCTGTAACAAACAGAAAGTTCCATGTCTGTTTAACTCAGCAGGCCTGTTCTGTTACCCTACTTTAAACAAAACTGCTGTCATTATTTATAATGGATATTAATGCTTAGATATGCTTGGTATTTGCGCCTCTTCGCAACACACAATGTACAATTTAGGTGCAGTTTCTGCAAATGTGTCTTTTATGGAATGTTGTTTATGGAAAATGTGAGTGCTGCTTTCCAGTTAAGACCACAATGCTAGGGTGTTCTGGTTGTTAAGCGAATGCTCTATGTCAAAATAACCCATCAAGTCAGCACAGATAGTGGGCAGCACACTAACATACTGCATGCACTACAACCATCCCAAGTTCAAATCCAAACTTAAGGACCTTTCCCGTCCCGCCCAATATCTCTCTCCTACTTTGCTTCCTGTCATTTTCTAATCTGTCCATCCTAATATAAAGGCTGTCCAACTCTGTAAATCTAAAATCTAAATAATTTCAGTGTTTCTAAGTTGTAAATACAACTTGAGAAGCGTTCACGTCTAATTAATGATTTAACATTTATAAACAAATTCCAAACCTCGTATTTACAGTAATTACGATAGCATTTGAAGGCAGCATTATTCGGGTCCTTCAATATGGTTAATTCATTCATTTATTTTTATAGCCTGACAGGCTAAAATCGTAAAGTTGTGGTAACATTATTGCAAAATATTGCTTTCAAAAAATGTCCGTGCACAAAGGAACAGGCAGCTTTTGGTTGGTCAGTGCAGAAAATTCATTACGACCATCTTGACACCTATGCAAAATATACAAGGGAACATTTTTCATTCTCAAACTAAATTTCTGATTGCACAAAATCCTATTGAAATCATTGGATTTGGATTGAATTGTCAAGAGAAATTTTAAATGTGACCTTCCCTTGATTAATATACAATATCTGTAGCATAAACAAAAAAAGTCGAATATTTTGGCTAAGGGGTTTAGATGGCTTTTTTATGAGCTTCATTGCTCAGAGATGACTTAAAATTGTTTATTTTGAACACGCCTAAAGTCAAAGGTTTAAGTTAAGCATTGCTTACTCAGCTGAAAAGGAAAAGGTACTCAGCACATTATTGCCTGTGTGATATCAACAGCAAGTCAAACCGAACATCAGAAACCATTTTTCTTCATGAAAATTTCCATTTGAAAAAACAAAGCTCTACACTCAGTCCAAAATGTTAAAAAGAGATTAAAATACTCATTTCTGGTTTAAGGTCGGTGCTGTCCAAGCTGCTTATTTCTGAATCATTCGCTTTCATCTGTGTTTCCTGTTTTGAATGAGGCTATGTTGCATTTGCAGGTGGTGGGAAATCTCACGCTTGCTCTCTTCTTTCACACCCACTTTGTGCCCCTCAAAAAACACAGCAGAAGCAAAAACATCTGCTGAAGTCTGTGGGAGAACAATGAATTAAAACTTTTTAAAAATGCCCAGAGCCCAAAACAAATATACAATCTTAGGGTATTTCAGGGTCTTTCCTTTCCTGTTGGTGCATGAAACTGCTGTCAGCCACTCTGTGTGTGAAGACCGTGAGAGCTGAAATTATATAAGAGCTCACAGGACTTAAACTGTGTGAAGGTGCTGCTGGGAAACAAGCATGGGCCTGATGGCTGTGCCTCAGTAGGATCTGATCACCACCTTTTAGATCATGGTTGTGCCAGTGATGAAGGCTGATGATGCAAACCTTTATAACAAGAAGTGACCAAACTCGCTCCTGGAGGTCTAATGTGAGGCCCTGTCCCAAATCTGACCCTAAACCCTCACAGTATTCTTCTGAGTCCACACTTTTCTGATATAATGGCTAGATATATATAACTTGTAAGGTAGAAGTCTGTTGCAGTCATGGTTTTAATCCACATTTTGTTTGTCTCCCTGGTTTAACACACGTGATTCAGATCATCAGTTCATTAGCAGCGAGCTCCATGTATTAAAAATTCCAAGTAGTATTGAAAATTACTATTATGACCTTTGTATGCAGGCTGTGTGTGTGTCAGATAAAGGAAACATACAAAATGTGCAGAGCACATTGACTGAAAAGCATTGGTGTATGGTTTATGTGTACACAGCAGACAATGTAAGTCCACAAGACTGCAAGTGCAAATGAAGTGTGCTATTTGGAACAGGGCCTGCGTCTAGTGAAGACCTTGAATGACTTCCTTAAGGTGTGTACTTTGGAACTAAACTCAGCAGGACAGTGGCCCTCCAGGAACAGGTTTGGACACCCCTCTCATTAAGAGAACGGGGCCTGGAGGACTACCTTCCTGTGGAGTGCATCTCCTGTACAGGTGTTTACAGACCCATAGAGTTTGCTTGCTGTTTGCAAGCTTAAAATACATCAAAAACTTTGGACCAGAATGTATTTGATAGGCCACGACTTTTCTGCTAAACTTTGACCTGGAATTCAATTCTAAGGCCATGAAAGACGGCCTACTAAATCTAGTAGAAAAATCCAAATGACTCATTCTTCCCTGAGGCTGTGAAGAGTTGGTAGGGCCAACTCAGCAGGAAGTTGAGATGCTGGGTATTTAACTTCTCACAAGCACCTTTGTGTGCTCCAACTCCCTTCATTTTTCAAATACTTATGCAAATTAGGTTAATGAGAAAATGGTTAGTGAGCTGCTAGCTTTTGAGGATCTGAGTGTGTTTGTGATTAACCGGCCCTGCTGAATGTTTAACATACTGCTCTGATTTAACAGCTTCCATTGGACAGCCACCATTGTCACCTAAACCTGATCCCTACCCTCCAGCCCTGGATTTAACGTCTGATGTCTCATCCATGAGAAGATGATTTAGGATCCAGATAAACCTATTTATGACCTTAGTCATGGTGTCACCTAAAAAGGTGTTTTTTTATCCCACTGAAGCACTGATCTTTAAAGTTGAGAGTTAGTATTCTTTCAATTGTGACCTAATTTGCTTTGAGAGTTTGTATAATGGCCAGTCCACCTGAGTACATGTATCCTGATGCAACCCACAGTTCCTCCTCAACACTGCTTTTCAGTTACTAATAATCTCCTCAGGAGCCCTGCTTCAAAACACAGCAGAAATATTTAATTTAATTTCTCCTCAGACTCAGCTTTGATGCAGCATTAATGTCCTTAGTTGACTCCTAAAGTCTTGAGAAGGACAGCATGTGTACTTATTAAAAACCTGATGGGTTTCTAATGGTAATCTGATCTGTAGCAAGCATTTCAGGACACAGATGTTCCTACAGGACCAACCTTCAGCTTCCATCACCGTGATGACCTGATTTGCAATTAAATAAGATTTGGTTGGCATACACAAAGTAAAAGTGCCAAGTCCTTTTTTAGTATTTCCTCTGCCTGGCACTCTACAAATTAAGAGTTTGCCATTTTCATCCAGCTGAATCCCTATTGTTTATTTTGAAGGAGAGATAGTGCAGTTGTGCACAGCTGATATATCATCCAGGCTGCGCATCTAATGACACAGCACTTCAGAGAGCTGTTATACGGTGACCTCACTACCACTGTGTAAGTGAGATGGAATATTAATGATGGTGCTGCGCCACCACCTTTGTTTTCAACGCTTCTCCCACGGTAAAGTGCTTGCGCAGGCCGCTGGCTGTGTTTGTGTTTGGTTTGTGACGTCTGTTGAAGGGTTAACGTGCTGGGGGTCTGTTGTATAAACATTGCATTGAACATGACGTGCACCAGGCCCAAAGGTGATGTCAAGAAGAAGCTGGGAATCTCTAAATGCCTACGCAGATCATACACATGCAAACATACGTGCATATGTGTGCACTTTTAAGTACAGATATCTAAGTTATATACCAGGAATGTGTTTCCTCTTTAACCCACATTTTTGTACCTTTTTGAGAAACTCACAACATTGCACATTGTCATTACCATAATAAAAATAAAAAAGTAATAGTAGTAGTTTAGTGGTAATGACCTGTTGCTGAACTTGTAATGTCAAGCACACTCATTTCAATTTGCTGAATTTTCACATTTTACATTTGTTACGTCTTCATATTCCTAATTTAAAAAAAAAGCATGTTGAGCATCAAGTTAAGTGTTAAACATCTTAATGCATGTAACATTCAGGTTAAAAAGTATTAGGGTAAAAACTGCACTGTACATTTGTACAGATATTTCCAACTATAAAAGCATGATCATATTTCCTTCAGAAAGTTGTCTAATGAAATGGCACAAAACTCTTATTAGATTAGAATAATCATATTTGCCAGTATGCAGCTAGTTGTTATTCCTATAGGCTCAGCACATCCCTGTCCTGATCGGATCAGCACATCACTGTCCACCAATCAGGAGATCTTGTGTTGCACTGAGCTCATGCACTGACTCACTGATCACATGATTTAAAAGGAACCCCTCATCTGTTTTTACTCCTCCCTTTCCTGCTTTTGCTTTGCTCTCTCCTCTTCCAATAACACAGTGTCTTCCGGGAAAGAGAGAGGGAGCAGAGATTGAGGCTTAGTGTGTGTGTGTGTGTGTGTGTGTGTGTGTGTGCAAGAGAGCCAATTCCCTTTTTTTCCTCCATGAGGTCAGACTACATTTTGTGTTGCTGATCTCAACTCTGGAAAAGTAAGTGGCCTGAGCCAACTAAGTCAGAGAGTGAGGGTGTGTGGACCTCTGAAGTGACTTCATTGTCTGCTTTACTGGACTGCTGCACTAACACCTCATTGTCATGCGTTTGTTTTCCATTTATGGTCATTTATTGAGCCGCTTTTTGTGAAATGATTACAAATCATTCCAAAGGGACGGGGCTTTCCAGGACCGAACACAAAGACTCAAGATACTCACAAAAGACAGTGTGACATCAGTTCTGAGGAGCTGGCAGAAGCTGCTGTCATGGGATGCTGAGTCAAGATGAGCTCATGAAAAACAAAGCACCTGACATGCGTACTGTTTTTCTCCAGATGTTCGAACTTTAGGTTTGAACTGATCTGCTCATCACATTTATGCTGATGTAATTTACAGGAAAGTGCTCTCAAATGCAATAACTAAGGGGGTGCTTGCTAAACCCTGTGTACACTGACAGCGATTAAATCACTCAGCGTTGCTCTGTGCTTCTAGGACTCGTTCCTACTGCAGCATGCATTACCTTCTAATCGATGCATCACATCAATGTTCATTTGCATAAATTTGGACTAGGACTGTAATATTTGTTGTCGATTGTTTCATTTTAATTGCATTCTTTATTTTAGGATTCAGTCATGATTTACTTTGATTTCATCTGATTAGATTTCATTTGTAACAATTTATAATTATATAATTCTTTCATGAAGTATGCTAAAGAGTAACTGGTTAGAAAATTTGTACTATATACTGTACTGGTGGGCTGGTGCATTATATATATGGTGGTGGGCCGTTATTGGCGTTAACGTGCTGCGTTAACACGAGACTCTTATCGTGCAATAAAAAAAATATTGCCGTTAATCTATTCGATTCGGAATATTTCATAATTGTTTTTTTTTCCTGCATATCGCACATGTGCGCTCAAGATGCCCTGGGCTTCATTGCACAGAATTTGCACTGAGACACATACACATTGCTTGACAGTGTGTGCTTCCAACCGTTTTACTTTAGCTATGTTTTTTATGCACCCTTTGGAATGTATTGGTATTAGATGCAGGAAACCTGCGCACTGATGACTTTGTCACTGACAGTCACGTGCGCTCTGTGTTTGTTTGTCTTGAAGCAGCTGCGCTTGCATTTTCAAATGCTTTTATAGAAAACTGATGAACACACCGTCAGTTATGTTTTCAGAGCAGAGCAAAACATCTGATATATCGACAGAGATCCGTGCAT
>JAUMHQ010000066.1:17372490-17398390 GCA_032361165.1 Enteromius paludinosus
CTAAGCTACATACCTTCTATGTACATATCAGAGAACAATTTAAAATATTCTCTCAATGCATTCTATGGCAACTTTAATATAATGTGCATCCAAATCTGGCAACAACAATGCTGCATAAATGTAACAATAGTATCATTGGTTTGGTTAATTAGCTCCAAACGTGCAAGAAGTAAACAAGCAGGTTGACTGGGTTTAACTGAAAAACGGGATTTCCTTTTCTACAGCTGATGTATTTTGTTTAATGATTTCTTCTACTCAGTTTTCAGTTACACTTTATTTTAAGGTTTCCATGTTAAAGTGTAATTATACATTTAAGTACTGAGTAATGTTAATTAACAACATGTATATGGTTAGGGTTAGGATTAGGGATTGGCTTGGGGTTACTTACATGTAATTTTGCATAATTCATTTTTATTATAATAGTAAGTACATGCAACAACAAGTGTAAAGGACATCCAATTTTCTATGAGTATTTCTATGTGTGCCTTAATAGATAAGAGGGTAACATTTTATTTTAAGGTGTTATATATACAGAGTAAATACCTATTAGGTACTTAGTAGTAGCCATTGTACTTACATGAAATAAAATGTATTTTTTATGTAACTACGTTATGGAACAGCCTGTATACAGTTCGTAATTATGTAGATGTAACACACAGCTACTGTTACAGACAGAGTCTCCGTATTATGGACACCGAAAAATAAAGTGTTACACTTTTAATGTAACATTTTTACAAAGTGCACTTTAAGAAACATGCAAGTGTTAGCTCTTTAGGTAGACTTAATTTTTTATTTTTTTATATGCTTGACTGGAAGCCTTTGACTTTCATTGTGTGGGGGAAAATACTATGGAAGTCACTGGGGAGCAGCAAGTGTTTGCTGCATTCCTTAAAATATATATCTTTATAAAAAGGCATACAGGTTTGATCACAATTTTTTTTAATAGGCTATTTTAAAAAATATATACCTAAGATTTGAAATGCAATGCACTTTAAGCACAGTTCTTTTTCACAAAGGGAACCTTTAAGTTTCTAGAAATTGTGGAAATTGCAAGTGCGATGTAAATGGCAGCAGAACCGTTAATTTGCAGGCACAGCTATATATGCATAAGTGTTCAATTGTGCATAAACATGATGACCCTAACAAAAAAAAGTCTTAAAACAAAGCAGTACAGTACTCCCCTATTGTTTCCTCTTGCAGGATATTGCACAATATCTGTGGCCTATGCACAGACTAGGGTGGTCGGCCCTCTCCTACCATGTCTTTCTTGGCCGATACCTGCCGTGCGACTGGCTGGGACTGGCTGATTGTAACCTCAAGCCTTAAAAGCGAACAGAGGGAGACGGGAAGAAGACAGAACGTTCCAGGATACTATGAACTTTATTTACTAGATGAAGGGTTGGAGGAGCATGCAGGCACTAAACTAAAGGACAGAAAGAGCAGTTCGCAAGACCGACTTGTCCTTTTGGCGGTTTTGCAGAAAAACATCTGATTAAGTCTAACCAGGCAGTCAGTGATTTATCCAGATGAACTGGGTGTTTTTATGTAGAGGCGCCAGAAATACAGAGTGTTCGGCTATTTTGACTGACGTTTCCACATTCATGCTTCAGTCATGCTTTCTAATAATTGCTCCCGTACACCCATATTTAAAGTATAAGAGAAGAAATTTTAGAATCAATGCATTGATAGTTTGCAAGAGCACCGGAGTAAACACAAAGAGTAAAAACTTTGTATTTTTTGTACTTTTCCTTTAGCTGGGTGATTCTGCACTCATCTTTACTATCCGACCGTGCACAATCTTTTTGATAGCAGTGCAGTACAATGCAGTTTGAAAGGCCTTGAATGGCTAGCTTGACTAACATGTCACTGTGACATTTAATTGAATGCATTGCATGTGTCCAGGAGAACTCTTTACAGCAGCCACAGTGACCCGTGTTCACGTTGCTTTATGTAGAGGGCAGTGTGGGATTTAAGTGAGTACAGATTGATCTGTCCACGGAAAGCTAAAGTCAGCTGCCTGGCACTGGACCCTGATCAGAATGTGCTGGCCGGGTGAGATCACCCGCTCCGACCATCCTGCATTCCTCTGCTGCTCTGTCAGTGCATTCCAGACACGAACGCCTGTCATGACTGCTCTCAGTTCAGCCAATCATACCTGAATTCTGACCTCACTATTACAGAGACAGGACTGAGATCAGGACTGTGTCATCCTTCTCAAAATAGAAACACAGAAAGCTTCTATTTTCCTTCTAACCCTGATGGATTCATGTAGGAGGCATGTCTGATATGAACATGATCCTATGTTTGTGCAGTTGGATCAGTGCTCTATTTATCTATGTATTTCGGTCAAAGTACTGTAAGATTTATTGCAATTATGAGAACAGGGGTTGCCAAGTTGTCAACATATTAAAAAATAAATGAATTATTTTGTATGTAATTGAGTAATTTAAGATTTTTAAATAAATAAATAGATATTTTTGAGTTATTGCTCTTCGTGAACTTCATTTTTTATTTAGTTCTTTATTTGGACGTTGTTTACATGATCTTAGGGTAATGCACTGAAGCGTATTGCAGTGAAGAGGAAACGAGCATGATGTTGGTGCTCGTGTTGCAGGATGCGTGAGAATGGCTGTGCTGAGCGGTGACAGCAGCTGAGGCGGGCGGTGGATCATGGGAACGCAGCGGGATCTTCCATCTGTCTGCGGCGTGGAGCAGCGCCTTCACAGCTGTTTAGCCGCATAACGCGAATGCGATTGGGGCAGAGAGCGTTGCTTATAATCGACGCCCAAACACGAAGACTAATCTTGAGGCGCCCATATTAATTAGAGCTCAGCTGAATTAGACTAATCTCTAGACAGGTTCATTTGCGCTCTACTGATACGCGGCGTCGCAATGCGTCCGTCATGTGAAGGAGATTCGGGGTTAAGCATTGCGCGTTTCCGCAGCGCTGCTGGTCTGGGATCAGACTCCTTATCGCATCGTGATGCCCATAGAGTCGTGACCGGAGATCATTTCCCACATGCCCAAACAGTCCTTAAAGGACACTTAAGGCCATGCAGGTTTCATTTGTTTGCACAACAACCCAGAATGACTAATTAACTGCAAAAATCTCCTGAGGTGAGGTGTATATTTTGCACTTTTCGGTGCTTAAAAATGAAATGTCAATGTTAACCGTTGTATAAAAGAAACTGGATAATGGAGTAGTGTGCATGACTGAGTGGAAAGGAAAAAAGCATGAGCACTTCTGCTTTTAGCATGTCATGTGCCAGTTTGAAGTCAGAGCCATGCTCTTCCAATTAGAACAGAGGTTGAAATTCATTCTCCCTATAAAGTCATGGCATGATTCCAGCACAAGTTATGCAAGGCAGCAACCTTTCTATCTCGGGTTAAGAATAGCTACACTTTGATTTAACTTTGTACATTGCATGTCAACTGGATTATAACGACTGTAAATCTGCATAGGTTACATATTCCTGCTTTGCCTGCTAAAAAATCAGAAAGAAAGAAATGACATGACATTTTGTCATGACATTTAAGCATGATTTACCCCCAAAATTTATTTAGAATGTCATCAGATTGCTCTGAGCAGAAGTGCAATATGCATATAAACATACATAGCCTATATATATATATATATATATATACACACAACAGTCTCATGACCATTTTGTATGTATTCGTACAAGATGGCAAATTCATACTGATATGTTCACATTTTGTACGAATTAGTACAATTTGTCTAATCCCGACAGTGACAAGTAGGGGCAGGGTCAGATTTGTACAAATTCATACAATTTGGCAACTTGTAAGATGCATACGATTTAGCACAAATCATATGGATTCATCCGAATAAGCCACCTCGTTAAATATGTCAATTAGACTTTGACACAATTAAAGTGCATTAAGTACAAAATGAGTCGTTTCAGTTTAACAGACTTTAATTATACCATTTTGGTATACTAAAAGTACATCTGCAGGGTATTAAATATGGGACCTAAATATGTATATGTAATTGTAGTATATATATACTTAGCATGAGTGCTAGTTTTAATGCTTTAATTCTGGTTCAAATCAAACCTCAAGGTCATTCTCCTTCTTGCTGTGATATTTATTGCCGTCTGTCTGCTAGATCAGCTTGTGAGGGAGCACTATGTGTCCTTCCTCCCTCGTTTGCAGCTCTGAGAACAGCCAGCACCTCTTTCCTGCAGGATGGGGAGATCATAATGAAGTGCAGAGAGGTTGTGGGCTAGCCTTGGCTGTGCCTCCGCTCTCCATTCTTCCTCTGGCATCTGTGGGCTCTGTGTGGCTCATTGTCATGCCGGTCAATGCTGAGTCCTGGCCGGCCGGTTTATTCTCAGGTCTTGCCCTCTGCTGTGGGTCGGTTCTGGGACAATGTGCCTTTGTCATGTGAGCCAAGTTCACTTCCTGTCCTGTAGCCTCACTGTAGGATGAGAGCAGAGACAAATGATTCCCATGTGAAAAATATCTTACAGCTTCAACGTAGCAATGGTAGGTAGTAGGATGGAGGTGAAGTTCAAACAATAGATTAGGGCACTGGTCAATTTAGCTGAACAGGTCACACTGTGGACACAAACGATGATTTGCAGTGACAATCGGGAAGTCAATTGTTTTCAGGAAAAGTTTGTGATGTGAAGTTGGTGTGAAACAAAGGTGAAAAAAAATGGGTCAACAACATACAACATACTTACTATCAGAAAGGATGAGGTAACACCTTACTACTTACTAACCCTAACCCTGCAAGTAAATGTTAACTTACTCTACTAACCCTAAACCTACCCTAACAGTCTACTCTAGTTAGTTGCAAATCAGAATTAGTTAAGATGTAGTTGTAATGTTAGTTAGTAGAATATCTAAAGTGGACTATCAAAATAAAGTGTAACCAAAATATATATTTTTAATTACATCTTCAAACTTGTAATTAAATTACTGTACATTACTGTAATTGCTCTCTCTAACACATATTATATTATTAAGATGTACAAATTAATAATTACTCATTTTGTTCATCACTGAAATGTGCAGTTCTATATATATATATATATATATATATATATATATATATATCTTTAACTTGAAAATTATCATTTACACTTAATAATTAAATCCATTAAATGATCAATTTTGAAGCAAATCTTCATATCATTTGCTGCTAAAACCCAATGATGGGTCAATATCACTCATGCACTTTCAGTAACTGAAAGTCCAAGCAAAATACTCCTGCCGCGTTACATTAATCTCCATCTAGGACTAGCTCATGTTTCCAAATACGGTTTATCTAAATGAACTCCGAGACCTTGTGCTGCTCCAGGGGAACATTCTCTTATGTCCCTGCCCTGATACTTGTCTTCCAGGAAATCAGGGTCAGTTAGCACTTTGCTCTTTAACTCAGCACACTTTGTTTAGAGACAGACTGGGAACCTGTTTGGAGAAAGATAAGGGTGTGTTTACAGCTCCTCGTGACGGACACATGTGCTGATTTGACTAATCTAAGATCCTCCGAGCACATCTGTGAATGTCATTGCATGCTTGGACAACTTCAGTGTCTTTATCTTGAACCTTTTATCATTCTTACTCCAATGGCTAAGCAGCCCAAGTCACTGTTACTATGTCAGAAAATGCATAAAATGTGTGAAAAAGATAATAAACTTGAAAACAAAACTAATTTAACTAACTAACAACAATCATCTTTGTTGAATGAGAACTTTTCCATGTCCTATGCTATGATGGCCATTTCTATAACACTAAAAAGTAATAAAACAGTGACAAATAAAAGAAACATTTCTATTAAAGCACGGCATTTCCCCCTTTAAATGGATTTCTACGGACATTTTTATACATTTTTCAGCTTTGTTAAATCGGTGCATCATCTTATATGCAAATTTATGTATTTATTTAATATTGCAATTGAGACATTAGGGCTGCCACAATTAATTAAATCAATGTCATCCACTTTTGCACTGCAGAAGATGCACTTCAGGTGGAATTTAGATGTATTTACAAAAACTGTTTAATGCAGCTCAAAGATGATATGAATGCATTTACACTGCAGTTCATCTTAGGAAATGAAGGTGTTAAATATAAAATATACAAAACATAGACCTGTAAAATGATACTCGCTAGTAGATTTTGGAACTGCATAGTATACTATTTCCCTTGCTATTTCTGCAAAATATGCTTAAAAAATAAATAGCAAGACTATGGTATGCAGTTTTGAATTTAAGTCAAAGTTAGCATTAACATTTTATCAGTGCTGATAGACAGACGTACTATGTTAAAACCAGATGGATGACCACTCTATTGCAATCTCAGCTGAAGAAACATACACAACTGATAGTTGTTCTCTTGTTTAATGAATACAGGACGTTTTTATGCTCCGGAAAGCACTTTTGAGATTAACTATCAAAGCTAAGCATCAGATCTGGCCAATTTCTAAGGCACAGTTAGCACTCAGGACTGCCAAATCATCACAGCAACAGGCATACTCAGCTTTTTATATGTGTGGGTTGTTGGTCAAGAGGGCGTTACTGTTTATAAAATATGTCCTTTTGTACGCTCAGCGCTGATGTGTCAGTACTCGTCCGTGGGAATTTATCCTTGAAATTGTCTGAAAACATGGTTTAAACATCCCAGCAGCTTTTGGAAGTCTCAGCCAAGACTGTGGGTTCACCGACAGCAGGGCTGTGTGGGAAAAGAGTGGGGAATGAGGGCGTATGAGACTTGAAAGAAAAGATTAACTGAGAACAGAGGCATAAAGAACGCAGAAGAAAAAGAAATATGTTTGTGAGAATTTGGATCGGGAAAGCGGGAGGACTGATAGGGGGGAGTGGACACAAACAAACCCTCCTTGAAACCCAAGGTTTCCAGTGGGAATTTTCTAAACTTTAAGATCTGGGATTTTGCCAAAAAACAATGGCAAATGAAACAAGCTGAACTGAAACCAAAACCTTTCCACGGTATTGCTCAGGGGCAGTTTCCTTCAGATGACAATGTCTGTAAACAGGCCCACGCAGTACCTCCACGACCAGCTGAAATTTCCATAGGAAAAACCTCCCACATAAATCCGATTCTAACAATAGACACGTTTGCTCTCAGCTTTATTGAACACTTTTTACTGCTTAAACCCATTCAGCAGACTCTGGCGTAGTAAAACATTGTTTTCAAGCAACGTAGTCTCATTTTTTCAATACTTTCATTGAATACCAAGCGCTCTGTCTACATTTCTATCACAGTCGCTGCTTCAGTCTTTTTTTAAATTCTGCACTGATGAGTCACGAAGGATCGCTGATGCGTAAAAATAATGTCTATCGTAGGGAATCCTGTTTACGCCCTGTTTGGTTGAGGTAACACCGGTGACGTTAAGTTCCTGCCCTTAAGCTGTTACCTGCGTTAGTACACTGCTTCAGTCATCGCTCTCGGCCGCTGTGGGCGGAACAGAGCATCATTTCGCATACAGTTCTCACACATTTTAGGGAATCCCTCCCTGCTATTTTTAGCAGAAGACCTGGCACTTGGGTCTTTAAGTGAATGACTGACAGTTAAGGCATTT
This sequence comes from Enteromius paludinosus, assembly GCA_032361165.1. Taxonomy (NCBI): domain Eukaryota; kingdom Metazoa; phylum Chordata; class Actinopteri; order Cypriniformes; family Cyprinidae; genus Enteromius; species Enteromius paludinosus. The sequence goes on from JAUMHQ010000066.1 coordinate 17,380,058, forward strand.
AAGGATCTTATCTGCTTAGCAGAGTACATTAATGGACGCCAGCAGTCTCAGGGCAGGCATCGCCGTTATTTTAATACACCCCAGCAAACCACATAGCAACAATGCTATAGATCAATGCCACACAAAACACCTAAACATCTAAGCCAGCCGCATAACCCTGACAAACACCCACAACAGACTTCAAAGTTTTGCACATGGATGTTCTGCTTCAGTTTTTTCTGAATATAAACATTTTGTTAACCTTATATCTGATTAGATGTAATCTAAATGACACAATCAGATAAGTATGTATAATTAGAGTATATTACCTTTTTAAAACCAACCTGATCTCACCGCAATTCATACATATTTTACGAGGTGGCTAATTCGTACAAATTTGTACGACGTCACTCGTACGAATTCATACGATTTATTCTAAATCAGACGGATTTTACGAGATGCCAATTCGTATTATTTGTACGAATGACCTAAACTTAACCCCGCCCCTAAACCTACCCATCACATGGTTTTAGACAAATCGCACAAAATCGTACGGGTGAGATCGTACGAATTGGCACAAATTTGGCACCTCGTACGAATATGTACGAATTGGTCGTGAGACTGTGTTGTGTGACGATTCGATGCTTTGATTAGAGGAGCCTGATTAGACTTCCAATCTCTCAGTCGAATATCCGCGGGGTGTTATAATCATACCATTGGACTATATGGGGGTGCTCAATGTCTGATTTTACACATAACTACAGGTTTTCTCCCAAAAAGTTAATATACAGCCTATTAAAATGATACAGTAAATAAGAACCCGTAAAAAGAAAGCTTTAAATAAATATATTAACCTACGTGAATAACTCCAATCACCCATATATATTAAATTTAGTTTCATTTTCCATAATCCCTGTCCGACAGAGATCTTGGTGGCAGGGATTTAAAATCTTAAACGAGACTCAAATTGAGTAAATTACAGGATTTTATTTGATCAGGTCGGGTACAAGTGATTTCAAAACATTTCAGCTGGTTTATATATATATATATATATATATATATATATATCATGTATACTATTTATGTCATATAGTTGCACTGCAGCAAAGCCTTTATCTTTTCCGCACATAACGCGAACAGGACAGACAGTGCAGAATAATAACTAATAACTGTGACTGGACATGTACATAACATTATAATGATAATCATAAAAAAAGCTTTGAATTTGAATCTGTCGTATTTCTGCACGTGAAGAGTGCATCTACTAACGGAGTTCAATGGTATGTCAGACTCAGAATACATCACAATACATTACCTAAATTAAGTAACCTTGATTAAATCAACTGCAGTGTTTTAATAATGTAATCTGGAATCAGTAACAGACCACAATGTGTAAAAAATCTCTGCTCTGTTTATCAGTTTCTGTCTTTGGCCTTGTAAAACTTATGCGCTGTAAAAACTACTTCGATTTCCCTCTATTGCTGCCAGCACTGATAAGTGAGCATATCCTGCATTACCTCTTACTTTCTCACGTGCCTTTTATGCATCTTGTGGTGGGGGAAATAGCCGGGAGAGTGATTTATATCAGCTGAGAGAGAAGAACTGCTGACAGCTCTGGGAAACCCTTCCTTTCTGTTCCTCTTGCAGCAGCTGGAAAAGTGTGTGTGAAACAGAGGGGGAGTCCTGTGTGTGTCCGCTGAAATTTAATGGCATGTGCAGTGGGAAAGTGGATGATCTGTACATTTAGTCCTCGTTGTTCACATAATGAAGTCCTCTCTGTACGAATCATGCTGAACTCACATGTCCAGAGTGTGCATAGAATAGCATGTGATACTCGTGAGGAAAGTATGTGCAGATTCCAGCACGCGGCTCCCACACCCTGCAGCATTTGCCCCACTGGAGAAGGGTTTTGTGTGTACAATGCAATGCATGTTGTGCTGTAATAGATGTCATTCTCCTCATCATGCCTTTGACCATCAACGCATTCCACACGTGTCCTGGGGAGCTAGGGGGATGTGCTTTAACCTTCATACCTCTGGGTTTTTTAAGTCTGTGTCATATTTGCAGGATTTTAGGTCTCGTGATGCAGTTCAGATAGGTTCTTTTGATTGTCCAGCTGATCCAGGAATTAGTCTGTAAAACTGATAGTTCTTTCATTTCTGCATTACTGAGTCAATTCAATACTTGCTGCTGTCTGTATAAATACTACACCGAATAAAAAAATATTTGGACCATGCTTCTGCACTAAGCTGAACTTCAAGGTCTGTTTCCCACTGAACCCTGGCATTATCGGTGGTTACAAAATTCAGAGACAATAGATAAAGACTAATGGGCAAAAGAGGGTCACAGCACCAAGTATCTACCGGTGGCTCACCTTGGTATGGAAAGGAATGTAACCAACCTGAAATGATTTGTGCATGGCAAGCCCAGTAATAATATAGAAAATTAGGAAGTGCCTGGCCCCCCTCATCTGTAGGCAGTTGTAAGATCTGTATCTTTAGTCTAGATTTCTTCCCATGCCATATAAATTTAGAAAGATATCCCTCAATCTCTAAGAATTTGATCCTGAGAGGCAACATTTGTATAGAATATAATATTCTGGGTAAAACATTAATTTTGATTAAACTTGTTCTACCCATCCAAGATAAGGGGAGATCAAACCACCTATTAAGGTAATTCCTGATTGAGACCACAACTGGTTTAAAGTTCAACTTGCACCATTCTGTTGTGTCTGTGGACACCCTAATACCTAAATATGTAAAACCTGTGGACGACCGCCTAAAAGGAAAATTAGGAGGAATATCCCACCTCCCCCCCATAACCAGTGTCAGTGTAGGAATAGATATTTCTGGCTTAGTGACAAAGAGCAACACGTCATCCGCGTAAAGAGAAATTCTGTATTCAGTATTCAATAAGGTTAGATCTCAGGGTCAGTTCTTATAGCCTCTCCCAGTGGCTCCAATGCAAGTGCAAGCAGTAGGGGAGAAAGGGGACATCCCTGACGCGTTCCTCTACCCAATGGAAATACATCTGAGACCGAGCCGTTAACCAATACCCTTGAAGCTGGGGCCCCATACAACAGTTTGACCCGTTTGACAAATTCAGATCCCAAACCAAATCTGTCCAATACATCAAATAGATACTCCCACTCCACCTGAGCAAACGCTTTCTCGGCATCCAATGAAATTGCAAGAGCCCTATAATTGGTGTTCTGGGAGAACCGCACAACATGTCGGCGTACATTGGAGCGGGAGTATTTATTCTTGATAAAAACCCATTTGGTCAGGCTTTATCAGAACTGGCAGAACCTCCTCTAATCGTCTATAGGACAGAATCTTACAATCTACACCGAGTAAACTTATAGGTCTATAAGATGTACACATATCTGCTGGTTTTCCTTCTTTAAGATCAGGGATATATGGGCAAGGTTTAAGGTGGGTGGAAGTGTGCCCCTCTCAAGAGATTCTACATACATTTTTAATAAAAGACCCACCATATGTTTAGCCATTTTTTTTTTTTTTGTAAAAATCTGGCCCAAACCCATAAGGGACTGGAGCTTTCCAGTCTCTAAAGATTTGATTGCATTTAAGATTTCCTGTGCCCTAATGTGACTGCAAAGATCGAATCAGCTTTCCTCTGATGATATAGGGAGGTAAATCTTATCAAGAAACAATTTCCTAGCATATAACTTATTTTGACACTCAGGGGAATATAAGTCCTGATAGAACTCTTTCATTATTTTGCTGATAAGTTTAGCCTCCAATTGCTAAAAGCTCTGTATTTTGCATGTAATCGCATCCATACAGTCTATGATCACAACAAAAACGTTTGTCAGGCATCTATGTTGTCACATGAGGAGATTAAAAAGACTAAACAAAAAAAACTAAAGATTGAAATGATAAAGTTTTGCCAAAAACAACTCTTGGACTTTTAACTTTTTTATATGTAAAAAAAAAACAATGTTTGTTTAAGTTATTATTACTTAACCAAAACAACTGCAGTTTGATTGATATTACTTGTAACACATATTTTATTTTTTTTATTTTTTTATATTTAAATAATTTTAAGGCAAGGCAAGGCAAGTTTATTTACAAAGTAAAAAACCATAAGATAAAGAAAAATAATAATAATAATCATAGCAATAAAACAATATTAAAAAACATTTACAATTATTCCAAATGTATTTAAAATGGTTAAAAATAGACAAATGTTTATATATAAAAAACAGTGCACTATTATATTATATATACAGTGAATTGGGGGGGGTTGGGTCAGGACGAGGTGAGCAGCTCTGCTCTGTGACCCTCACAGGACCCAGTGTCACCACTGTCTTCCTGTTCCTGCTCATTAAAGCACAGGACATGGAGGAGAGTGTGAGTGGGAGGAGAACAGATCAGAGGAGAGAGAATCAAATCCCCCAGCCTAGTTCCTGTGCTGTCCTTCCTGTCCTCCTGATGATATTCACACACACACAAAAACACACGTTGTCGCTGGAGATGTTGTGCATGGTAACTTGCTGTCAGATGTTCTTCCTCTGGAGCCAGCAGCTAATCTCATCTTTGCACCAAAGAACAAGTAGCTCTGGGATGGAAAATTCAGCACTGGCCTGGCCCATAAACTTCTGATCTCTGATTAAGTGACTGTAATGTCATAGATATTATATAAACCTGATATTAACATTCGTCCTGGGGGGTCCGTACAGCAAAAAATAAATAAATCCTACATGGATATAATAGCTTACTATAGAAGATGTTTATTAACAAAAACGAAAAGTTTGTTGCTTGCTGATTTCTGTTCAAACATTTTATACAAGAAGGGCCCAAAACTAATTTGATTCAGTGATGGAGACCACATTGGGAGGCTGTCTATCTCGCTTGGCCAGTTCTGAGAAACGTTGTGTGCAGACCTTTTGATCAGTATTTTGTAATGTGAGAATGTTTGCAATGAACTAAAACTTAGCCTTGAAGTACTATATGAGTCAGAGGATCTCTTGAAGTGTGCGAAAGGTGTTTACAGGTGGACTATCATTCATTAGACACCTGTGGTGGGATTGTTTGTTTAAACTGCCATTGGTTCATCACCCGTGTTAAAAGTTTTGAATCCAAACATATGCTCAGCATTCTTGGCTGATGACAGCCGAGATCAGTTAGAAATGAACTAGCGTGTGAAGCTTGCGTTTATTCCCTTTGTGTGTCAAGTTTTGCCCAATATGTGCACAGGATCCACCTAGAAAAGCCACCCACAGGCGTACCAGGACAGATCAGTGACTCACATCAGTACCAGGATCCTGATATCAAGAACAGGAATGTGCCTTTCTTTGTAGAGAAACAGGTTTTGGAGAAGACTCCAGTATCTTAAGTCTTTTTTTCCTAAGAGAGTCTTCTGCTGCAGTTGCTTCACATGACAGGAAACAACAGCTCTGTCTTCGTACTCTAGTGCGACCTCTCACCTTTCACTCTTTCTGACCTGCAGCTGTCTTTGAAATGTCAGAATCTGCTGTGTGATTTTTTTTTTTTTTTTTTTTTTAAAGAGAGGATTTGCCTTGGCTTTTGCCCAACTTGGAAGGTTCTGTTCCAAGTACCGAGTAACCACGTACTTCTCTGTTATTTTACGCATTGTTGCAAACAACGCAAGAATTCTCTGGATTGTTTGGGCTTTGGTGTGTCTCTATTAACGCAGGTTTCTAGATATGGTTAAATGAATGCACCTCACCCAAACGCTCCCTCTTACCACACCTGAATACTTTGTGTAAACTCTCACAAATAGACATCTACTGAGAATCGCAAAGTACAGCATGTGTAGCAGAGTTCAGCGTGTCAGTTCGACCTTTAGCACAAATAAATAAAACTTTAGTCACGGTGGCAAAATTATCAGTTATTATTTTAGATTATTATTAATCTCGGTCACATTCTGAAAAAGTCGATACTTGGATTTTCTGATGAGTCAATTTGATACCCACTGATATATACGATTGTTTTATACAAACACTACTTTGCATATTTGTGAGCTTTAATTGGATTGTCAAAGGTTTCTAATTACAACAGATTTTAAAGCGTTGAGCACTGTAGCCAATCACAGACTTGTTTATTGAGCTTTTGAATGCAATGGCCAATCGGAGACAATTAAGGCAGTTTGTATAGCCATTAAAAACTATGACCAACAAAGTAAACAAGATGCTAGTAAGAAATTCACTGTGCAGTATAGACAGATATATATACTCACTTTTCAATTGGTGCAGAGAATCATGCAGCTTTACTAGGACTACAACTTTACGAACATCCTGGCAACATCATAGCAGTAACTAGCTCTGTATCACCGTGTCGTTAAATTGTGCACAGGTAAGCGCCAACTTCTCTTTGATCATTCAAGTCAAAACAGACATGTGCAGCAGCTAAACTCTTTAATTTCTTGTAAATCCTTTGTGATCTAATTGGCAAATCTGTCCAAACCCAAATCATATGCGTGACTCTCACTTGACTCACACCTGGCTCTTTCAGGAAGCCAGAGGGAAACTTACCGGGGTCTCCCTTTCATGCTTCTTTGAACAGATTCTCTTCAAGAGCATAGTCTTGCAGCACACTAAATTACTCACACACGCCAGCTGCGTTCTGAATATTCACAAACATGACTCAGTGACAACTTCACTGACACTTCTTTCATTTCAAAGGGTTCCTGTGATCTGTACTTAAGGACTGAGTTTTTTCTTTATTATTTGCCAACAAACCAGCCCATGCTGGTAAGAGTTTTTCAGTAGTGATTAGTCTTTGAGGGTCCTGGCTGCACATCAAGGCTGGGTGTTACCAGCAGACATCAGATTGAGTTTGATAAGAAGCTACGAGGCCCCTGTGTGCGGCATTAGTCAGAGCTATTTTCTCCATCAAATTCAATGACAGATTTATGAATTGCTAGCTTAAGAGGACCTGCAAATTGTGTGCAGCTGTTTCTATCAGTTTTACAACTTATGCGTGGAATGGCATTTGTGACAAAAGCGGCGAAGAATAAAGTCTTGAAATTGAAAGTTGGAATGAAGAGGAACTTAACAGGAAGAACAGAATTCTCTGAGAGTTTTGTTTAGTACCCAAAGAATTAAGCTCCACCACATAACTAATTATTCACTTATCATTTACCACAGCATCGGAACATCAGAAAAGCTCCTAAAATCTCAGTCAAAGAGACTGATTGTGGATCAAACCGAGAATCAATCCTAGTATTTGCTTTGCTTTGTAGTCACAATATTTGTCAACCAAGATTGGGATGGATACATAGATGAAGAAAGAGATGATGATCTGAAAGAGAATGACTGATTTCAAATTAAAAATATTTCCTATCTATCCAGTCTTGCTGAAGTTCTTCAGTGAATGAACTTGCCTAAAGATCCTGGGGTTCAGGGTACCCTTTCAAACCCTTAAATCTGGCTGAAATCCGGGTGGCTGAGTGTCATGTGAGGATGGAATGTTTCGTAAGAAATGAGATTTTGTGTCACTTTGTGGCTGTGTAAACGATTAAAGTTATTATTCCAACACTCATTACGATCTGTAAGGGTTAGCGTTCTGTCTCTTGTTCTTGTTTGCGACTGTTTGCAACGCCATATGTCAAGGCATACGTGAGTAGCGCTTCTATTCTTAGTGTGTGATGCGTGTATATTTCTAAATCTGACAGCATTGCAGCCAAAAGCATGCGTGCTTCTTTGATGTAAATAGCTCCAATAAAAGCTGATGAATCATTAGTCAGAGCGCCCTTGCACAAGCTGCTGGAGCTGTTTGTGGGAGGTGATGAATATCTTGTTTTATGCACTGCATTTTCTTTTCTCTGCTGCAGCCAGACCAAAATTAGTAATTAGTAAAAAAATTTGTACTGTGCAAATTCCTGAGTTTAGCGATATGAACACACAACAAAATTAAATGCATGGTTTACTTTCAAAGGGACCATTTTATTCACTTAAGGAATTAAGCAAAAATCTTGTCCTAGAAACACATGCTTAAACTAACCTAAAATGGTTTGCTAGTCTTGATGGTTTTAGGTGGTTTAAACTGTCAATCATGGACAAATTTAAACACTTCTTAAACTGGTCTTCCTGGATGGCCTATGTAGAGGATGCTACAAACGCTCAGATTCCCTCCAACAACCTCTAAAATTCTAAAATGAACCAACATGACCAGCTAAAACATTTTATGCCAGTTTAAGAAGTTGCAAGCCACTTCTGAGGCCTATATGATCTAGAGTTTGATGGATTTCAAAAACATTTATAGCATTGTGAAAGCGGGTGTCTGTGACCGTCTTTCAAGAAATCAATACAAAGCAGCACAGATGCTGATCTGATGTCTGAAGCACAGGAAGTCTTGTCTGAAAGTCATTAACAGTCTGTCTGTAGCGGCAAGACCATGAGGAAGAAAGATCAGACAGCCATTAGCGTTAGCACTAAACACGGTCCTGTTTATACCATCAGTTATTTTGGCACACGAGCCAGGGTTTTCCCTCCGTGAGTCACTGCTGACTGATAAACTTTCTCTCCCCTCTACCCCACCACTTCTTTTACTTTTCTCTCGCCCACTCTCTCAGCAGACCGGGGTGTGCCGACAAGGAAGAGACAGAGACAGAGACGTTCAGGGCTGAGCTACAGTCTGGGAGACTGGGAGGAGACAGGCAGAGAAATTACACACAGGGCGGATCTCAGACCAGGCAAATGCATGCAAATATTTTGCAAATGGTTTTTCTTGTGAATGCAGCTTTTGGGGTTGACACACACAAGTCTTTTTTTTTTTTGAGTCAGAGGTTTAAAAGTTATTTCAGCTTTCAGTTAATCGGTTGTCGTTTGAACATCTGAATACGTTTCACTCTTTATCATCATCCCTGAAACATCCTGCACACACCCATCTGGGTCAGCAGACCACGACTCGCCTCCAGTTTTTACATTTGTGTAATTTATCTGTCATTTATATTAACAGACAGGAGTCAGTAGTTGTTAATTAGTTGTTAATCCTAAATTCAACCTGGTCTCATAAAAATATGTACAACGTTTTGTGCAACACTGTTATTTCGTACCTTACTGCTTGTTTCGCTGCATTTTCAAAGAGAAATGCCCAAAGAGTGGTGCTAACACACAGATTCGATACGTGAACCCTGACACATTTTTATTGTGTTGATATAGGTACGTACTGCAATGTTTTTATTGCATGAAATATCTGGGGTGTTGAAGTTTTACTGCCTCTAGTGTTCATTTCTTTTGGAAACTGCAGTGATATGTATATGTTGTTAAAAAGTGCACCCCATTATGTTTATGCCATCACATCAGGTAGCCTAAATTATATAGGCTACTATTCAATTTGCACTATGTTCTGTAGAGTATAGATTATTAATGGTTACTTTGTCATTCAAGGTCATAGCTGTAACTAAAAGCATGAATTGTCCAACAATCCACACTTACTAATCACCCCAAATATAAAGCACAGTGCATAAGTATATGAATTGGGACACACCTAGAGTTCACTGTGTACTTCACTACTTCCCTTATGTGTCTCAATCTTAATGAGCTAGAACAGAACATTTGTCCCTCATTCAGTGGGAATACTGCGTTTCTGATGAATATCTGCCCCACCATAATGATTTGATTATACAATGATTTTCCTTGAATGGCTGATCTGTTGTGAAATGTCGTGCAGTAAACCATAAACAGATCTCAAAGCTCGTAATATTTGTGTCATATGCTGCACAGAGCTTACATTTACTGTTTCAAATCTCTTGAAGGTTAATTTCCATTTGAACACTATTTAATTGTTGTTTTGTAAGCTTAGAATATCGTTTTATTAGCTTAGCATGCTAATGTTCTTTACAGCCTGTGTTTCTTTAGCCTAATGATCAAAGTTTTATGGTGAACAGGGTATGATGTATAACTACTTCATTAGATTAGCATGCTACTGTTCTTCACTACAGTGTGTTTCCATGCTTATCAATAATCGTAATCGTAACATTAGCTTAGCAACAGGCTGTTATTCACTAGCATTTATTAGAGTGGCAAACAATGTGCTTATTACTGTCATTAGATTAGCAAAATGCTAATATTTTTCCACTTTTTGACAGTTTTCATCTCATTAACCCAGCAAGATGTGAAGATTTTTCACTAGTATGTGTTTTTATTCTTATCGGAATGTTAAGTTATTAGCAAACAACATGCTTTTGAGAGCACTTTGTGTGGCATGCAGAGCTTTCGAGAATATTTAAGATACCTCATGAGGTTTATTTGAGTTAGCTCCCTCTGAACATCACTAGAACATCATATTCATTTTCATACAGTTTTAAATTACAGCATCACCCTGTGCATGCCGGTCGTGCGTATTCAATAAAGCTACACATATTAGCACACAGACCTGTAATTTATGCAGAACTCTGACAGGAATAGAAACTGAGTAAAAGATTTACTGATTGAAGCAACATTTTCTTCCCATGGTAGTCAGTGACAGTTACTGTGTAAAATGTAAAAGCAAACATTTTTCTTGAAGTGACGCATGTTGTCGCAGCGGTAAATGTGCTGCAGGCTGTGAGAAAGCTGCTGTCTGCAGGATCGAGTCACGGCTGATCTCTGAGTTTCTGCTTACCACACAGTGACATCAGTGTGAGTGTGTGTGTGTGTGTGGTCAGCAGCAGGTGTGTTGGCAAAGTGACACTGTTAAATGACAACAGCTGCATGTCTTCTTTACAAAACGGGAGGTACCAGATTCGGTCACACCTGGCTGTCCTGTTTCTAACTAAACAGTTACTCCATGACTTGACCTCTTCACCTCCTCACGTCCCTAAACACAATCATCACAGGATTACAGACAGTGTGCAAATTATATTTTAAGAGGATAACCCTTTCTGTGAATTTCTAGAAAGTTTTCAGGGTTCAGTCTGATAAGGTTTGGCTTGCTCTAATCAAAAGCATTTTTGTTTGTTTGTTTGTTTTATCTTTTAGATTTTTTTAAAAGTTTATTTTGGTGAGGTGGGAATGAGATAGTAGAGTAGTTGATGCATAACCTGTCCACATCATACATAAGCTACATAATTTAAGAAGAAAAGTGTTCTGAATATATTAAGGACTGTGTACAATATTTTGCTTAAACTAGATTTAATTATTTTTTGTTTAAGAGTATAATAATAATAGCAGTCTTTGCAGATGTACCTATCCTTATGCAGTTAAATATACAAACAATTCCCCCCAAAAATTGCTAAAATATATTTTCTAGCAATATATATTTTTGGCTTTTTTTTATATACTGTATTTGTGTTTATATTGTATAAAATATAAATTAATTTTTAAAAACATTTAGATATATTGTCCTCCATGTATTTATATCCAAGAAAAAAAGCATCCAGATCACATTATCTGTTATTATCTGCTTTTTACACATGTGAATATATGTGAATGAAAATTAAATAAAGAATAATGTAAATGTAGGCTACTGTAAGATTGGATTTTTTTTTTTTTTTTGCGCCTGAAATACATTTTAAAATATATTTTGATATGGTATGAATATATCTTGGTATGGTATGAATATATCTTAAATTTGTGTTTTTTCTAGTGTAGACACAGTGCAGATGTTTAGGACACCTCTCTTTCTCAGTTCTGTTTTCTGTGTAAGTCAAGAGAAACTCAGATAAAAACAGCTTTTATTTGTTCAGTTTCTTTGTTCAAAGTTGTAAACTGTACACACTGTCTTGTTATAGCCAGAAATATCCCATTTAACATAATACCAGATTGTTTCAGTGTGCAGCTCGGTGCTAATTTTAGAATTTGAGACGTTTATGTGGGATCAGCGTTTGGGCATCTAGACACATATTTTTATATCGAAAATAAGGGAGAAAGGAGAAGCTGTCTGGTCAACCCTTCCGAGGAGGGTTTGATTGTGTACAGGCCAGATAGGCGTATTAGGGCGATCCAGGTTTAACCAAAGTCTGTAGACGAACAAAATGATTTAAATATGGAGCTTCTTGGCACGATTCTAACCAGAGAGGAGGGTTGTGTTGTTGTGGTTATTCCACCAAAGCACCCATTTCCATTTGAAACCTCTGTGTGAAGTTTATTTAGTTCCAGGAGTGAGGTGGTTATTACTCCTATGATGATCGGGTGGAAGCACTTTCTGTCCAGACACTTTTCCGAGCCTGTGGCACGAGTGAGTCAGCCAGGGATCTCTCTGAGCATACATAAATAAGCAGATTAACATGTTTCCCAGTCATAGCCGCTGTACGCAAACCTGTCTGGAATGTTCCTGGCCTTTCAGTTTTGCACATTCCTCCTTACCTTACTGAGCAGCTCTCCACCGGGAGCCATTGGAAATGCTAAATATATCCTGAAAAATGGAGCAGGGATTCTGGTTTCTGGATGCCAGAGTTTCGGGGAGCAAGAGCAATTGTGGGACAATTGAATGAGTCAACTTTCCAGCGCTACTCTTCCATACCCCCATACAAATCATGCACACACACACCACCCCTCCCGTCTTCTCTTTGTTGGTCAGAAAATAGGGCTAACAAGAGGGTGTGTGTGCATGGCAATAGGGTCGCTTCTATTTTTAGTGTCGGTAAGTTGCATTGAGTCAGCCCTGGGTTTGAGGTCGGGGGCTCAGTCTCTTTGATCATAATTATAACTCTGGACACATAGCTACCAATTCAAGAGCAAAATATACAATGTATTTGGAGCAATTTTGTCATCTTGACATATTATAAGCCTATCCTGCATTTTGCGTTTTTCTACTATGCATTTAGCTATATAGATACTACAAGATTGGAAAAATACACAGAGCACATGAATCTAACTCTTTGGTTTTTGTTAGGCAGTGTGACACAAACCTACATGACTTTGTGCCTGTGTTGTGGTGTGAGAAAGTTGGTTTGTTTGGTGTTTATAGCAATGCACTTTCCATGGAAGTCTACAGGCAAGGCATTTTATAACCGTCTAAATAAGAAAATAAATAATTGATGATGATTGAATGTATTCAAAATAAATATATCAAAGGAATTTAAAATAATCTTTTTACTTTGTATGCATTTCTGTGTCTTTGGGAGAAGAAAAATGTAAGATGTAAACTTCAATATAAGTTATATGCACCATGAGCTATGTTCGCCATATGCACAAGCATTCCAGACATTCATCTTTAGTCCAATTTTCCATTCACTGAAGTTCGATCTATCTTGTAGTCAAGATTAGGTGATTAACGGTTAGTCTCAAATCCAGTGGGAATACCTCTACGACATTAATAAGAACGGCTAACAGAAACTGTCTCTGTATCCTCCCTTCACAAAGACCCGTTTCTGAAGTTTGGCTTAAGTCACCACACCCTGCACCTCCCACTGTCTCTCGCTCCCTCACCCCGTCTCACAGCCCACCCAACCCCTGCAACCACCTACCCACTGCTGCTGGGGCCCGGGATGGGTGAAGTTCAAATGAGCTGCACTTAAAGATTCCTTTCAACTCTGTGGTTCAGTCAGACCTGTTGGCATGAGTGTTAACCTCGCTCTGAAACGTCCACTTGAAGGCCTTGTGTCATTAAAGGCTTCCTGCCGCTTTTGCACGTACCTTTCAATTAACTGCCACCTCAAACAAAGACACATGCACATGGGGCCAAACAATGGCTTCTCTTGTGTTAGTGGGGCCTGAGGTGAAATTCCACTGTTGGTAAATTAAGTAAGACCTCTGCAAAGCATGGAGGACACTTGAAGTATACGTTTGTGTTGTTTACGTGAAAGGCATGCTGTGCTTGGAAAGGGAAAAAAATGCCATGGATGAACTGCATTTAAAAAACAGCTCAAACTAGCAGAACTGCAACAACTTACTAACTCAATGCACACATGCAACGAAATACAGCATGTAAGCATTTTTGGATGTTTGAGGAGCATTTTGTGTAAGTGTTCATCACTTACAAACACTCAAAAACTCCAACGATTCTGCAATATGGCAAAACCTTTAAAAACAGCATGCAATTTGTTGCTAGGTATAATGAGTATAATGCATGCATTGTTGTCTTTGTCAGAACAAAGCTTATGACTTTGAAATACATAAAGCTCAAATCATAGCAGTAGTACAGCTCTTATTAAAGGAAATGCATGCATAAAAAATCAACATGCAAGCTGCAAAGGACAATATGGAGAAAGTCCATCACTTCCAAAACACTATGCTAATGCTGCAACCATTTACTTAAAGAAATGAATGCATGCAATGCATTAAAATAGCATGCAAATTAACTGCAAGGCATGAAGAGAACAGTGCCTGTGTTATTTGTCATCAAGGACAATGTTCATCACTCGGAAATATAAAAGTTCAACCTACTTTATAGCAATGTTGCAAATACTTGCAAAATGAAAATGTATGGAAAACATCATGCAGGCTCATTGGGATGCCGAAAGAGTATAGTGCATTTATGAATTATTGTCTTCTACAGCATGGATGAAAGTCATATACATCTAGGATGGCTTCGGGGTGAGTAGATCTTGGCATCATTTTTTGGGTGAACTATTTCTTTAAAACTATAGCAATGCTGCAACCCCTTGCTAAATGTAGGCATGCACTGCTTGATAAAACAGCATGTGGGATAATTAGGCAGCATGAAGAGTGTATTGTGTTTTCTTTTGTCAGCATTAATAAAGCCTATCAGTTGGAAATGCTTAAAAGCTCAAATTATACTGCAGCCTCATATTGAATATTTAAGACAGAGTTAAGTGTGAAGCTATAAAAGGCAATGAGAGAACGCTGCCATGTTGTGCTTGTTAAGTCTTTGAATAAAATCTCCACCAGGAGAAAGATTTTGCCCTTGATCTCCCCACTGTAAAGAACTTTAAACAGAACACAATCATTTTTTTCTCGGGTAGATCTCGCTCATACCACTAAATGAGACCACCCATGACCCAGGGTTTATTTAATTGTTACCATGATATCGCTCTCTGATTCACACTTGCTAAACCCATAGGCGACTGTAATACATAGGTCTGTTCTTTAAATTAAAAGCCCTGTCAGATGCATGATTGGGCCAGATCGCACACTTCTGATGTCTGAGTCAGCGCACGCAGCTCTGGATTAGATCTGATTTCATTTCTTATCTCATAAACGTCTCAGCTGGATGCAATTTCCTTTTGTGAAAGTGATCTAGAGAAAGCTATTTTGAACTATGCATCTTACGCAACACGTGTTCTCCTGATGCGTTCACAGCGGATGGTCTGACACTTCAGACGGCGGTAAAGCTCTGGAAGAGGTCATGACTCATGTGAAGAATGGGCAGCGCTCGCAGTCAGACGTCTGCCGATGCTTCTCGATTGAAGGCCAAATTAGCAGCAGCTCTCTCAAAGCCAAGACATCAGACAATAACACGCTCTCATCAGTGTCTGCGCAAAAGAGCAAAGATTACAGCAGGCCAGAAGCACTGACACGGCAGTCAATAGAAAGAGAACTGCCACGTCTGTTTAACAATATGCTTTTTAGAAGTAGAAGTTTCTAGATCACCTCAACTGTGCCCAGTAGTGCTCTTTTTATGTGTGTGTTTACATTTAATGTAGTCATATTAATCATATGGCATATGCATTTCTGCAATCCAATATGATTCATATTTGAAATATCAAGTTTTTAGAAACTGTTTGATGGTTACGATGGTTAAAAGACATTTTTTTTTAATTGAATGAAATAAAAATGAACACTAAGATATTGTTTCTAATATTTGCCAGATGCATTTTAAAGGGTAGTTCCTTTCCCTTACATTGGGCACCCGTATTTGTCACAGACCCTAATACATAGAGGTCAGTATCATAGGTGTGGTTTTATTTAATTAAAGACCGATTTCAGTGGGAATTACTGACATACGCGTTCGTACGGTAAGTGTGCGGTATAGTGGATGGACTTGTCGGTTACAGTTCGGGGCTAAACTGGGTGGTGGGGGGCTCAGAACAAGCCTATAATTATGGCTAAGATGCACGGCAGCTCGGTCCCAACCGTCCAGCACTGCACACAACTTACAAAAGAGAGGCTCTGTGGCGTTCTCAATCACGGCAAAGATGTTTCGGGCCAAGTCAGCAGAACCACAGAAGGGCAAGAGAATCCGTCTTGGGTTTTTTAACATCCATTACAGAATCAAGAAGCCCCTTATTTTATCTACAAGGCCACCACTCCCTGAGATGTAAATATAGCCCTGTTGTGCTAAAAAGACTCCGGCAGGCCTTTCTATTAATAGCCCTGCCGACTGAACTAAATACTGTCAGCAACTTTAAATCAGCCAGGGCTTTTGCCAAGTGAAAGAAAAGACTCTCTGTTTCTGTAACCGCCCCCCTCCTCCCCTTCTTCTCTCACACGCTTTCTGGCTTGACGTCAGCACTCGCCAGCACTTTCGACTCCAGTCACCAGTCTCGTTCAGGCAGATTTAGTCTTTTGCTGCCATTGTGCTGCGGTGTGACGCCTCTGGGGCTGAGCGTGCTTTTTTCCAGAAGTCTGGAGAGGGACACACAGCTAGCTATTGTCTGGTCAGCTGCGTTGGGAGCGTGCCGTATAATAGCACGTATTCTTAAAGCTCACCCACTCCCTGTTTCCTTCACGGTTGCAATAAAGAGACACACCAGACCTTAAGTTCACCGCTCACCCAGCGGATTCCTGCAGCAGTCAAGTTCACTGCATCGCCTGGATACGGGTTTCATGAGAGAATGCAGATTACGAAACACTACATGTGTAACAATTTATATTTTTTGTTTATAGAGAACATTGCATACACAACGGTAATTTCAAGTAATAAAAAAATAATAATAGTAAAATAATCATGTTAGATTAATTAAAAAAGCAACAATAAAAGCAACTTTTTTTTAAATACTAAAAATGTTTTATTAATACAAATTAATTTTATTTATACCTTTGTATTTTGATAATTGTATTTGTGTTATCTTTTTATAATCTATTGTATAATTCATTAATTTTGTATGTTTTACTTTTCTGAATTATTATTATTTTTTTTATCAAAACTGGAAAATGCATAATCTTTCTGAATTTTAGAAAATATAGAGGAAAATCATATATCTAGTCATTTCTGTTTACTTCATGGTTACAACACCAGACATGAATTAAAATGTCGCTAAATCAAAACATAAAATTACATTCGTATACATTTTTCATACATATGTTCTATTTAAACTATATTTTTCCTCATATTGGATACCCTTATATTTGCAATGGCATTGATACAGTGACAATAATGCAACAATTTCCTGTGAGCTTTTAGCAATATCCTTGTTCTTTGTAAGCTGGCGAGCCATAGAGCCCCTTTCTCTGAAAACACTGGCAACATCTGCTGTAACCTAGTAATTGGTAGCTTTAATTAAGCATGAGCAATGTGTTTATAGTGGTGAGATAAAATGGTGATTAAAGACTTATACAGTGCAATGAAAATGAGAGCATTCACAAGCTGTAGTTTTACTGTCTATTTAATTTGGTCTGCTCTGCAGGATGGGTCATAAACTTGGCCAGAATCCTGTCTTGGCTGCTCGTTTGGGTGGAGGTGGAAAGAAGCGCCACTGCCAGCCTGAATGTACCTGACGACCTCAGAGACCAGAGTCAAACAGAAACAGACTGGGTGGCATATAGTCATTACAGAGCACACAGATCAAGGCTTTATGGGAAGGGAAAATTTCTGCAGAGTTTCTGCCTATGAGTGCTTTTAAAAAAATACTGAAGGCTTTTTAGAATCAGCTTGTGTAGGTGTATCTATTACTGTACACTTCTCTCTTGGTCATGCTTTTAAAAAGACTTGGGATTTTACAGTAACACCAATGTATTTCTGTGTAATGTGTAGATCAGTGTTTCTGTTCATTGCTTTTATATTTCTTTTCACAAGGTGTATTCAGGTCAATTCTCTCATTACCACACTGGTGACCTGGACTTTATAGAACACTGACATATGTTATATAGCCTAATTCAATATATTTTCCCCCAACTTTTGCTGTTGAACAATTGTTTAACTCCTTTAATTGCTGGGTTCGTGTTTGCCTCGACCTCAGCATCAAAGGTTGCTGTTTACATCAGGTTTTTGCAGCGTTGACAGATCACAGACGCAACAGAAACATTTATGTTATGCCATGCAGAGGTTTGTTATTAGATTTTAAGATTGTGATGAGTGATAGCTTTTAGTGATTATAAATGGAGTAATATCTCTGCATTTATGTCCTAAAAGGTCCATTAAGATTTTTTATATATTTTTTTTTTTTTGTGCTGATAAGATGATGTTACACTATAAGTCCTTACACAATCTAACATGTGTTTAAATTGAACTGGAAATTAGGTACCGGGCGTCCGGCCAGAGGAGAACTGGACCCAACTAAGCCTGGTTCTCACAAGGTTTTTTCCCCCATTCTCTCATGGAT
>JAUMHQ010000066.1:17398651-17411927 GCA_032361165.1 Enteromius paludinosus
GATTTCCAGTGATTACCGTCGTCTTGATTACAGAGACCGTCTCTGCATTTGATAAATAAAGTTTAACTCCCGTCATTTTACATTACCATCACTCTGTTCTTCTATTTGATAATGTTCAGAGCTTTGCTACAATCTGTATTGTTAAAAGCGCTATATAAATAAAAGTGATTTGACTTGACTTGTTTATCAAATGGCAGGATCAGGATGCAGAAAGGTACCAAGAACATCGACCAGACAATATAGTCCATGTGACATCAGTGGTTCAACCATAATTTTATTAAGTTATATATAATAGTTTTTATGCACAAAAAACTAAAATAACTTTACCAAAAATAATTTGTACCATTTGTTCGGCTGGGGTGGAACATGCATGTTCTGCGTCTTGTTTATGTTCAGAGGACTGCACGAGCATGCACTTTCCGAAATGGAGTGCTCATTTTAGGTTTTCCCATAGCTTCACAAAACTTACGCCTGAACCACCGATTTCACACAGACTATTTTGTTGATGTTCTTTGCACTTTTCTGGACATTGAATGTGGAAGGACTCTTGCTGTCTATGGAGGGTCAGAGAGCTCATCAACTTTTCTGCAAAAACAGATAACACAGTTTTGCTTTGTTTTTCAAAAAATAATGTATTTTATTATGCTTGTTATGTTTGGAATTCATGTCAGAATTAATGAATTTTAATTTCTTTAAGTGAACTAGCCGTTTAATGCCAGAAACTGGAACTGATGTGTCTATACGAACAAACTCATTTTAATCCTATCCTGAGAAAATACAATAAACTAAATGTCCATCATAGTCCACGTTTAGGAGCGTTATAGAATGTCATCAGCATTTAAATTATTGTTCTATCATCTCATTCTAGACTCTTCCCTGTGATCACGATAAGACAAAAAAAACAGCATGATTCATTCTCGCACCTCGTGGGAAACAGCACGCGCATTCACGCTGCACATCTATGGAAACACAGCCACTGTTTCCGCATTCCTCACATACCGGTGCAGGAGCCGGGCACGACTCAGCCGGTGAGCGGTTAGGAGATGCCCTATCCAAACAAACATGCATAATGTGATACTTTAAAAACTGAGAATTTGCTTTAAATGATTATAATTCACGCTGGTGTTGAGCAGAAGTGACATACTCGGCGCTTTCAGATTTGCCCTTAAATGGTCAATGACGTTTCCGGGGTTCCAATGCGTAATCAGAAACGGAACACGGAAAAACGGAAAAAAATGCTCTCAAAGGAGGCTAATATTGGAAACTCTGATTCCTCTTTTCTATTTTTATGTCTAAATACAAATCTATGTTTAATCGTTCAGTATATTAAACTAGCATTATGTTGCTTCAGATTAGCAGCAAACGAGAGAATGTCACAACAAGGGATATGTGAAGTTATCTTTAAAAAAAAAACAGGATGGCGGATTGATGCTCTGCTTGTTTTACAAGCAACCGTGTGCGACTATGTAGCTCTTCACTGGAACTGGAATGTGCTAGCCGTCCGGCCAGTGGAGAACTGGCCCCAACTAAACCTGGTTTCTCCCAAGGCTTTTTTTTTTCTTTCTCCATTCTCTCATGGATGGGGTTTTGGTTCCTTGCCGCTGTCGCCTCTGGCTTGCTTAGTTGGGGACATCTGATTTTTAGTGACTATCTTCATTTTGACTACAGAGACCTTCTCTGCATTTGATAAATAAAGTTTAATCTCGTCATCATACATTACCATCACTCTGTTCTCATACTTGATAATGTTCAGTGCTTTGCTTTTGCTACTTATATCTATAGAAATAAAAGTGATTCACCTCTCTAGAGTTCACAATGCTGACCTGAACAGCAACTGGATGGAGCTGGAGAAACAAAGCTGACAAAGAAGTGTGCCAGAGTGTTACTAAAGGACAGCAGTAGCTCAATGGTTAAAGTTTTGTCCTAGTAACCCAAACCAAGCTGTGAAAGGAGGAAGTATGAACTAGCATCCCCATTTTGCCCTAGAGAAAAACACAATCCCAGTCTGCCCAGTGGGACGGCTGCTGGTGTAATATGTGTACAAGTTGTCCTATACAAACAGTAAGAAACCTGTGATATGATACCTGGAGTATAGTCACTTACTGAAAAGCTATTTTGCTGTCATTTCCTTTTCTGGAGGTTATGCAAGCCCCTTATATAGTCTTGTTTTATGGAGGAGGAAAGCTTGCCAAAGTAGACGGAACTGGACTTGAATTACTTGTGAAGTCTGCATTCCTGTCAGTACTGTTTCGTAATGAACCGTGTATCAGTAAGGATATGACGCCAATTCCAGGACGAGAGGATATGAAGACTATCCTTTGGCAAACTATTGATTTGTTTGCACGTCACTTAGGGCTCTCGTCCTTTCTTAACATTTCCACTGAATGCATTCACACCTCAGTGGGGTAATTCCCCCTCACTCATACAGTCTGTACAGTAAATCTGGCAAGACTTTAAGGATTTGCAAGGATGTGTTATTCTAAACTTTGAAGGAAGTCAGTCTGTGTTTGCAATAGTATTGCTTTGTCACTTGTTATTGAACAGTCTACCACCCCAAACCCCCCCCCCCCCAAAGCAAAGCCATAAGACAGAGGTGTACATTTCTCAAAATCAATAATTTATTGAAACAATATTGCATTCGACAAGAGCAACAATGCATATATTACTCTATTTAAATTACTGGAAATAACTTACATCAATTCATAGTATGCATTTTTCACAATAACTCAACAGAATTCATTTTTGTTCCACAGACACATTGCTTCTCAGTGCAGTCCATTTGTAGCTTGGCATCAATGCCACTGCAAGTTCACAGTCACTAAAGTCCGGCACGTACACAGATCATTCAGTCGGCATTTGAAAATATTCCCCCCAGGCAGCGATAGTGACGCACACACGTTGCTTTCCAACCCATTGCGCGCCCACGCCGCCCGCGTACAAGTCCTCCGGCAGCGCTTGCGCCGACAGGCAGCCTTTCACAGTTCACGTTCCCACAACTTGTTCCTCCGCTACCACTTTATTTCCCCCCCGCGGAGGTCACGACAAGCTGGAGGGGCAGGGTGGAATGTACCGGCCCCGTGCGCACAGTACCAGAAGCTCCACTTCTCTCTCACAGCCCCTTCTCATGACGCAGCAGTCAACGGCGGCTGGTGCGGAGCCCTTTTGCTTTCATTCGCAGAGAATGACTCTTTCATCCTTTCGTTGCATCAAAAGCATCGCAGTTTGTTCAGCGTTCTTGCAGGGACAGATAAGGAATCCACTGGTTCTTGCAGCGGCTCTCTTCGCAGTAGCTACCCACATCCTTCAGTGCCTGGCATTTAAGTGGCTGGCATTGAGGGTTCTGCGAAAACACACGAAATGCACCGTGAGCAAGTGTCATACAATATAAAGATTTAACTCTGAATGCATGTTGCACATGACGATCACGCAATGAGCCGATACTTACAGTGACTATGATGCAGTGGAAATCCCTCGGCTCGTTGTTGTCCACGGTGGTGGGCTCTTCGAGCACCTGTGCGAGGCGTCTCAGCCCAGACACCCGCAGGATGTTGATGTCGTTGTCGCAGCAGAACGCCTGAAGGAGCGTGAAGTGAATCTGCAGCGCAATATCGTCCTGGTCCTCCTCATCGGTGGCCAGAACGCACAGTACCACACAATCTGGGTCTCTGTAGATCAAGGGAATTGCAATTAGTCTCTTGCTTGTGCGGATAAAGCAATACAATATCGTGCGTAAAAGTCAGGCATAAGTATATACTTACACATTCATTAGTTTTGCAGACTCATAAACGCCGACGGTAAGACAGTCCTGTCTCTGTGCTGCTACCAGCAGCTCTTCCAATGCTTCGCTCACGGTGTCCATTCTGTAAAAACATGCGGACTATGGTAAGCGACAGCCGGATGGTTGTCTGTATAGTAAGTATTGGGGAGAGTCACACTGAATGTGTGTGCAATGCATGCAATCGAGAACTTACTTTTTATCAGTGATATTGCATCCAACGACTTCTTCCAGGGTCATTTTGCTTCAAATAATAGTAATCCACAAGTCTCCGGAAGAGCTCGGAAATATTAAAATCCAGTCAAGATGTGCTGGCCAAAGTATAATCCAAATATCGCTCGGAGTTGCAGTATTCCTTGGCTCGTCGCGTTGCGCCTGAGAAGCTGTTTCTGCCGACTTCCACCGAAGCAATCGCTTTTATACCACTGTGGGCGCGTCTTTTCGAATGCTCGCCTTTCTCATTGGCTAGAAATGTTCCACAAGCGTCTCGCTCTCGCTCTGCCACTGGTGACGGGGGGAACTCCTGGTTGGAACAGCGAGTACAAAACGCACCCAGTAGCTTTCAATTTGTTTGTACCAAGTTCGATGGAATTTCCTTATGGAAATGATGGAGTTTCCCTGATGCTTTCGATGTGCATGTTGCAGTTATGTCTGAAACTTTTGCATCATGCACGAAACTTAATATAGCCAGAATTTTACGCATTTCTCATTTATATTCGGGTTTAAATCGCATGCATGGTCACGTTTTGAAAGTGCACAAGCCGAAACTCTCATGCGTTCATGGTCACTGGTGACTCCTGATTCTGATCCAGATGCACGGTTAGATGATGCGTTAAATCGATGGCATCTATCTTTGCAGGGGTCACAGTTTTGTTTTGCAAAACACGAGTCGTCTGCTGCAGAGGCTCTAGAAGGTTGTAGAGTTTGTGTCTCGTTGTTACCTGGAACTTTCATCACCCAGGCTGTTCCAGTTCCACCGGCTAATTATAGACGGTAGTCACAGGATCAGAGCTGTTGATGTTGTCATGGGACCTTGTTTGTGCTTGGGTTACGAAAGCCGTCTGCATAAACACGGGTCAACGTCTTAAAGGAACTTGATTTACTTTCCTCAATAAAAATGCCCACAGAGACCAACCTTTCATAGCCTGATATTGTAACATGAATACAAAATAAACATTTGTATGCCCGTGCAACAGTTCAGACATGCCTTGCATTCAAGGTATATTTATGCGTTTTAAATTAATCGTAAATTGCTTTTTAAAATCAGTCAAATAATCAATAACCCAAATCAATAATCTCCAGCTGAATTGAACCAGTTCATTGTTCTAATGCGCCACCTGCTGTCAAATGTTTATCCAGCGCAATATAGCACACTCCTTTTTACTCTCAGGAAACGACTTGCGATTAACTATAATTTTGTTATAAGACGAAATATGCTATAAATGCTAATTAACACGAAATAAATGCTATTTAATATATCAAAAGTGATAAAGTGAGCTATTATGAGGCTCGTGAAAAGCATTTCATAAGTCAGTACCTCAGCAGAAACATTTTCTATCAACGACTGCCACCTGTTGGTCTGTTGTGTGTCATTACAATTTAATTGTAAAGTGGCTTATCCATCCAATTGCAGGGTAAATGGTTTATATACTTGTAAAGTGTTCTTTTTGGGGAACTTTTTTGTGCTTTTAATGTACAAAAGCTAACAATTAAACAATGACTTTATTTTATTGTGTAGTTACATTTTGGTGGCATTGCAGTCATAAATTGATATTTTATTGCACATTTTATTGCGCATTATTTATTTTTTTTGCATCTTGTTTTATTTAAAGTGCATTTATTGCTTGCTAACTTGTGGTTGTAATAAATAGCGAAAATTGTTCTGTGTGTGTAGTTAATAGAATCTATTTATCAATAGCTCTAATTCCGGTCACACCGAGTCTCTTACATCTACAAAGGAAACAGTTACTGTAATTATAATATGCTTGAGCACATATTATCCAGAGTGTGTTTATTGGCTGCGAATAGTGTTAGATAATTAGCAGGACTTCAGAACACCTAGTCGTGCTCTCTGAAGAACGGCACATACGTGAGGAAAAACTTGTCCTTAACACACAGAAGGTAACAGTCCTAATATACAGGAAGCCTAGTAGGGGGGTCGGCTCTAGTCCTGCACCACCGTCTCACGGATCCCCTGTGGTACCTATTCATTTGGAATACACTTTGCACTTAATCTTGACACCTCATCCCTCACCAGTACACACACAAGTCGGGTCAAAGGCAGGTTTGCATAAAGTCTACAGGGTCTCCAAAAGTCCATGGCTCACAGAGTAATTAACACGCCCATTAAACGTCTTGGGAAAAGAGGCTACGTGCAGGGGCGTCATGCATTTATCATCATAAATGTGACACACAGCAGCCCCCACAATCTCTAAAACGAACATAGACATATTTGTTTTAATTTAATCTTGACTTTTTTTATTCGAAATATTCCCGAACCTGTTAATTATACCATGAAATATATTTTATTTCCAAAAGAATAAGAAGTAGCCTATGTTTTGTGTAATCTGTTAGGCTAACTACGCATAAAACCAGTTTTTACTTAAGTATGGATGTCATGTTATAAAATACTTTTAATACGACTGTGTATTTAACGTGAATTTTTTTTTAAATTACTTAAGAAAGAGATAATTTCCTTTATCAAAGACCGTTCTCGTTGATTTCAGTCTAGCCAGAGTTTTGAGGACTCTCAATAACTCCCATTATAATCACTGAAGCTGTTTACACAGTGAAATGAATCTCTAAAGTCTGCACATTATTGTTTTTGGTCAGAGAATTCGGCAGAGAGCAGGGCATTTTAGCGATGACTCATCGGAACGCCTCTGATTGGCCACTGCATTCATACGCTCAACAGAACTGTGCGTGATTGGTTGTGATGCAGCTATTTTTTTTGTCTTTTGGAAGCAATGTTGAAAATCCACATGGCTCAAAAATCTGAGGGGCACTGCCTCTTGCTACATGTAATTGAATAATTAAGAGAGATTAAGTGTGGAAAATATGGCTGGGGTGATCCCTATTTTCGGTGGTTAAAGCGAAAATATAATCTTTTTTTACATTAATTTATGCTTCCAAACGGCACTTTGCGTACAGTGCACGTGCATAGCCTGTATGTAGCCTAACACTTATTTAAACTACTTTTTAAAAAGCTGATAGATTAAAAAAAAATAGTTATTTCCCCCCCTTATGAATTTATCATTTACCCTCATTGTTTCGGATGACGTCGCCCAGTACACCTCGCGATTTAATGGTGACGTAAAGACGTATAAATCAGTATTCTAAAAAGGATCACCTGTCTTCAGGTGATGTGTGGACACATACAGGAGAGACGTAAGGTAGGCTGTTTAACAACTAATTAACACTTATTTTTAACGCTTTATTTTTGTCAGTGTGAGTAAGATCAAAATAATTTGTCAACAGCATGTCCTCACCCGCTTTTACTGACATCTTCCATTGCGAAGACACTCAGCAGTCAAAGGGGCCATTCTCATACATTGATGATGGGCTAAATGATAGTTTGGATGGGTACGTTAATGGATAAATTTGTAATATTTTTGAAAATATAGCCTATCAAAAGAGTTTTTAATGTAAAAATCCACTCGGGGGAAGCTTTTTAAACAGGCTGTAGGCTAATTCCAGATATTTGTTTTGTATGTTATAAAAACCAAAACTGTTTTTCAGGAGTTCAACCGAGTTGACTGATGTTTTTGAGGAGGATTTCTGTGAAGGTGATCTCTGGATTCCTCCAAATGATGATTTGACACACAAAATTGCTGCCCAGCTGGAGAACTACCTTTCTGATGAGAATCTGGCAGATGATGCGTTTTTGCTAAAACATGTCCAAAGAAACAAGATGGGTTATGTTAGTTTGAAGCTGCTGACATCTTTC
This sequence comes from Enteromius paludinosus, assembly GCA_032361165.1. Lineage (NCBI taxonomy): Eukaryota > Metazoa > Chordata > Actinopteri > Cypriniformes > Cyprinidae > Enteromius > Enteromius paludinosus. The sequence continues at coordinate 17,406,373 of JAUMHQ010000066.1, forward strand.
AAGAAGGTGAGATCAAATAACCAACAACATCTTGAAGTGTCATCATGAAATAAACATGATTCATCAAAACTCATTACAAGTAGCTTTTCCATTTAGGCTGAGGACAATAGATCCTAACATATAGAAGGTGCACAGTGTTACACAAATATAAGACCCCATCAAGGTAACATAATTAATTGTTGTGTTAATTTAACACCACAAGATGTAAACTAAAACTGTAATTTACAAAGCCAAAATGTAAAGTGTGCTACACAGGGATACTGCTGGTATTTCTCACTGTAAATAATATGACTTGTTCTGGTGTATAGTTAGAGAACATAACCTTTACCAACCAATACTTGTAGTAAATATTAAAATAATTTGTGGGTGTGCTTTGATTTCATAGATTAAAGATCTCACACGTGACTGGCGCACAACCCTGGCGGCAGCAAGAAGGTCTCCGCAGCTGGAAGTGAATGAGATGGCAACCAAGGTGCGACGAAGGACCCCGGTACCCGACTGGCTCCTGTGCATTCCCACGAGCAAGCTACTTCTGGCCTGGAACTTCCTAGATGGTGTAGGCCCAGTCAAAGACGAGGTAAATGGCTCACCGGGTGTGGAGCCGCTAGGCATCATGGAAGCCGCAATGCGGGTGTTTTCTCCCTACGGCACCATCTCGTCTCTCCGCATTCTGCGGCCGGGAAAAGAGATCCCTACGGAGTTGAAGCGCTATACTAAGAAGCACCTGGAACTGGGGCACAAAGTGTGTGCTGTGGTGGAGTACGAATATCTGGAAGGCGCGCGCAAGGCCTACGAAGCGCTGAAGGCAGAAGAGCAGCAGCAGGGAGGAAGGGGCGTTTCTGTGGTCCTGCTGGGAAGCCGTGGCACCCGTAAGCCAGGATGGAGCCAGGGTCTAGCGGAGGAAGAGTCAGAAGAAGGCATTGATAACGAGAGTTTGAAAAAGCCAAACAGAAAGTCCAGGCGCTTCCTTTATTCTCTGGAGGATTCGGCTGTTTGCAGCTCTTCAGAGTCCGATTTTGCCCCTGCTTCGCCCCGGCCCAACCGCAGAGTATCCCGCCCTCAGGCCCTCTATGGCAGCCCCCTCGCCGTCCCGCGGGTGTCGACTTTCCGCTCTGACCCATACAGGAATCCCCTTGCCAGTCCCGTAGGAAGCCCTCTCCTGCCTCGTAAGCTTTTTCCGTGCAGTCATGTGACTTCTCCTCTGGCCACTCATCCTTTCAGCAGCTCACCCACTGTAGCTGGTGCATCCTCCTCCGGCAGGTACAAGGGCTCGGGCGAGCTCTCCCCAGACGACTTGGTCTTCACAAGCAGCCCTTGGGTCCAGAGACGTAAACATGCCGCCCAGGTCATTCAGCCCGAGATGGGCGACTCTGTGGCACCCAATCAGATAATGAGGTCTTTAAGTGTCTCAGTTGTTCGCCAGCCTGCCGGCCCTGATGGGACCAAAGGCTTTCATAACTGCATTGGTAGAGGCAAGGTGCTGCTACCACACTGAAGGTGCATTATTAGGTCTTTTTCCTCACTGAGTCCGTACGAGAGCAGTGCAACAGAAGTACTTTTAATGCAACATGATTACCGACATGCTCATTTGTCCTATCAGTGAAAATGAAAATAATGTAAAAAAAGTGTAATTAATTATTGAAATAAAGATGAATTTGTACTCCAATTTTAGTGAATGCAGTATTCTTTTAATTAATACAGACATTGCAGATGATTTAACACTGAGCTAATCAGGCTTTAGGATTCATTCATGGTCTGTTGTAGTAATTTTTAATGCTTTTAATGTTCAGTGTGAGAATTAAGTGCCCTCATTGTACCTAGTTTTTGAAAAATGCTTATCGCTTTCATACAGCACACCTTTTGCAGGGTTCAAGTTCAAAGTGTCAGGAAAAAGTACACACTTGAGATATTTAGCACTGAAGAATAACAAAATAATTTATTAGGATTTTTCAGAATAAATAACTCCATTGAACAAATAACCACCAGTCTTTTAGGCACTGCTTTACTTTATCTGTAGAGAGAAAAAAAGTCAAACACACTTCTGTGCAGGGCACTAGCAAGACAAATATGGCATGCCCCGGTATGTAACATGCTGCTGAGCAAAACCACGTGTAACTCTTAAAACGAACACGAAAAGATTGTGTAACCATCACATCTTGACAGGACACATGACACGCTGTACATGAATAATGCCTCCTCATCAGTACACTCACTCACTACATTATGGCTCCCCTCCATATGGCAAAATATGAGAGGCTTGCATAGACTTGATTTTGCTAGGCCGAATTAAATAAACTAAATGAATTTGGAGAAAGGCCTATACCATATCTATATGTATTGGCATCACATTAGAACTGAAATAACAGCAAATAGGACAGCTGATTTATGTATGTAACATGATTGAGTCAACCCAGAAAACTGACCACGAGCCTGTAAAGGCATAAGCAACAGCTTTAGCTTGCTCGGTTTATCTGGTGATGCGCTATTTTAGGAGCCAACTGTTTTATTAAGGGAGGTTCTCAGAGAACAACTTCACTGCATAGATCATTTAATTATATACGTGCACCTTAAATTACAGCGTACGCTTGGTGTCTCACTGTCACCAGCGGCGGCCTGGAGCATCGGCGCTGAAGAACAAGTGCACAATGGTGGTTTTTGTGGATTACTCACACGAGTCATGTCTGATACTTGTGCGTTTCCAGCACACAGCAGAGGAAAACGTTTTTACAGTTTCCACTAATATATATGAATATTAATAAACATCATAAATGCTGTAAAAAAGCTTATTTATAATACCTAATGCATTACCAAGCCTTACTGTAAATGTAACATGTCAAAGTACTCGCACATGTAAGGAATGCACAGTTAAAGGGGTAGCACATCCAACCCAAAATTTAGTAGACATATTTAAGTGTTATTTTAACTATTAAACTGATAGATAAAACAAAACATGTGAAAGTAATAGAGGTTTAGAATCTGTCAGATCATGACATGAAGTTGAGCAAATGACAAAATTGAAAAGTTTGGGTGAGCTATACCTTTCCAGCCTAGGTACGCAAAGTATAGTGTTGCATTTCAATATGGGAGTTTGAGACTAAGGGTCAAATTTATGATTAAACCTTTCCGTTTGAGACCACTGCATGGCATGCAATAGATAACACTAGGTCTAAATCATCTAAATTAAACTCCTATGGCTCTCCTGACCAAGAATCCGTCATTTGAACTTTGACTGCTGAAGTTGCTCACTGAGAGGTCCCACAAAACAGTAAGAATGCAATGTCTCTCAGTACATCACATCTTCAAGACATTTCCCCAGATGCTCTTTTTATGGTAACAGATAAAACTGCAGGTGGACTGGATGTAACAACTTCAATGCAAATGTTAAACGCATTATTCATGTAATACAATAAAGCCATAAGGTACAAACAGAGAAATACCAAAGCATACGCAAACTTTAAGTTGAAAAGGAAAGAAAGAAATTACTAGTTATTCTATTTTAAACCAAACCTACAGTGGGTACATAAAGTATTCAGAGCCCCTTAAATTTCTCACTCTTTGTTATATTGCAGCCATTTGCTAAAATAATTTTTTCCCCCCTTGTTAATGTACACACAGCCCCCGTATTGACAGAAAAACACAGAATTGCTGACATTTTTGCAGAATTAGTAAAAAAGAAAAACTAAAATATCACATGGTCCTAAGTATTCAGACCCTTTGCTCAGTATTTAGTAGAAGCACCCTTTTGATATAATGCAGCCATGAGTCTTTTTGGGAAAGATGCAAGTTTTTCACTCCTGGATTTGGGGATCCTCTGCCACTCCTCCTTGCAGATCCTCTCCTGTTCTGTCAGGTTGGATGGTCCTGTTCTGTCAGAGATACTCAATTGGGTTTAAGTCAGGGCTCTGGCTGGGCCATTCAAGAACAGTCACAGAGTTGTTGTGAAGCCACTCAGTGCTTAGAGTCATTGACTTGTTGGAAGGTAAACCTTCGGCCCAGTCTGAGGTCCTGAGCACTCTGGAGAAGGTTTTGGTCCAGGATATCCCTGTACTTGGCCGCATTCATCTTTCCCTCAATTGCAACCAGTCGTCTTGTCCCTGCAGCTGAAAAACACCCTCACAGCATGATGATGCCACCATGCTTCACTGTGAGGACACTATTGGAGAGGTGATGAGCAGTGCCTGGTTTTCTCCACATATACCGCTTAGAATTAAGATCAAAAAGTTTGATCTTGGTCTCATCAGACCAGAGTCTTTCAGGTGTTTTTTTAGCAAACTCAGCAGAGGGTCTGAATACTTAGGACCATGTGATATTTTTCCTCTTTAATAAATCTGAAAATGTTCAACAATTCTGTGTTTTTCTGTCAATATGGGGTGCTGTGCGTACATTAATGAGGAAATTTTTTTTTACTTAAATGATTTTAGCAAATGGCTGCAATATAACAGAGTGAAAAATGTTAGGGGGTCTGAATACTTTGTGTGTGTGTGTGTGTGTGTGTAATATATATATATATATATATATAAACTTCAGTAATGAGAAATGAAGTAGTTTGACATATCTAAGATATGAGGCATACTTGCACCGATTTAGCCAGAATTGACCAGGCATTCGCTCTTTACAGTAGCATTCCATTCTCACTCACACTCCAGTAACCTGTATTATGATACAACAGATGTTCTACCACACAGTAAATCAATGGTAACCATCAGAACACACAGGCTTCTAAACCTGAGATGAGGAGCAGTTGAACTGAGACTCTCATACTGTAGTGCCAAACACAACCCCATCTAATTCCTGATCGTCAGAGTCGTCCTCGCTGAGGGAGAAGTCTTTGTGGTTGGAGAGACGGCTGGGGCTACAGTTGGATTCTCCGTCCATGAGGGAGCTGTTGGTCGTGGGCTTCCCCAAGTCACTGACAGGCCCCATCCTCTCCGCCTCGGCCATCTGAGCCAGCATGCTGTCCAATAACGGACGGCTTTTGCAAATGTTGTCCAGCAGCTGACATCGGTGTTGTAACTGTCCGATTAGAGAATCTTTCTCCTTAATTGTTTGGTTGAGTTTATGGATGGATTCCTCTGATTGACAGAGCTTCTCATGGAGGAAGAAAATCTCTCTGTATCAAAAATAAAGACAAGAATTAATGCATGATTAGTTGCACTAGTTAAATTAAAATTAGTATTTCATTTTTGGTTAAAACTGTCCCTTTTGAGAATTTTTCAGGTTTTGTTCTGCAAAAACTATCTAAACTGTGACATCAAATATGAAATTGAAGCTGATGCTTTGGAAAACAGTGGCTATATTAGGACTTTAGTGTTTGTTAGAGATGTCTGTCAAGTAAACTAAACATCCATAGAAACAACAATGTGGTTAATTCTAACCAGAGAACTTCGTAAGAGTCCAAACAGCTGATAAATACATCCATCATTAAGATGTTTTTTAGGTGCCATAGAATGCATTGAGAGAATATTTTCAATTGTTCATTGATATGTACATAGAAGGTATGTAGCTTAGGTAAGGGGAAAAAATGCCCAGAAACGGTTTTACAGGTCCATTTACAA
>JAUMHQ010000066.1:17423913-17441090 GCA_032361165.1 Enteromius paludinosus
TGAACAATGTGTTTTCTATTTTTTGGTGTATTGTTTACTGACTGCTTGATAATGTATATTATTTTGTTTATGATTTGAGAGCAGAGCTAGATTTTGAACACAGGTAAAACTGTTTTGAGGTGAAAGTTTAATTTTGCACGAGGAGTCAGAGGTTTTGTGTTTAATGGTTTCAGAAAATGGAGCTAGGGATATTAAAAAAACATGCATTCCATGGACAGAGTTTGGGTGGCGGGGTTGGGTGGGGCAGGGTATGGGGGTGTCGTTTGGGGGGTGGAGCCATAAGGTCCCCACCGATGTCCAGAGCAAATCTACGCCCTTGACCCAAACACATTACTGGCTTATGTTTGGTTTCAGGATGTAATTGTTGAGTTGTATTGGACTCAATAAGCGAGTAAGCTGAGATAAGAAAGCACAGTTACTACAAATACCAGCCTAAAATAACGCTCATTTTAATACAAGCTCAGTAGAAACCCAGTGATTCTGCTCGATGGAATTTCAGCCATTCGTGCAGCAACTGTAGTAAACATTAGCATACTTTTTTGGCATTTATGGATTTATCATAGCCTGCGTTGTCTTGTTTTACTTAGTTTTTGGGTTTTAGTGTTGCGCTACCACTGATTTATTATGCTTTTAATTACGCGGCTTGTCCAAAGAGCCAAAGTCATCCACATCTCGGTGTAAAAGATGAGTTTGTTTAGTGTGAGATAAACTCAGAGTGAGAAATATACGAAGTTGGTCTTTAGCTAATAAAAATCTAAACCAAGCCAGTCCCACAGCTGAATAATTGCTGAGTGGAGGGAATCCAATACACTGAAACCAAACTTCTCAAATTTGACCGCTCACAATCCCCACCCTTCTGAACACACATATCCTTGCATACAAACATCTGGGATGCAACGTCTGCAGAAAACGATGAGGCTTAACTCCCCACGGGTGATATTATGGCTTTGTAAAGGATTGTCTTCTCGAACCTCGGCTTCGAAAAAAAATTTAAATCCTCATATCGCTGTCTGTATTTGAACCTTCCTGCAAATTCATTTATGAGACCAAAGCGATATTCAGATATTCAGTGTCTCCTCTTCGGTTTGTAGGCTGCTTTTCTGGGCCAGTGGAATATAATTGGATTCTCTTTTGGGTGCTTGGCAGCGTCAACTTGTGCTTACTTTGAAAATGCCAAGAGGATCTTTTCTGTGTATGTAAACACTACCGTGAACTGAGAAACAAAGTATAAATCTCTGAATATTTGTCAATTAATGGGAGCAGGAATATGGTACAAAATGTTCCTAAAGCAGAGCAGATGTTCGATTTGAAGCACTCTTCATCATCGCTACATTGGTGTCCAGAAATGGGTTTGAAGATTCATTCGGCTTTAATAGAAATGGCTTGCGTTAAGATAATTATAAATCTGTCATCATATTCTCATGTGACAAAGCCATTCCATAATACCGAAAACATCTGTTTCATGCTGCTCACAATAGGACTAACACAGACTGCTTGACCCTTTGTGCAATACAATATCACTATAAATCTGACTTTATCTCTGAAGACGCCTCAAGTCTGTTGAAGATGAATAGCTGAAGAACATCTTTAGATATAATCAGCACATTCTGAGAAAGTTCTCATGGTTTTGTATGATAAGTGGTACATCACGTTCCATTTATTTCTTTTGGACACAGAAAATATATAGACTAGAATGTAAAAATGGCTTTAGATTGACTTTGACACAATTTTCACTTAGAAATTGCTTGTAAATTTTCACTTAGAAAAACAAGCAAAAAATGATCAAGAACAATGGATTAAACATGATATTCTGAAGTAAACATGGTCTCTTTTCTCCAAACTCGTCAGGCATTACAGGAGAAAACTCAGAGCTGTTATCTTGGGAAAAGGACTGGGTGCCAATAATTGTGGCTAACAAGTATTGGAGAAAAACATTTATTTCATCTTGAGTTTTTCTCCCTATTTTCAATTGTTTTAATTCAATGAAAGGTTCGAATTTTGTGAATTATTTGACTGAAAGATCAAAAGGATAAACAATGAAGATTTATTTTCACAGCCACCTTTGCTCAGATTTACCAAGGGTGCCAATATATAGGGCACTGTATCTATCTGTATCTATTTTTGAGTTTTCATTTTTAGCTAGAAGTTTTCTTTCTGTGTGATTTGTTTTTATTCTTACAACACATTACGCACCAGAGATAATATTTAACCATGTATTTTATTTTACAGTGATGTTTTTTTTTAGCTAAACTAAGAACAAAGAGCTCAAATGAACATGTATGGAGACATTTAAATAGGCAGTAAATTTGCCTCCCACCAACAAAAGACACTATAAGCAGAAAAAGTACTGTTGTAAAGTAAATGAAAATGAGGGCTAATTAACTGGAAATTGTATGACATGCTCTCTTTCCATATTTAAGGAAAGAGACATCTTAAAGGGGGAAGAAACACACACATTTACTCACTTTCAAGTTTCTTCACAAAAGACTATATATGAAGATCATCAGTAACCAAATAGTCCATATAGAAATGAATCCAACAACTTTGGTTACCAACATTCTTTAAAATATTTTCTTTTGTGTTCAACAGAAGAAAGAAACTCATGCAGGACCAATATATGACCAAATAAGGGTGAGTAACTAAAGTACAACACTTTGGGATGAACTTTCCCTTTAAAGTGAAGTAAATGGACTTTTTCTCAGCATGCTGCTGGAATGATTCTGCATGTTTCGTTAAGTTTCCAGCTAATGCTGAATTAAAAGCTGCATTACAGGCCCAGTGGCTCTCTGTCTCCTGAACACACATCTCCCAGACATTTTCGAAGTCTAATGGTAACACTTATATCATTAGCAGGCCATACACACTCATGGCCACGAGTCAATGTTACATTTTTCTGACCGCAGATGTTAGAGTCCTGCACAGCTGTGAGGCGGCTCTGGTGTTTACAGCACCACGGCTCTCTTCATAGCCTCACCTGCTCCCTGTCCTCTGGCCAGCGCTCAATCTGGCCTCCCATTAGAGAGAGGGAGGTCCATCTCTTCATCTTAATAACGGATGATAAACTGACGGCGGTGATTAAGAGTGTAGGAATGCAACATTTTTCAGTTCTGCTCAGGCCTCCAGATATACAGCGGCTCTTTTTACGGCGTTTGCTTTCCAAAAACAAAAAATGGAACAAAGTTTGTTTCCTAGAACCCCAAATAAAATTTGAGCTATTTAGTGTCGTAGATGCAAAGAAGACTTATAGAGTCATTCTGCAAGTGCCCTGTCAAGTTCATCAAAGTTTAAACTATATGTATGTATATATATATATATATATATATATATATATATATACTGTATATAGAGGCCTACATATAAACACATATTTTGAAAATATTTATAGATCATTTTAGATATTTTAGATCATTTATGTTATATATAAATATATTTGAAATATAAACAGAACTTATTTCAGGGATGATAACCCCACGGGTTATTATTAAAATAATAATAACTAAAAACTAGTCACACAAAGGCAATTTTCCACAAGCTAATATGATTCTTTAGCATCTTAATGGAAAGTAAATGGAAAATAAAATTTCTCAAAGACAGAGTAAAAAAACGCTCATATACTTTAGAAATCACTCTTTTCTGTGTACTTCCCCTTTAAATCAGCTCAGCTGACTCCGCCCCTCTTTCCTGAGTCACTCTCGGGGGATCTTTTTTTTGCTGTATTCATAGTGAAACTTGCTAATTAGCACATTATTAGGAAAGGCGATTCGCAAAGATTCATTGAAATACATTATACTCACTGCTCCTGTAGGTGAGGCTGGATCATGAATTTTAGTTGATCAAGGGCGCTTCTCTTCAGAACCAAACGTAACCTTAATCCTCCGCGTCTTCAGTCACTCAGATGTCGGGCGTAAATCACTATTTCTATGTTCATTAATACATTCAACCAGGGGCGGATTTAGTGAATTTGGGGCCTCAGGCAAATATGGGGCCCTACATTTGCACACATTTACTTCAATCAACCATGAGGTTCCTTTTTTCGACACTTTTATTATTTCATGCTGTAGACCACGGAATAGCAATTGATATACAGTTGAGATACAGAAGTAGGCAGAACTATACATTATTATATTACTTATTAGATTTACTGACACAAACCTGCTTAGGTTACACATAGCTTAATGTGTCCACATACTGTGTTCTGATGCAGCTAAATTCTCAGTAAGTGTCTTTATTGATATACCTTAATGTTTCTGTTGTCATAAAACGGGATGAATATGAAATAGTAACAGAACAGTGAGCCGTCATCTGATAAAATCAAACAGGCTACACATGAGATAATGACAACAGCAGTGCTTGCATGTGAAATTAGGCGAATATCAAATCTAAAACTAACTTTACCGCGCTCCGTTATCGTTTTAAAACGGAGATTAGAATAAAAACGATTCCCCGGAGTTTTCAAACTGCCCCAGGCAGTTGCCTACCTTTGTCTAATGGGTAAGTGCGCCCCTGCATTCAACAACAAAACACCTCAATCTCTCAGGAGTCTTGCTTGTCTCGATCTGATGACAGCTCACTCAGGGCGGGGCTAGGGTAAGACACCACTCCATTCTGTGTGACACGCTGCTGTCAATCAATTATTTTGGGAGTGGCCTATGTCGGTGTGACGCCACACCGACATGCATTTGAGAATGGCTTGATTTCAGAAGGGGCAACTTATTTTTATTAAATTAAAAGAAAACTACCTGTGGATCTTTATCATTGTAGGGTGGTTGTGTACACACACTCCCAACACATTTCAGTCCAAACAGCTTGAAAAAGTGCATGCACCACCGGATGACCCCTTTAGACAATATTTAAAAGACTTTTTATTTTTAGCTTTACAGCTGTGCTTTAAAATTCATTTTTTATTCATAGAGACGAAAAAACCTTGTGGAAAACCTTTGAGATGACAATTCTATGAAACTACAATGGCAGCAGAGGATCACTCAATAGCTCAGTTGCCATTTCAGCTTTCAGCTCTTTATTTTGAATTTCCTGAAATAGTGTTGAAATAGGGAACAGTGAATTGGTGGGTTTTAGTTCAATTTGAGCCTAAATCATTTATTAAAAGAACCAAAGACTTAAACTACTTCAGTCTGTCACATTCACTAATTTATTGAGAGGCACTTGTATACATGCATTTGTGTGTATTAATGTATACATCATGAATATACACAGTACACACACATATATGAGCCTATGTAAACACAAGCTTTTATTTTGGATGCTATTATTTGCGAAAATAGAAATAGAAATAAATATGCTTTGAAGAATAACAAGTTAGAATAAAAATATAAAAGTAAGATTATAAAAGTGCAAGTGCATCTAGTGCTAATATTTCAAGCAATATGATATTATGTGATTTATGCGTTGGTTGTAAACATTCTCCCTTTTTCGTATGAATACTTTAATCAAAAATTAAAATAGTGTCATCATTAACTCACCCTCACGTTGTAACAAAACTGTATGAGTTTCTGTCTCTTGATGAACACAAAAGAAGATATTTTGAAAAATGTGCTTGTTCCTATTGCCTTCCTAACAAATACTATAGCATCACCAACATTCCAACAATCTTCAGGTTTGGAACAACATGAGAGTGAGTTAGCGATGACAGAATTTTCATTTTTGAGTGAACTGTCCCTTCAAATAGCCATCATGGAAGAAAGTATAAAGATATACCTCAACTATAAGAGACAAAATAAGAAAAAAAATCCAGAAAATCCCATTGTAGGATTTTTAATGAATTAATTGGTAAATTCCTCTGTAAAATAAGTATTTGCTCACATACAATCAAGCAAGATTTCTGGCTCTCACAGACCTTTAACTTCTTTAAGAGGCTTCTCTGTTCTCCACCCGTTACCTGTATTAATGGCATCTGTTTGAACTCGTTATCAGTATAAAAGACACCTATCCACAACCTCAAACAGTCACACTCCAAACTCCACTACGGCCAAGACCAAAGAGCTGTCAAAGGACACCAGAAACAGGCTGGGAAGACTGAATCTGCAATAGGTAAGCAGCTTGGTGTGAAGAAATCAACTGTGGGAGCAATTATTAGAAAATGGAAGACATCCAAGACTACTGATAGTCTCCCTCTATCTGGGGCTCCACACAAGATATTACCCCGTGGGGTCAAAATGATCACAAGAACTGTGAGCAAAAATCCCAGAACCACACGGGGGGACCTAGTGAATGACCTGCAGAGAGCTGGGACCAAAGTAATAAAGGCTACCATTAGTAACACACTGCGCCGCCAGGGACTCCTGGATCCTGCAGTGCCAGATGTGTCCCCCTGCTTAAGCCAGTACATTTCTGAAGTTTGCTAGAGAGCATTTGGATGATCCAGAAGAGGACTGGGAGAATTTCATATGGTCATAAAATAGGAGAAAGAATGCTGAGTTGCATCCAGAGAACACCAAACCTACTGTGAAGCAGAAAACGTTTGACCTCTATCATTGCCAACAAAGAGTATATAACAAAGCATTGAGATGAAATTTTGTTATTGACCAAATACTTGCTTTCCACCATAATTTGCAAATAAATATTTTTTTCTTATTTTGTCTCTCATAGTTGAGGTATACCTATGATGAAAATTACAGGCCTCTCTCATCTTTTTAAGTGGGAGAACTTGCACAATTGGTGGCTGACTAAATACTTTTTTGCCCCACTGTATATCCACATTCCAAGTTCTCCATGAGGCGTGGATGTAAATTGAAATTGTTATTTGCTGAAAATCTCATATTCAGGTTTGACGTCAATGATTCGTGACCATCACTGATGTCAAAACTGGTGCAACACGTCTTGACACGCGTAAATCTCTGACTGCTCCTCAACACAACGCTCTCCGGAAAATCATCAAACGGAGCACGTTTACAGACTTTGACACCTAATTGACATGAGTGAATAAACCACTACAATGTTTTGATTCCACGGTTAACTATTTGTTTTATTCGTAGAGGCACCAAATAAAATTCTCAGAAAGAGGGAAACATCTGCGGATCCTAATGTGTGTGATTCATGTTACGGGTTCAGCTCTGATATCCATGAACAGCTCAGTGATGTACCACAATCATCCCATGGCTTTAAAAGAATTTATGAATGGACACGACTCACAATGGCCTGTGTCGACCGAAATGCTTTAACGCCACTCCCCAGAGATCAGTCATCGGGCTAAATTAGTTTCTATGGGAACGGTTCGAAACAACCATGGCTCTCTGTATAGATTGTATTCGATAAATAATGACCTAAACATGTTGAGTCAAGACTCGTCTGGGAGAGAATGGCGATTTAATCCGGATATATATACCTTGTCTATAGTGTCTTACAGCGTAGCACTTAAGCATTTTAGGGATTTGACTGTCTCTGTGTCAAAGTTCAGAGGGTATCATTCATCCTAATATTAGAAAGCTTAGTGAATATCCACAGAATTGCAACGCCCCTCTGTTAACTGCACACGTCCTTCAGCCTTTTTTGTGTATGTTTATTAAGTTATTTCGTACATTTCTTTGTTATTTTTGTTTGTATTTACTGGCAGTTGTTTGCCAGTAACTTACTGTACATTTAAATTGATGTTATTTACTGGCAACAGTTTGTTCAAAGATAAATGAATATTAAACATTAACAAGTCTGTATCTTTACAGGAAAAAGTAAATGAAATTAAACAATAGTCTTGTTCAAAGCATTTCTGGGAAACAATAACAGGAGAAAAAATGAAAAAGGTTGATGAGGATTTCTGGTTCCCAGAATGCTTTGCATGAGGCATGTTTTTAATAGTTATATTCTGTAAAGATAAAGACTTTTATGTTTAATGTTTTTTTTTATATATATATTTGAACAAACTGTTGCCAGTAAATTTGATAATAATAAATCTACAGTAAGTTACTGGTAACAGCAACTAGTTTTACAGATCAAATACCTAACAGCGGAGGAAGAAGAAAATATTTATATTAAAAAATAAACAAATATATATATATATATATATATATATATATCATCTACCAGACCTTTTTTTTACTCGTTTTAAGCATGAACTCAGAAAATTAAATTATTCAGAAAATAAAAATTATATAATAAAACAATAAAAAATAACAATATTTTTTTCCTCCAAAGTAAATGCATCATGATTTAGCAAGTATTGTATAATTTGTATACATTTGTTTTTATATTGGCATCTTCTTATATCTTATATTCTTATATTGCATCTTTTTATATCTTTCATCTGCTAATAAAACTCTACTTTTCTCATTGTAACGCATCTGATTATATTTCAACACGCATTTCCTCAGGTTTCTTTCACGGAAAGTGTTTTGTGCAATTTAATTCAATCACACAACATCACAAATTTGCTTATAGTGGCTTACAAATAATACAGAATCGTACATATTAAACATAAAACATAGTAAAAAGAAAAGACAAAAAAAAAAAGAAAAGACATTTTATTTAGAATTCCAGACCTTTATTATGGGCTTTAACATGTAAGATAATGTATAAGACAAACAATCTTCTGAATTTCATTTTTAATTCGATGTGTTACCGTTTCTTTGGAATTGTTTAAGAACTTAATTTCTAAATGAAAATGGTTTCTACAGAATTTGTATTTGTTTATTCCTTTATTTTTATCATATAGCATGCATAGTTTTACAATTTACTGCACGTTGTTATTCTTCTAGTTATTTACTTATAGCAGCAGTTATAGGAAGTCTTTTACATTCATGGGAAATTCACAGGAAAAACCTAACAAAAGGTCATTTGCACAAGTTCCAGATCAATGATATGGCTTCAGCAGAATTTAAACATTTCCTGATAACGTTTAGTTAGGGGAGATATATACTTTTCCTCATTTGTGAGTTTTGGGGCAGCTCTCCAAAGATTACGGTTAAATAAAAAGCAAAAATATACACTTTGTGTGAATCCTGCATAGCTCATAAAACCTGTTCATTTTTGGGTTTAAAGCTTTTAACAGGACTGAACTAAAACAAGTTATGCAACAAGTCTCCTTAACTCAAATTGAACATGTGTATATATATATTATAAAGCAAACATAAAACGGACCAAAAAGTTATTTGTTTAGTTTTCATAAATGTTTCACACTTAATATAATAGTAGTTAAAGTTTAAAAAATGGCACGTTCAAAGAGAGTTTTGACAGAAAGAACTGCAATTTATTATGCAAATAATGTGATGATGTCATCAAGTCAGATGGAGAATGTCACACTTTTCTAGTCTAGTGTTTACCAGAAAACAAAATCCAGTAAAAATGTAACAAAGCCAAGTTTTGGCTGAATCAACTGAAGACTGAGATAAATTAAAAAACTATACAGAGGGGTGAGAACCAGAAAGACTTTACAGCAGGCCCAAAAAAATGACCATATTTTGATATGACTTTGTGTAGACAGCTAATTTGTAATGATTTCCAATCATTTACATAATTTGTAAGATATTTCACCCAAAATGTCACGTCCTTCTGGTTCTCACCCCTCGATATAAGATCTTTAGAAACAACAAAAACTAATGCAAATGAATACAAAATACAATACAAAAAGTACGCACAACAAACTAACTATAACTAACACGCAAGCATAAAATCTACAATTAAAAGGATTCAAGAAATTAACAAAAAAAAAAACCCTGCAGTGTTAGCAAAAAACATTTGAATATTTTGAGACATATTTCTGCTGGAGTTTGTTATAAATGGTCCCAAAGTCTTTTAAAACCTCTTCACATGTGCATTTCAGCCTTTAGGGATTTAGAACAACCCCAAACCACAATGTTTACAGAATATCCCGACGCTACAATTAGGAAATAAACTAATTAGTGTAACTTTGGCAGGGCTTTAGAGTTGTGTTTACATCACTAGCATAGACCGATATCCAGGCTGAAGGTAAATGTCCACAACGGACAGGGGGTGGAGCTGGTGTGTGTGGTATAAATCACATGCCATCCACCCTCACAATACCCCCCACCCCCACCACACGCCCTCCCTCTCCTCCAGTTCTCCAGCAGCACAGCAAACTCATCTCTAACACCACAGTGCTGCTCTCGCCGACACACACTCTCCTCTCGCGGAGTCGAAGTAAACACTGTTTCCTTCAGTTCAGTTGTTGGCGCAGCAGGTAGCAGTAATCCTGACTCTGGGACCACAATCTCCATCTGTAATGAGGCGCGGGGCCCACATTGCGTATTTGGAGATACAACTCTAAAGAGCGGCGGGGTTCGAATCGGGACGTGTTTGAGAGCATGATGGGATTTTGGCTTCTGTAGGGACTTGCAGTCAGCTTTTCCTCACTTTTATGAATCATTTCAGAGGAATCTGTTGGATAAACATCTGTTTGAAGCTGTTTTGCGAGTGATTACTTCTTTCGGAGTTGTGTATATAAAGGATGTAAGACAAGAACCTGCACAGTAAACATTTAAAGAACTGCACATGAACAGCTGCTTATGTGAACAAGTGCTTCCAAATTCTCCAAACATATATATATATGTATATGTATTTTCACGAGTGATAGTTTGCAGGTGTTTTGAGTGACAGATGGTTGGCATATCTTTTAATTACCCGTTTTTTTTGTGAAAGTGTAATGCTGGCTGGGAGAACAGCTAATGGGTTTCTATTCGGAGCGCTCATATTTAAGGCTGGTTGCTCATCACAGTACACACTGAGAGGACGTTCTTCTATATCTATTTTTTCCGCACTCGTTTTTTGAAGGCTTGTTGCTGTAACAAGTGCAGATTGCGAGGACATTTGCTTCCCTTTTCTCTCCTGTTTTGGCAAAAAGCCTCCAAAGTTTAATGCAGTATGAGGATATTTGGATATTTTGACACCTTTGGCATTCCTGGATTTCTGGAGGACCCTGTAACTGAGGAACGCAGTGCGTCTCCTGGACGAGCCTGTGATTTTTCATGAACAGAAACCACAGCACTCCTTCACTCTTCTAAAGAGAAACGGTTGGAATATTGATCAATGCCATTTTTACCCAGAGGTCAGCTGAACAGACGCGCTGTGGAGTCTGGATAAGCCGGGCAGACGGTAAGAACACATCCTGCTCTCACAGCTTAACTTCAGCTTAAGAGCTGAGATTTTCTCAAACACAGTAATGGGCAAAAATCTTGCAAATAAATGCAAAGAGGTGTGTGCAACAAGGCTGTAGCATGTCTGTTTAGTACTATTTAAAACACATGCTAAATTATAACAGGTGCTCTTTACATTAGGGTGCCGTTGTTACAGTAGAATTTGACATTTAGTTAGTTAGGAAAATGCTTTAGTTGCACTTACTTACTGTTACTGCCGTGACTACATGTAACATGTACTGTAACAAGGACACCGTAAAAAAAAGTGTTACAAAAAAGAATTGCTGCGAGGATATAGTAGAAATTGCACGTAGAGCCATTCACATGTGTATGCAAAAACATTCTGATGGAGTCCAATGGCAGGGGTTTCATAAAGTTTTTCATTTTTGATGCGTAACTTGTCAGAGCAAGTGCTCGTGGTGTGAGAAACTGAAAAACAACAAAAGTGACGCATATGGACTGAAAAGATACACAGACAAAATACAATAAAAAGCACTCTCTGATAAGCTTTGAGTTTTTGTCAATATTTTAAATTAGATTTTATTTTAGATGTCCTGCTTTCATGTTCATTTCAGTTCATTAAAGTTTCATATTTATGTTAGATTTTTGTCACTTTTATAAGTTTTTGATGTTTAAAATGTGTCTATTTTTACTTCAATTCTAAATGAAAACGAAAAACGTTGCCTTGGAAAACGTTTACGTTATTATTTTATATATTTAATTTCAGTTTTTATTTAATTCAATTATTCCAAGTATTTCATTCAGTCCTGGGATTTCCTTTACTACTTTCAGTTTACTAAAATAATGCTTCTCTATATATACTGATATAGAAATAAAAATATTATACACTTGTCACCTTTAAAGTATCTGGTAACACTTTAGAATAGGAAACACTTATTCACTATTAACTACGACTTTTCCCTCCATAAATTCTTAATTTGCTGCTTATTAAAAGTTAGTGCTGTCGTTGTTAAGTTTAGGTATTGGGTAGGACTAGGGATGTAGAATAAGGTGCTCCATAAATGGCTAATATTCTAGTAATAATATGCATGCTAATAAGCAAGTAATAGGTGTAACTGTAAACTAAAGTGTTACCAAGTATCATTTCATCTTATTTCTATGAATGTGCATTCCGTGTTGGCAAGACCCAGAGCTTACTGAGGTTTCTTTGCCATCAGAAGAAAGAGAAAGTGACAGATGGAGATCTGTCATCCGCATCATTCCTACTAAAGCGCCCACAAACATGTACGTCCCAGAACCATCATCAGCTGTTCTTGCATTTACATCAGGCACACCTTGTCCTTTCACAAAAGCACTAACATGTTCTGATCTTTCTAAAAGCCTGATTCTGTAGTTTTAGCTATACGAACGCAATGGAAAGAAGAGACAACATTTTTGTGAAAGGTATTATGAAAGGAATTTGTTCAGTGGTTTGCCCCTAACTTGCTATGTCGCGTGTTACTGCCGCTTTGTTAAGATCTGATGGTCCTCTCTTAGGAAGATCAATATCTTAGGCTCCGTTCACACAGTACATCTTCTAACAGGTGTGATTCTCAAATTAAGTAACCATACTGACAGATAACAATAGAAAAAAAAATATTGTTCCTACTACACTATTTCAGGCAACTCCCACTGGTTCATCCTTTTAGACATGCGGTTACTCTCATTCTTTTCAGTTCTTCATTCAAGCTTCATCCACACAAAATCTTATATCCTCCAAGTGTTCATAACTTGAAGCTGAAATAACATTTGTGAACTTATGGCATATAACATGAGCCAAACTTCTGTTTTGAAAGTGTATTTTTTAAGTTATAAAATTAAAAAACTTTTTTTTGGCACCCCAAACAGAACTGACAATGGTATGGCGCAGCTGTGTGAACCTTAGTTTGCATAGATAGTGAACCATGTAATTGTGTGTGCACTCCTGTGGTTTCAATTCAGGACCTATTACATTAATCGCTCATGGAAAAGCCCAAATGAGTCATTTAGTACTTCAACACAGCTTATCCGTCACTACCGTCATCGTTATCTGGATAAAACAAATCTGCCCAGATATGTTTATGATGGTCTGCCAAAGGAAACACAGCTTCACCTGAAGGGACGTCCTTTCAGAACACTGAACAACTACAAAATTACAAGCCCTTTCAAACAAGGGTGGCTATTTCTGTTACAAACAGAAAGGAGGACATTTCTTTGAAGGATTTAGTGCCAGAATAGAAACTGAAAAATAACATAGTGACAGAAATGTAAATGCAATTTGCAAAACTCTGATTCAGCTATTTTGATCAAAATAGAAAGATCTGATATGAAATAGACTAAAGACTATACAAAAATCTAACATAAATCAAATGATTCAGGATCC
This sequence comes from Enteromius paludinosus, assembly GCA_032361165.1. Taxonomy (NCBI): domain Eukaryota; kingdom Metazoa; phylum Chordata; class Actinopteri; order Cypriniformes; family Cyprinidae; genus Enteromius; species Enteromius paludinosus. Next base: position 17,437,375 of record JAUMHQ010000066.1, read on the forward strand.
GTTCTCGAAAGTTCTGATCTGAATTAAATGATTTACAATCTGAATAAATTTATTCATGCTTTGTGCTATATATATATATACTGTATATATACAATTAAATGCTATTACTAATTCAATTATAGTTCAAACGTTTGTGAAACCATACATCATTACTTGAATAAACCTTAATATTCTAATATTATAGTTTCCACTTCCAGGGAAGGCTGCTTTTAATCAGTTGATTGATGTGGACAAATGAAAGCAATCACCTAAAGGCACTGCAGATTTTCCTGTGTGCGTTAAGGTCCATTGAGAGTTTTTAGTGTCTCTCTATCATCAAAATGTTTAAAAGACTCTTGAGAGCTTCTGAAACGCATGAAACATCCCATTCATGCATGTCTCATGAATGTTTCACACATTTGCAATTCATAAACAGGATCAGTACCAAGCTCTTACGTTACACTCCCATCCTTGACTGCAAAAATAAACAATGAGCTGAATTTGAGCCATTCATAATATAGCTGATAAACATCAGGGTGGTTACGTTTAATTTAAGAGGCATCTGTTCATTTTCCATGAGTTGTGTACTGTTGTTTAGGACGTGGTAAACAAGGCCACTGAATACAATGCCAGAGATGTGAAGAAACCTAACACAGTTCTGCACATCAGAAGAAGACAAGCCGAGAGCAGCAGTGTGATTGATTTCGTCCTGCTTTCAGCAACTCAACTTCCTCTGACTCTGCAGATAAAAAGAAACGTCCACCCTTACAGTCATTTGAGTTGGCTCGCACCGTGCACTACCTAGGATGGTCTGAATAACATTTAGCAAACAATACACTAGAACATATTCATCTAAATGCATCATTTATACATGTCTAATCATAGTATTTAAGAAGTGAGGTGTGTAATTTATGGGCCACTAACGTCACTAAACGCAATTGCAAAAGCAATGAAAGGTTCTCAAACACTCCTCCCCCATACCATTGGTCAAACAAACAGATAGTCCCACCCCAAATTCACATCATTGGTTGCCAGAGTGGGGCTGGTTGAGCACAACGACTTTTATCAGCACATTTGTTTTTTGTTTTTTGTAGTAGTAGTAGTAGTCAATCAGTAAACAGATATAGTTGTAAGACTTTTAATTATAATCAAGTATTTTGTTAAAGTGAGAAACAAAATGTAGCTTTAAGGCCATGTATATTTTGCTTTGCTGCTAGCAAAACCTTTTAAAAATTTACATCTCTAAAAAAACAATTATATATTGATGACTCATGCTGCACTGCTCAGACTTCTGTCCAATCAGATGCCTTCTAATGAGGCTGTCCCATCCTATAAGAAACCCTATAGCCAGTAGCATATTTCATAGTTAGTTTCACAGCATAGTTCAATTTAATATATACTGACCATTTCATACTGAAACTATTTTCATTTTTGCAATTTGATATTGTTAGGATATTATGTCTGCTGAGTGGGGTTAAAAGGTCATGCTCTGTGGTGTTAAAATGTAATTGGCAGTGTTAACAAAAGCAAACAGGAAGTTTTTTAAATTTGCATGAAAACTAAAAGTCATTCAAGTCACATGAGGCAATATTTTATTAACAATAGAACAAAGAACATAAATTGAGAAATTTAAAATTCTGTGCTATTTCATTTTAATTTTGATGCCTTCTACTGTTCTCAAAATAAGTGGGATGGGGGCATGTTTACCATGGTGTAACATCGCTTCTTTTTAAAACAGTTTGAAGACATCCGGGTATCGAGGTTATGAGTTTCTAGAGTTTTGGTAAAGGAATTTGGTCCCTTTCCGGCCTGACATAGGTTTCCAGCTGTTGAAGAGTTTGTGGCTGTCTTTAAAATATTTTTTGTTTAATGATGCACCAGATGCTGCAGCAGGTCAATTCAGCACCAGACTCTTCTACTACAAAGCGGTTGTAATGTCTGCAGCATGTGCCTTTGCACTGTCTTTCTGAAATACACAAGGTCTTCCCTGAAATAGACGTCATCTGGAGGACAGCATATGTTGCTCTAAAACCTTTATATACCTTTCAGCACTCACAGTTTTAGTTGGCTTCCAAAACATGCAAGCTGCCCATATCTTATGCACTTATGCACCCCCATACAGTCAGAGATGCTGGCTTTTGAACTGAATTCTGAAGCTGGGAGAACATCTAACAAATAAATAAATGTTCCCATTTGACTCTATTTAGAGACCAAGTGATGAACCCCCAAGCGCAGCCCTTGGAGGAGGCAGACCCAGCCCTGCTGTTGCTATGTCCTGTAAGATGTTACGTAGACCGGACACAAAGCTTCAGGACCTCAGACCAGCTCTTTGTCTGTCACGGAGGCCGGCAGAAGGGAAATGCTGAGCAGAGGATGGCCCACTGGGTGTGCCCTGCCCCCTCAGTGTACGAGCTCACTCAACAAGAAGTGTAGCATCGCCCTGGGCATTGGCACGCGGCGCCTCGCTTGCAAATATTTGCAGAGCTGCGGGTTGTGCGACCCCTAACACGTTTGCTAGATTTTATAGCCTTCGTGTGGAACCGGTATCCTCCCGTGTCCTCACCTCAAATAGGTAGGAGCACGGAGTGGCCCGGTTTCGGTCAGCTTGGTAACAAATTTCTCCAGAATGTCCAAGTAAAGTAGACCCTGTTGAGTTCCTTCACCCCCCTTCGGCAGCCGGATGTTGCGGAACATCCCGGCCTAGAGGCCAAACACTGGGGTCTTGGGAGACTCCCAAACGATGCTGGAAGGGTCAGCTTCCATGACATTTTGGTAGGGATCCCTATTCGTCGGTCACCAACGTGACTCAGGGTGACAGACTGAAAGGAATATTATATTATATATTATATATAAGTTACATATGTACCTGAAGAAGGGAACGGAGACTTCACGTCACGTCCCGTCGCCATGGGTCTGTACCAGTGCTAGGGGGCGGTGTCAATGGGTCGGCTCCTGAGCGAGACTAATTTATTCTCTAGCTGTGATCAGATGCAGCTGGATGCTAATCAGCACATGCCAATTTCCTTGGCGTGTTTTCATACCTTGGCGTTGTTTCATCTTGAAGCGAGATTCCTATTCGTTGGTCACCGACGTGATGCCTCCGTTCCCTTCTTCAGGGAATGTGGTTTACATATGTAACCAAGATGTTTTCATTTTATTAAAACGTAAAACATTTTCAGAATTTGGGTTGTAAGATTTACATTTTCTGCAACTTAAATATCTGTCTTAAGAGGATATCAGAAATGTTTTTGTTTAAACTTGAAATCCTCAGATTTGTAGTAAAAGTATGAATCAGAAAATGTGTGCTGTTCTTTTCGATAATCAAAGCACCTCTGATATAGTAATGTTGAAGATCACACCCTCTGCTTATGGGTGAAGCATAGTGAACATCTCTGCAGCTCAACTGGGTGTTATTACCAATCACCATGAGGTGACTCGACTTGTCTTGTTTTGATAAAACTTGCTCCTAAGCTTAAACAAAAGCAGTGTGGTACAACTAATGAGTACTAGAGTGTTTCATCCTGTTTTCCTGTTTCAATCTTGAAGTTTCTTGTATATTCCATGCCCAAAATGTGAATGGAAAATCTTAATATTTTTAATGGTTTGTTATTGAAATCCATATACAGCTGAAATTAAACCCCTAATGGTCATTTAAATGTTTCTTAAAGGGATAGTTCACCCAAAAATGAAAATTTGATGTTTATTTGCTTACCCCCAGGGCATCCAAGATGTAGGTG
>JAUMHQ010000066.1:17441190-17455175 GCA_032361165.1 Enteromius paludinosus
TTTCAAAGTAAAAAAAACATTCACAGACAAATCCAGATTACACCCCGCGGCTCGTGACGATACATTGATGTCTTAAGTCACGAAACGATCGGTTGGAGAAACTGAACAGTATTTATATCATTTTTTACCTCTGACAGACAACCATGTAAAATTTTACGGTTAAAGTTAAAAATCTTCGTTTGTGTTCTGCTGAGGAAACAAAGTCACCTACATCTTCAAATTAACATCTAATTTTCATTTTTGGGTGAACTATCCCTTTAAAATGGTAATCTAGCTCAAAATTAGGTAAAAAAAAATGTATATGTGTTGTTCAATCTATGTCTATTACAAACATTTTCGTTTATTGAAAACCTGAAATAAAATGTAAAAATAATATTAGATAAAAAGAATAAATAAAAAAAAAAAACTACCATGAGGATTTGAAATTATAAAACAATAAAACATTGAGCTTGAGGATATTACAGTATTTGAGTATATAATGACTTTAGAGCGGAAATGATATCAGCAGAACTTCAACAATCCCACAGACAGAGTCCGAATATCAAAACATGTGATGGGGTTATTTCTATTTTCACTGAAGCCTGAGAAACTTGTTCTTAGGAAAGGTGGCTCTTGGGATGCTATTGTAGCCATCTTGTCATTTCTGAGTGCCCACTTGACCAGACAATTTGTTTTTGAATGTTCTATAAACACAGATCTGCTCAAGTCCACTTCCCTTGCAAAGAATACACATTTAGAACGCCATGCCTCCAAAAGGGCGCTCAGAACAATCGTCTGTTTCCTAATAAGGAGACAGTGTGCTTAATAGTGTGATTTGTGTGGGGTGTATCCTGGCTGGAGACTTTGTCTGATGCCTGAGAATAAAACAAAAAAGGCAGTTTTTCTAAATTTCATTTAAGGTTTATTAGTTATGGTTTGTTTACATGAGACTGACAGAATAGTCGGTGAGTGGAAGCAGTCTCATGAAGCACTGTAGACCTTTTCATTCAGTGCTGGTATAGCCAAAATGTATCTTGCTTTCACAGTAAAAAAGTTTGATAATAATATTGACAAGCATCGATAATAATAATAATTAATTAGTGCTGTCAAAAGATTAATCGTGATTAATCGCAAATGTTTCTTTACATAGTATGTTTGTGTATACTGTGTATGTTTATTATTTTATTTATATATTTTATAAAAAAAATTTATATTATATATCAAATATAAAAATTATATAAAATAAATATATATATATACATATATAAATGCATTTACATGTAAATATTCTCAAAATATATACTGTATGTGTGTGTTTTAATATATACATAATAAATAAGCACAGTACAAACACATATTATGTAAAGAAAACCTTTTATTTTGGATGCAATTAATCGTGATTAATCGTTTGACAGCACTAATTATAAAACATGTTTCTTAAGCAGCAAATCAGCATATTCTTATGATTTCTGAAGGATAATGTGACTGAAATGATCTCAGCAATAAATTATATTTAAAAATATATCCTAATAGAAAACGGTAACGTATAACTTGTAAATTATAGCATAACATTAACAATAACATTTGACAATATTACTGTTTTTACTATCTAATAAATACAGCATTGACGAGCATAATAGCCTTCTTTCCAAAACGTTAAAAAACTTACTGACATCAGTGATGGGACTGAAACTGTATTCCAGACAGAGCTGAACTGAGGTTATGAATCATCATTACTCACATTTGAATTTCACATTTACACACGCACCGACTAACTAGTAGCCTATATTTTTTTATGAAGACCTCCCATTAACTTCTGTTGTTCTTAAATTAAGTTCATTATAATCACTATAGACTACTATATTTATATGGCAGAAGTAGTTAGAGTATATGTTATTATGCTATTTGGTTTGCTGACTTTTGCTGCAACGTATTCTGACATAAGCATCCGCAGACCAATAAGACTTAAAGAGAGGCCGCCCACTGTATTTTTGGAAATCCAGTTCACTGTATTCCCGACTAACCCATACCTGGATCCATAAAACTAGATCTTAGATCAAACAACAACAGAGATAGTTCTCCCAGAAATGAAAAATGGTCAACATTCACTCACTCTCAAGTTTCTTTCTGCTGTTGAACACAAAAGAAGATGCTATGAAGAATGTGTTGGACCAAACAGTTGCAGATCTCCACAGACTTCCATATAATGGAAAAAATACTATGGAAGTCAATGGAGACCAGAAATTGTTTGGTTGCTTTTATGTTTGGAACTAATTTGGAAACTATTCCTTGAATTACTATATTATTTAGTCTCTTTTTAGAATTACGAAACAAGTATGTTTACCTACAAATTTGATTGTAATTCAAACAGACACTTTATTTATGTTCTGAGATGTTTTGCAGTTACTGCAATATGATATTTTGGCACTTAAAACAGCAAAGCATTGGCAAGAAAAACGTGGCACAGCTACACAAAACCCTGTCATGTACTGGTCCATGCATCTTCCTCTTTCCATGTTCTGCTGGACCAGAAGCAGCATGTAGTATTGCCCAGTGCACTCTAATAACGTCTGCTGAAGCGTTTAAGTGAGTGTGGTCTGCTTTAGTTCTTAGTCTCTTGAAGAACAACTTAAGCATTACCTTTCAGCTGCTGGATAGCTTGGTTCCCCCAGTAGCTTTTCTTAAAGAATCCTATAGGAATGGAATCAATAACTTTAATTCCTGTTAGAATTTAGTGTTTTAAAGGCAAGACAAGCAAAGGCACATCCACTGGCACTGGCTTGACACTTACAAGCATGTGGAGTTCATGTTCTGTGTCTGGTTATGTAACAAGCAAAAAATACTTCTGCAAATTTATGGTTTGACACATTTAGAATAAAAATGTATGTAAAAATCCTTTCATAATGTTAACTAAATTTCTTTGTGTGTTAATGGAAGCTGGCTAATATTTCAAGAATGTAAAGTAAATTAAAAAATAAAATAAAAAAATACACTAGTTTCATGTCTTATAATAATCATGGTAGCTGCATGTAGTTGTTTTTAACCCAAACACAATATACCATAATTTGATCAAATGTATTTTTTATTTTTTATTATATATCATGATAAAGCTACACACACATATATATATATATAGCGAAATTCATAGAGTGCATGTGTGTGTGTATATATATATATATATATATAAACATAATAAATATATACAAATCCACACACACATAAAAACTTTTTATTTGGATGCAATCAATCACGATTAATCATTTGATAGCACTAATGCATATGTAAGGGATAATGTACAGCCTGCAGGTCAAAGCAGAATAAAGCCAGACAGGCTTATACAAGGCCGATAATGCTGTCGGGCTTTATTCTGCGATAACAGCCTGCTGGCTGTGTATTTGTAATTAAGAGTGTTGATGTCGCGATCTCGCTTCTCAGCGGGAAAAGGAGTCACGGAGGCAGGAGTGCAAAATGAACATATAAGATTTAATAAACAATCCAGGGTACACAGGAGCTGACGAAATCACAGAGATCACAGCAGACATACACTCCAACATAACTTTAACAACTCACAAAGAACAATACACAGGGCCTGGAATATATAGGACAAGTAATCAAGGACATAATACGAAACACCTGGGATACACGGCTGAAAGGGAATGAACACTGAAGGGAGGGGCGGGGTTACAAACGAGGTAAAGCACGAGAGGAGAACGGAATGAAAACAACAACACAGAAACACGTGGAACAAGATCATAATATAAACACGTGACACATGACAGCGTGACAATATTATCCCGCTTTTTCAGAGGCGTAGCAATAGGGTAGTCAAGACAGGCAGCACTTGTCAGCAGCACTTATTACTAGGCTTTTTTAAAAATGAAAATGACTTATCCATCTGGCAGCCAAAAGCGAAATTGGAAAGATTATTACATGATATACATTCAGAGGATTTGGTCATGGAGGTCAGGGCTGCTGTCCATACCTTTCCTGATCATGTGTCTACTACTCCAAGAGACATGCTAGACTATATCTACAAGGAACAACTTCTAGATTTGTATGGAAACCTTAGCATTGCTCTTCGTCTGCTGCTAACAGTTCCCATCACCGTTGCCTCTTGTGAGAGAAGCTTTTCAGCTTTAAAGCTGATAAAAACATACCTCAGGTCAACAATGAACCTAGAGAGGTTGTCAGCACTGACACTAATTTGAATTGAATGGAACATATAAAGGTCTTTGAATATGGAGGACATAGTGACAGCATTTGCTGTAGCTAAAGCTCGTAAGCACCATTTTTAAGGTGACCATCCATTACTGTAAATAAGAAGATTGTTCTGTATCTTTATGCTTTTAGATTAATATTTTGTCAAAGAATATGCACTTTGTTTAAAAAAAATTAACAATTTTATTTATGTTATTTTATGTGTTTTGACTACTTTTGTTATGTTGTATAAATGTATATTTCCGTAATAACTATATATTAACGAAATAATCTTTTAGAAGGGCCTCATCTATTCATTTTGCCTAGGGCCCCTACTTCACCTTGGTTCGCCTCTGCGCTTATTACACAGTTTCTTGCCCCAAATGTTAATTCTAAACGATAAATAATATAATACAATAATAAAAAAATTTTAACCGAGGAGTCAGTCGTGTCATCTTCTATCCACTGCTTTTGCTTTTCCCGTACATGTTGAAATTAATGTTGAAGTCCTCCATTTTATCTAATGGTTAAACATTTTTAAGCCACAGGTAGTTTTATGTTATAATAACAAACCTTGGAATGTGGCGACTGACCAATCAGAATCAGGTATTTCACTAAGCTGTGTAATATATTTATATAGTTTTAATGAAATTACATTCAAGTATATTTGACCTTTTTTCATAAATGCTTATCACTTTACATTTTTATCATTTACTTCAAAAAAGCTCAGCTGACTGCATGTAATAGAAATTGCTATAATAAATCTTTATTGAAAATAACATGTAATTAGACATCTGAAAACATTACATTCAGTTCACGCTTAAGTAAATAATTTTAAATTATATTAAGTATATTAAGTTCCCTGTCTGTCAGTCACTACAAGTTATATCGTGATGACAGACTGGGGTTCATACTTGGGAGCCCTGATTCGCTCTGACAAAGAAAAAACGCCAATGAGAATTGGCTAGTGGAATTTTCATGCTGAGCCACTCCCCGCTAAGCGGGTATAAATAGGGCAGAAGGTGCATCCACTCATGAGATTTTGCTTCGGAGCCGAGAGCTGTGTATGCAGTCTTCTGGTTCAGAGCTGACTAATGAAGAGAAAAGGAAGCGGGAGCTGTTCGGTTTGGTGCTACAACGCAATCAGCGGATTGAATGCACTCTTCCGCTGAGCACTGAGACGATGTCCCCGTCCCCGTCTCCAGCTGGTGCTAAACCCTCTAGAAAGACGGCTAGGCAACCCTGAGACTGGCGGCCCAGAGAGGCAAGAGACTGTGTCTTGGGAGGTAGTGACCGCACCGCTCCCTCAACCCGAGGAGGGCCGGGTGGAGAATCTTCTTCCTTTTGTTTTCGTCCTGCTGCAGGCCTCAGGGTACCCAAAAGATCAAAGATTGAACAGTCTTTCCCCTTCCGGGCCCAGGTGCTCGTGGCCTGATGATGAGCAGTCAACGACTACCTCACTGTCACCTACATCACCTTACATTGCCAGCGGCCAGGAAGGGACACAGGCAGCGGCACCGGGTTGTGTCAGGACGGGAAATGTTCTGGTCATCCCAGCTGCCCTGCTCACCGATGCACACCTTCTGGCAAACTGGTGACTTCGATGGTCCCGCTATCGATGAGACTGGAGGCGTGGGCTGCGCTTCCCAGCCCGTCAAAGTGGCTCATCAGGACGATCCGGTTCGGCTATGCGATACAGTTCGCTGGGGTCCTCCCAGATTCAGTGGCGTGCTCGAGACTGTGGTGGCAGCCCGAGACACCCCTGTACTGCACGAGGAGATTGCTGTCCTCCTGGCAAAGGATGCAATAGAGCCGGTCCCTCCAGCCGAGAAGAAGGCAGGGTTTTATAGCCCTTTCTTCATTGTGCCAATGCCTCGTTAAGGGAAGTGGGCGTCCGGATCCTCAACTACCTCGACGACTGGCTCATCATGACCCATTCTCAAGAAGAGTTGTGCGATCACAGGGAGCTGGTGCTCCAGCACCTCAGCCAGTTGGGGCTTCGGGTCTACTGGGAAAAGAGCAAACTCTCTCCAGTGCAGAGAATCTCTCTCGGTGTGGAGTTAGACTCTGTAAGTATGACGGCGCGCCTCACAGAGGAATGTGCCCAGTCAGTGCTGGTCTGCCTGAGTTCCCTCAAAGGCAGGAGAGTGGTGCCACTGAAACACTTTCAGAGGCTCCTGGGGCATATGGTATCCGCAGCCGCTGTCACACCGCTGGGATTACTCCATACGAGACCACTACAGAATTGGCTGCACTCCCGGGTCCCAAGATGGGCATGGCTCTGCGGCACATTCTGAGTGGTTATTACCCCGGCATGTCGCCGCACATTCAGTCCCAGAATCTCCTCCTCTGGAGCCAGCACCGGTTCAAGTCACTGCGTGCTGTGCACATCCCGGGAGAGCTGGATTGCGGAACTCATGCTCCTCGTGACAGCTCCTCCCTGGCCCTCTATCAGGGGTACGGCACCATATGGCACCCGCGTCCAGATCTGTGGAACCTCCATGTGTGGCTCCTGGACGGGACACGGCAGACTTAAGTGCTCTACCACCGGTGGTGGTAGACACTGTCACTCAGGCCAGAGCCCTCTCTACGAGGTGTTTGAATTGCCCAGAGAGTCTGCCCCTGTACTGAAATAGGTGGCCACATGCTTGATTCCCTGTGGGTGATCTCATGTGACGTTGACTCCACGATAAAGTTTCCTGTCCGTGAACTCGTGTCTTCCCTCGGCACATCTCTGCTTTCTCGTGCTTTCCCCCTGCGGGCAGAACCAGACCCAGAGGCCTAATGTGTATCCATAATACCCCGTGAGTTAGTCCATGCTGGTTTTTCCACACATTACCTCCCTGCGGGCAGGGTGTGGTCTCCATAGCGCCCTTCCTTGGAAGGCTCGCTTCCCCCTTGTTTCGCCAAACTGTAACAACAAAAAGGAGGATCTAAAGCAATCCTCTTGAAGGTCGAAATCCCTTATCTAGAGTTTATCTCTAGTTCAGGAACGAACAGTTTGGCCCTCTACAGTAGCAAGGTACTCACCATATGGTCCCTGTGGGTATCATGGTAAGCGAATTTGCACTGGGGCGTTAGGAAGGTTACCTTGCACAGCAATTGTCGGCACACTAGTGCCGGTCCAGAACTCTTGCAGTGCTGTTGGTTGTGACGGGGGTCTTGGCTGTGGTGCTTTCCATATAGACCCCAGTCTGTCATCACAACATATCTTGTAGTGACTGACAGACAGGGAACGTCTCGGTTACGTACTTTAACCCTCGTTCCCTGATGGAGGGAACAGAGACGTTATGTCCCCTTGCCACAGACTCGACCCATCGCTGAGGGCCCAGGGACCTGGCTCTCGGCTCCTCAGCAATAGCTGATGAGTGGATGCACCTGCTGCCCTATTTATCAGCATTCAAATTCCACTAGCCAATTCTCATTGGCATTTTCTCTTTATCACAGCAAATCAGGCGTCCCAAGTATGAACCCTAGTCTGTCGTCATGACATAACGTCTCCATTCCCTCCATCAGGAAACGAGGGTTACAGTACGTAACCGAGACACTATCTTTTATACTTTTAAATACTTGAATTGTCATTTAACTGAATATACGAATGGACTCTGTTTCATTATTTTAACACAGATTAATATACCTTGGTACTGCCACTATTCCTGCAAAATTAAGGCTATGATTCTTAAAAACTCCTCACTCTTAAATAAAGAACCTGGCAGATTTAACCCATGTTTAAGAGAGAAAAAATGGGGAAAAAACTGAAAAAACTTACTAATATACTTCTCATGTGTGTACTGTTGCCAAGTTGCCAAGTTTGTGATCAGTATAAGCGTAAACGCAAAGTCTGGTTTAGAACTTCCCATTTTATCCCCATCTGATAGATTGAAAAATAAAACACTAAACGAGCGCTTTGGGATAATGTGGAAGTTTTTGTATGTTCTGGATACAGACGATTTAGGCCACGTGACACGGCTGGTCAATCCACACCTGTGTGCTCTGAGTCCTGCAACTGGAATGAGATCAACAGAGGAGCAGAAAAGCTGTGGATGGCCAAACCACTTGTACAAACATCTGTGAATGAAATCTTTGTAATAACAACTCTTGCACGAGGACACTCATACGTGGATGAAAGATTCTGAATACACAATCAAAGATGGTTTAACTTGGTTTGGCATTTGTTAGTGCTGCAGTTCTGTAATTGTTGGACCGTTTTTTGAGAATAACAGTTGTGTCAAACATCAGCATCAATCATCAGTGCAGCTAAAAAATTAAAATGTGAATGTTGATGTGCTTATTTGAAAGATATGTAAGCAATAAATAAAAAAAAATAAGCTTGCCATACAAGTTGCATGTGCACTCATTTGCAACGACAAAGAAGATTATAGAGGAGGACATTTACCCTCTATACCTTCGTAACTCTGCCCCCAACATCTCGCTGCCCTGGATGTTGCTCTCTCATTGGCTATAGGTAATCGCCAATGTTGTTTTTAGTCAGAACATTTCACACGGCATGATTTTGAATCACTGACAGGTCCAGCTATTTAGCATGACAAATATTATGATTATGATTATAAAATTATTATCACTTGTGTAAACAAGCACCGATTTCCCTGTGAATTTGGGCATTTGTCTGCAATTTCTAAAAACCTGTCTGCAAGTCAAAATCAGTGATAAAATCATGCAGTCTAAACTCTGCATTTGTTATAAGGCTGTCCTCTGTGGCTCTGTTCGACCACCATCAGCGGGAACTATCCCCGGAATATTAGTTCCCACCCAGACCGTTTTTACCCACACACCTCGGGGATTTCCGCCCCAGGTGTTTCAGTTTATCTCCCCTTTATAAGAAGGAGGTTGAGTAACGATCGGCGTGAAGTTTTGTCTAGCCAACAATTCAAAGCCAAGCGTTATATACCCTTGTGGATTTTCGGACTGATTTGGATACTTACCTGGACTGTTTTACCGACTCTGATTCTTGCCTGTTGCCCTGACCACCGCGTGGATTTACCCGTTTGGGTACTAGCCTGTTGCCCTGGACTTTTGCCTGAACCTGGTACTGTTTTGCTCTGCTTTCGTTGTGTCTGTCTGCCGTGTTTCTGACCATCGCCTGTTTGTTTACGATTCGGCTATTAAACAGCTTGCAAATGGATTCATCGTCTTCTGAGTCTATGTCACAGAAACGGATCCAGCAGCTGCCTATCAGTTGGCTAATGAAGTAAGTCATCAGGGCTTGCTGTTAGCTACACACCACCAGCAATTGGAGGAATTAACTCGTCTCACGGAAGAGATGTTACAATCGCTGCAAACTTTGAACACCTCTGTTGCGGCACTCTCTCAACCCACAGCGATCGTTCTGGCCGCCGCTGTCGCTGCACCTGCACCGCCTCCTACACCCATCGTTACCAGCCTCCCTGCACGAGTGTATTTCCCCAAGAAGTATGACGGCACTCCGGGGAAGTGTAAGGGGTTCCTCATGCAGTGCAGCATCTACATCGGCCCGCAGTCTAACAGCTTTCATAATGATGACAGTAAGGTGTCGATGATCTGTTCCCTCCTGGTAGGAAGAGCACTGGAATGGGCTACCGCCCTCTGGGAGTCAAGTCAAGTCACTTTTATTTATATAGTGCTTTTAACAATACAGATTGTAGCAAAGCACTGAACATTATCAAATAGAAGAACAGAGTGATGGTAATGTATAATGACGAGAATTAAACTTTATTTAGCAAATGCAGAGACAGTCTCTGTAGTCAAGACGATGATAATCACAGCGGCAAGGAACCAAAACCCCATCCATGAGAGAATGGGTAAAAAAACCTTGGGAGAACCAGGCTAAGTTGGGGCCAGTTCTCCTCTGGCCGGACGCCCAGCACCTAATTTTCAGTTCAATTTTAAACACATGTTAGATTGTGTAATGACTTATAGTGTGTGAGGGACAGAGGATTTCTCAGTTATACAGTATTTCTCCAACAGTTTTGTGATGTCTTCGACATGCAACCGGAGGTCATGAACCCAGTGAGGAGATTTTATCATTGAAACAAGGCATCACCACCGCAGCGGAATATACACTCCGGTTCCGTACCCTGGCGGTGCAAACCGGCTGGCCATCTGAACCTCTGAAGGCCATGTACAGGAAGGGACTGAGTCGCGAACTCCAATCTGAACTGGCCTGCAGGGACAAAGGGAAATCGCTCAATTTTTGGAACTAGCCATCCACATAGACAATTTGATGCGCTCACGTTGTGGACGTTTACCCACACCAGCTCGAGCATTCACACCTACCTCCAGTATCAACACCCCTGAGCCCATGCAGATTGGTAGGACCCACCTGACCGAACGTTTCCGTGACAACCTCTGCCTGTACTGCGGACAACCCGGACACGTCAGGTCCAGCTGTCCAGTCCGGCCTCCCAGAGCCACACTTCCACGGGTGAGTCTTGATTCCTCCAATCATTCTATGACATTACCTGTAACGCTGAGGGTAATCACTACTGCCTTTACTGATTCTGGGGCTGAGGGAAACTTCATTGATGAGGCTTATGCTAAGCATGTTCATATCCCTCTAATTCCGTGTGGTTCCCGTGTGGCCGTGGCAGCCCTAGATGGCACTTCTCTTGCACTGACACTTCTCATTGGGCCACTGCACACTGAATCCATTCGGTTATTTACAATCCACTCACCTGACCACCCCATCATCCTGGGACTCCCCTGGCTCGGACTGCATAACCCTGTCATTTCCTGGACCGAACGACAGATCAAGAAATGGTCAACTCACTGCCACAAACTATGCTTAAAGGGTATTCAAGCACCCTCAGGTCCTGCCACCATTGTCACCACCCTAGTGAAGGATTCAATCACCTCCCAGCCGTATCTGGATCTAAAGGAGGCTTTCAGTAAAGAACGGGCTACTCGCTTACCACCACACCGGCAGACAGACTGCGCCATTGAACTACTTCCAGGAGCTACTCAACCCAAGGGACCAGTCTTTCTTCCGTCACATCCAGAAAGCGAAAGCATGAAGGTCAACATGTCAGGAACATTCTACGATGCCTAATCCAGCATCAACTATATGCAAAACTGCCAAAATGTGAATTTCACCAGACCAGCATTTCCTTTCTTTGGTACATTATCAGTCATGAAGGCGCAACTATGGAAGAAAGTAAACTAACCGCAGTACTTAACTGGCCCCGTCCACGCACCATTAAGGATTTGCAAAGGTTCCTGGTGTTCGCCAACTTCTACCGCCACTTCATTAGAAATTTTAGCCAGATAGCAGCCCTGCTCAACACCATGACTAAGAAAGGTCCCACAGTCCTACAATGGAATCCACAAGGTGAACAGGCATTCATTTATCTCAAAGCCAGGTTCACATCAGCTCCCATTCTCCGGCACCCTGACCCTGAGAAGGAATTCACAGTTGAGGTGGCTGCTTCAAGAACAGGTCAAGTACAGGTATTGTACCGACCAGGCTCCAAAAATGGCAAGGCCGACGCCCTTTCTCATCAATATAACCCGCAAGTCAACTCCAACCCACCAGACTTCATCATACCACCTCCTAGAATCGTAGCACCAATACGGTGGGACATTCAGGCAGAGATAACTTAGGCTCAAAGTGTCGACCCTCCACCTCCCGAGTGTCCTCCAGACCACACATACGTACCTGAACCTCTCCGTCAGAGACTACTCCACCACATCCACGACTCTCCCAGTGCGGGCAATCCAGGAATTACTGCTACCACCTAACTGGTCACCAATTGTATTTGGTGGTCCCCCTTGCCCGCTGACATCATAGACTTTGTTCATCACTGCTCTACCTGTAACATTACAAAAACCTCACATCAGAAACCGGCAGGGCTCCTCCATCCATTACCCATCCCACAAAGGCCCTGGTGTCACATTGCAATGGACTTCGTCACCGACTTGCCAGCCTCTCGAGGATTCACTACCATTCTCACCATTATTGATCGCTTTTCTAAAGCCTGCCGACTCGTCCCTCTCGCCAAGCTTCCCTCAGCCTGGGAGACCGCCCAAGTGATCGTGGAGCAAGTCTTCAGGTTCTACGGTATCCCGGAGGTCACGGATCGTGGTCCCCAGTTCACTTCTCGTCTGTGGCAAGCATTCTGCTCACAAATGAGTATTAACATCAGCCTTACCTCAGGATATCATCCCCAATCCAACGGCCAGGCAGAAAGGTTAAACCAGAAACTTACCCGTTTCTTAAGGTCATACTGTCACGTCAACCAGCAAGACTGGAGCCGGTATCTTCTGTGGGCGGGAATATGCCCAGAACTCTCTCCAAAAACCTGCCACAGGAATGACGCCATTCAAATGTATACTGGGCTTTCAACCTCCAATGTTTCCATGGACGGGAGAACCCACCAGCCTACCCACTCTAGATCACTGGCTTCAAAGAAGTGAAGACACATGGAATCAAGCTCACGTGCATCTTCAGAGGGCAGTCCGAAGACTCACCGAGCAAGCCGATTGCCATAGTAGACCCAACCCCGACTATGAACCCGGACAGTGGGTTTGGCTCTCCACTCAAAACCTTCCTCTCCAGCAGTCCTGCAAGAAACTTAACCCGAGGTACGTGGGTCCTTTTAAGGTTCTCAGACAAATCACACCAGTTTCCTTCAGACTAGACTTACCTGCTCAATACAAAATCTCACCCACTTTCCATGTTGCTCTGTTGAAGCCTGCTGATGCTCCGGAAGGACAGAGGGACCAGGACGAGGCCGCTGCTCCTGAGACACCCCCCCTGGTCATCAAAGGAGAAAAGGCTTACCAGGTCAGTGAGATCCTGGACTCTCAGCGTCGGGGCCAAGTGCTACAATATCTAATAGACTAGGAAGGATACAGGCCAGAGCATAGGTCCTGGATCAACGCCCGAGACATCCTAGACCCCACTCTCACTGAGACTTATCATCGAGATCACCCAGAAAGACCAGCACCCAGACCCTGTGGAAGACCCCGACGCTGCATTTCTCGCTTCAGGAGCCGCTCGCAGGGGGGGGGGGGGGGGTCTGTTATAAGGCGGTCCTCTATGGCCATCAGCTGCAACTATCCCTGGAATATTAGTTCCCACCCGGACCGTTTTCACCCACGCACCTCGGGGATTTCCGCCCCAGGGGCCTCATCAACGCTGCGTACACACAAAAATTGTCCGTACGCCAGATTTCACGCTCGTGTTGGGATTTATTAACAATGAAATAAACGTGAGAATGTCAACTCCATGTCTGGCGTCCGTCTATTTCTTGTGCGTATTTGCTTTACGTCCGTTGGCGACTCCTAGAGTCAATTGTTTTAAATTGCAAACTACAAAGTATCGCACCAACACTTAAGAACATTGCTGTTAATTTAGAATTGATCAAATGGGTTAACTGACACAATATTGTTATACCAATGTAATTTAGAACATATAAAAGCATTTGCAAATGTATACAAGCCTTAGTGTATGGCATTGGCAGTGAGTGCGTTTACATAGACTCTCTCAATGCGATTATTATGAGATTATGGCAGTATTGCGATTAAACTTTACCTCATGTAAACGCAATACTTCGATTATAATAATGCATTTATGCTCATTCTCGCAGCAAGCATAATTGTATTAACATAGGAGGCCGATTTCAATCAAAATATTCAGACATGTAAACACATTAACGGAAATATTGCCGCTCTGACCTGTCTTTACTACTGTTTCGGCGATTAAAATAGTTTAGTTTTGTGTGTAATGTCAAAATTATTATTTTTCGTTTCGTTTTTCTTTTAAGTCAATTTAGAAAAACGTTTGGAACATTTTTGTTTGTTAAATAACCTAT
>JAUMHQ010000066.1:17492564-17504417 GCA_032361165.1 Enteromius paludinosus
ATAAACATCATTACACCTATGGAGAGTCCCCATTAGGATAGCAAACCAGACATGTGTGTGTGTGTGTGTGTGTGTGTTATAATACAACAACAAATTATACTTTTTAAAATGAAAAAATTACTTTTTTAAAATATTTGTGTGTGTGTGTGTTGGTGTGTGTAATAATGCTTCTATTAAGACAATTTTACCTCATAGATGGCACACTGGCAGACATAGACAAGAGTGACAAGTAATGCATGAAGACTGAAGAAGACATCATTAGCATCGACAGGAATGACCCCATTTGGATCTTTCTTCAAGAACTCCTCCTAAAGACGCACCATTTATCATCTCCATTAAAAATAAGCTATTACACATCTGGACAAAACCTAAAGACAGCTGTATACCACTTTAGTTCAGCTAGCACGAAATTAGTCCTCTAAATGTGTGATTTTTCTACAGACCTTTGTTAGTAAAAGAGAATGCTGCAAAAGACTGGACTAAATAACTGCAACCTGAAAGCTGTGAAGTGCACACACCTGTATATACGTCACCCAGAACAGGCCAATGTTGAACACACTGTAAGCGAAGAATCCGGTCAGGTTGAGAGCGAGGAAATCAAAACTGAGGCCTACCACACTGCATGAATGAAAACACGCAAGTTACTTATTAGCTTGTTTTATTCAGTCTAAATCCTGAAGCCTCAAAGGTCATCTCGTACCTTCGTCGTTTCCAGTTCTCGTACGCCTGCGGGTAGAACGACACAGACCAGGCCAGGAAGTAAATCCAGCCAATGATTTGGTTGATGATGAAAAGGACATTGCTTCTGACAATCAGGAATCTGATTCGGGTTTCAAAGCTGGAAAGACAGAAGCCCGTCTAGCGGTTATTTTCATTTCTTAACACACATCTGAAATAAAACGTCTACTAAAGTCACAACTAATCATCGAAACATTAACTGATTGTATTATCTATCTATCTTTTTCACCCACCAAAAAAGGAGTTTTATCCTACTTAGTATTAGAATATAATTTCTATTTAGTTCAATTTATGCCCACAGTATGAAAAAAAAACACTATGGGTGTCAATGAGGACCAGAAACTCATTGGTTATTAACATTCTTTAAAAAAACATCATCTTTTGTGTTCTCATGGAAACACATTAGAAAACTAGAACTATCCCTTTAAATGTAATGGCAATGTTTTTAACAATAACTAGTTCACCTATTACTCAGCACCAGTTTAAAATTAAGGAACTAAATAAATAGAACTGGTTTTGCAAGGTCCAGGTCTGGCTATAATGCATGCAAACATATTGCTTCATAAATGATGAGTCTGAGTCTAAACTGAAGAGTTTTTGAGAAACCAACAAGAACCTGTGAAAGAATGTTGCCTGCTGTTTTTTTTCCCCAATACTGTTTACTTGGTGACAGATTAAGAAAATGTAGCTTACAACACACTTTTTTATGTGAGTGTCATTGCTGGTAAGGTAAGCGGTCACCTGACCAACTCCTTTTGCCTGCACTTCCAAAGACACGGATGATTTTCCAGCTGGAACGACAACCTGTGCAAGAGGAGAGAGGACAAATATGCTTAATTTGACAGCCTTTTATAGGGTTTGTGTGTAAATGAGGTTATAAACGCCAATCTGTCTGAAAGTAACTGAAACATAATTCCTATCAAACGAAACCGTAATAACAACAGAATCTGCATCTATCCAACATCAAAATGTAATTATAATTAAGTCAGATGTTTGAAATAAGTGCACATACCTCATTAGGCAGCAGAATTATTGAGGAGACATTTGCTGATTCATACGTGATATTGAAATAAACAGTTACAGATGTGTTCAATGGTGGACTGTGAATGTAAACACAAAAAGTCACGTTCCCAAACGTACATTCAATGTGTGAACAGTCAAATCGTAGCACACAATCGTACCTCAGTGTAATGGTGATGTTTTCTGTAGACTGTTCCTGTAGATTCACTGTTGCGGGAGCTTTGATAGTCACTTCTGCATCTGTAAATATGATGATATTAACTTTCCCTTATTCTGCTCTTTGCAGTCTCTTCTTTTGGCATATTTAAGACATCATACATACCCGCACACCCCGTGTGCGCACAGGCAGACAGCGTTAGGAGAAACAGTAAGACAGCCTGTTTCATCTTGACATTATATTTATAATCCTACACGAGAGTAAGTGCCGTTCACTCAAGAGCTCTCATTAAAAGCAAACCGGAAGTACGTCCTCCTAGCACGGCGAGTACTGTTTTAAAGACAAAACTACAAATCAACTGTCAGTCGATGAGTGAGTCACTCAGCACACGTAAAGTAAAAAAAGAAAGAAAACTGATGATATCAGTCCGTTGTTCCGCATTACACATTTTGGATCACATGACACGTGTCAGCTGACTTCGCGCGACGCCAATCTCAGATATGTCTTAGATAACCATGCTTTAGCTGCTGCCTCTACTGTTTTGCGGTCTACTAGTGAGTTTGTGATGGTTAGGCATAGGATAAAACGAATAACGTATCACATGACATCATCAAGCTTGGAGAAACGCAAAAATAATGCCACCTCCTATGCAAAAATGATGCACGATAGGGTGATTCGTGGCGTCTTGTAAAACCATGAAGGTTTTTTTTTTGGCAAAATTATAATGAATTTGTGATTGCAGCAGGTTATGTCTGCTCGTAAGATAAAAAACATTGGCATTCAAATACAGAGAGCTTACCCAGATAGCACACGTACATCTGCAAGAAGTCTGTTAAAGATCTCTTGATCTGGAAAGCATCTGCTGTCTACAAACGTCTGGCAGACGTCTTTCAGATGTTAGTTTTACATACATTCTAAATCATAAACATCTTAAAGACATCTAATAGACGTCTGTTTGACATCTCAAAGGAGATGTATTGCAGATGAGCAAACAACCTAAATAATACTTCTTGCAGATGTCAAATAGACATCTCCTAGATGTAGGTGTGCTATCAGGGTAAATTATTTCAGATTATCTGCATTAAATGAGAAAAAAACTAGACTTTGAGATGTTTTCTGAAGGTTTCTGGTATAACGCAATAAAAAAAGTTTAAGCGGGTACACCCAACACAGTCTCATGAGCAATTCGTAGCCTACATATTCGTACGAGGTGCCAAATTTTTACCAATTCGTACGACCTCACTCGTACGATTTCAAGGTCAAAAAACACATTAGTTTTCTCCAAAATTTGATTTAGTTTTAACCCATTTCTAAATGATTCGTAAAGACTCGTGTGAAGCAGTTCGAAGAATCAGTCTGTGTAAACCCCGCCTTCCCGTGAGCCCTCACTGCTGTGATTGGTCAGATGGCACAGTCCTTTATGATTGGTCTACCGCTACAGTGTGTGTCGGAAAACGAAACGCCCATTGCCATAAAAAGTTGTTCGCGATGTAGAACGTGGGCAGACATTATGCAAATATGTTACTTTGTGACGTGTGGGCGTAACAGAAAAAGATTTAACATTAGGCGAATGTGAGCCGACTCTTTTTTTTTTTTTTTTTTTTGATAGACAATAACTTTATTTATCGGGCACTATCGGCGTCACAACTTTGTAGATAGTTTATGTTCACATACAGCTACATGACACACTGCATGAAAGATCATATTTGAAAAAAAATGATAGGGGCACATTAACAACATGAGCGCGTATGTTAGCGTGTGGTACAAACTATGTGCGTCTGTGAGAGAGAGAGAACGGGAGATATATTTATGCGCTTTCCTTTCCTACACAATAAAAAATAACTTTGAGGCAAAAACATAGAGATGACCTATCGTATTGTTTATTTGTTTGGCCAGTGTCCTTGTGGGTTTTGTTTCTTTTGCTGTTTTAGGCTGTAAGGATCTTCTTTGAAATAACTCAAATAATTTGGCAAAATGAAATTTACATGACTCTCCATGCGTATATATAATATATAATATTACACATTGCATTTTTATTAAATGTTAATAAAGGTCTAAATAGATGTGACAAAGCACACACTTTTATTCTGGATGCGATTAATTGTGATTAATCATTGCCTTGCCTAAATATAATATAAAATAAAGCAGGTCAGACCAACTTAATAAATGCCAATGTTAGATTAATCAGAATTAGCTTTTTAAGCCTACATTTGCGCAACCATGTTTAATAGTGCACCATAGATTTTCATGGTTGTTATTTTTGTCTCTGGTGCCCCAGCATGTCCCAGCCACTATTCCCACAGACTACTTCGATAAAAATAGGATCTCTTCATGTTCGGTTCTTGAGGTTAAGGTTTATGAAAACCCGTTTGTATATTATGAGCCAGAAACAACTTACATAAGGTTTTGTGGAGAATTTAGTGTCAGTCTGGGGACTGTTGACATTACCCGAAGTGACACTAAAAGTTTAGGTGCAGTTTATTTCTACATGTAACTTAGAAAATAATTTTTCCTTTGAAATGCTGTTATGTACATCCAAGTAATTTAGCTGAATTGTTGTCCTTTATACTGTAAATAATTTAACTTTGATATCCTTTGAAGCAATTTGATACTTTAATTAATGTGTATTCAGAATTACGAGTTTTAATTCATCCCACACTCTTTATTCCTTGAATAATATTATAACTACAGCTGTGTGTGTGTGTGTGTGTGTGTGTGTGTGTGTGTGTGTGTGTGTGTGTGTGTGTGTGTGTGCGGGTTTATATGGTTTATGAGGACAGTATAAAGCCTCTGCATTACTCAGCTCAAAGCAATGTTAAAAAGGGATGTTCACAGTTATTAAAGAGAGTGGAGTAAGATGTCAAGCTATCACGTAAATTATATACTCTAGGCCTCAGATGAAATCAAGACCATCTGCAACCTCATAACTTAGAAATATGTCTTTATTATAAATTGACGGATGGCACTTTTTGGTTTACAGTATAGTTTGTTCAAAGCTGTTCAATTCAAGAAAACATCAGCATAACGTTCATATGACAAAACGACAAAAACAAAAAGATGAACTGAACGAATTAGGACAACAGATCTCCATATGGGACTATTTAACATTCCAGCCATTGGTTTAGCTGGGAAACAAAATGTCGGTCCCCAAGGAGAAGTGAAGTGTCTCCTAATGTTCTTTGAAAGCAAACGTGATGTGTAGCAAAATCTGACCCTTGTTTTATGCCCTCAAGTGTCAAGGAGTGAAACTTTAAATGAAGCACTGCACTTTCTGCAGAATTCCATGTCTAAAGGTCACGTGACAGCCTGGAAATATCGAAGTAAACTTCACAGAAAGATAAGATTCTTGTTGTTTTTTTTTTTAAATTGGATTTCCCCTATATCTGCAGCAGAACTGTTTGCACGCCATTAATTGTTGTCAGTCTTACTGGCAAAGACCTGCAGAAGATCACTAGCTGTCACAAACCAAAGGCATTCATATGTCTGTCAAAAGACGGAGCCAAAATGCTGCAGTTTAGATCAGGTTAAGTTCAGGTCAAGGCCAAGACAATAAGGGGGTAACATCCATGGGAGAGAGGAGAAAGATTCAGTGACATAAACACACATGTAGCGCTGGACATTATTAAAAGTGTGATCAATTTAGGGGAACCTCATTGCACAATATTGCTTTTCTTATGTTTGCATTGGCCAACAAGCAATAAAAAAGACTTAAAACAGATGTTTGGGGGGGGGGATTTGGCAAAGATGTTGTATTGTGCAATACCAAGCAGGGGTTAGAAATGGGGGCTGTTAAAAAAAAAACTCAATACTCTAAGCTGTTCCTTCTCCCATGCTGAAACATCTCAAAAGCTGACCAAATATAGAGGTCTTGTCATTTGAGATATTAGAGATATGCCGTCAGAAATTCTGTTTAAGTTTGTTGTGCGGGAACTCTTAAGTCAACTGCGATTTGTCAAATTGACGGAATCCACTTTCACCGTAAAATCTTGTAACGCAACAAAAAGTAAAATCTAGGCTAAATGTAATGGGGGGCGTGGCAAGGTTTTTTTGCTATAAAAGTGGAAACAAGCGAAACAAGAGGAGGAGATAAGAGCAACTTCAGCCGTGAAGAAAAACCTTGTTCTTCTGCGAATCTCTGAGGTAGTGCACCCTACAGCCACTATTCAGCACTTTACAGCCACAGGTTTTTGGTTAGTGGATGCGCATAGTAAAAGACACTTCCCTAAATATTTCCCTGGCTTTTCTTGCAGCTTACATGGAAACACAGCCTTCAACCATGAAATTTCAAGTCCTGTTTTTCCTCCTGCTGCTGGCTTGCATGTATCCCAGCGTGGCACAAGGTAAGAACTTGATTTAATTGAGATGACTTAATAATGTGATATTAATGGTTTAGTTTATTGAAATATAACATTTTAAAATGTACATTTTTGCAACATTTCAGCTTATCTTTTTCTTGATCAAATCAAAATGATATTTAAATGATACATGAAGAAGCATGAAGTAGGCATAGATTTATACACTGGTTTGTAAAATCACCGTAAATAATTTGTACAAAAGTGCAGTTACCACATTTTATAGTGTAGCAAGATCAACAGAAAAATGATTTGATTATTGGGTTTATATGAAAATTCTATTATGGTCTTTCGACCTGCATATTTCTTGATTAATGCGTTCTATTGAACTTTTTCAGGATAAATAGAGCAAATGCCTAAACCTAATTGTGTTTTATTCCCAGGTTCCTATGAGAACTGCTGTCTGAAATACGCGACTACAAAGAGACCCATCAGGAGTCCCCGAGTCATCAGTTTCAGACTGCAAAAAATAGATGGAGGATGTAACATTCCTGCTGTTGTGTAAGTACGACATCATCATAATCGCTTTAAAAGCTGCAAGGCATTGCACCAGCAACACTCATGCAGCAATTAAAGAGTCACGGTCGTAGATTTATGGATGTCTAGTTCTCATTTGCTTTCTCTGTTTTCCAAACAGCTTGAAGTTGAAGATGAAGATACCAAAGTCAATCTGTGTTGATCCGAGAGAATCTTGGGTACAAGACTTGGTAAAGAAACTGAAAGAGAGAAAACCCGTCAGTGTGTAGTGTACAGGTTTCCGAGACCACGCCACCGCAGACCAAACTGTGTGTTAATGCAAAATACGTTTATGTCACCTACAAACTAAAGTAACAGTATATAGTTTATACCACTATCAATCCTGCTGATTCATATTTTCTACACCTATGAATTGCTATCTTCATGCAGAGGTTCATAATGAACTGTATTGTATGGTCTGCTTCTGTTCATTGTATTAGAACAATATGAATGTACGAACTGTGAATGTTTGCTCACTTTGCTTTTTAATGAATCTTTTTACACTTTATGTATGTGTATATATATATATATTATTTTTATGTTTTAATCAAATATAACCTGTGAACGTACCATGGCCTACTTCTAAGTGTGTGTGTGTGTGTGTGTGTGTGTGACTGAGTTGGTAAGAGGGCAGTACATACTTATACATTTAATGCATTTTTGTTTTATAATAAAGTTTTTTGTGTTAAACCCATTCAAACTATTATTCTAGCGTGCAATAACAATCGATAAATCAATTCCTTAAAAATTAAATACAAAATAATTATTTTTTTGAACAACAAAAGTGCTTAATTGAGCTTATGCATGAGATATAGCATTCTGATGAAAATTTGCCCTGTTGGTTCAGGGCCATAAAGCATGTGTTAGTTCTTGCTTAAGCTCTTTGCGTTTGATTTAGAGGATTCTTATCTCGTGTCTTTCAAATGCCAAAGTATCAGTGCAAGGTGTGACAGATGATGCCTAAACTTGCTGGGGTAAGATGAATTACTGAGTCGAGTTTCTATATTTCATGCCAAATAGCTGCGATTTAAATACTCTAGGTTTAAACCTGTCATCGCATCCATTTAATCCTGCTGTGCGGGCATAAACCTTATTTGTAAAAACATAATGCATGTCACTTAAGAATTTCACCTTTGTTCTATTACTGTGCTATTAAATTCCAATTCCACACGTGAGGAGACAATACAAGTCATCCAAAAATCATTTGGTCTTTTCAGGAAGAAATCATTAAAAATTATCTTCTAAAAAAATAACTCTTGTGAATAATAAGTGCATTTTACTGTGCACTTGTGTACTTCAAACCTTTTTTCATATAACATTAATGAAATATAAGTTCGCTGTTTGTAATGATGTCAATTGAAAAGTCGTACTTTGTAGCATGCCTACATTTTCAATCATGATGTTTTAGTATGTTTAGTATCTACCAAGTCATCGTAGAGTATATAACTGTGTTATTCATATTTTAAATGTACTAAATTGCTAAATCAATTCAGATCATTACAAATGTGTAGTTGGAAATATGTTTAAATGCATGACATATAATTTTCAGTATTACATTTCAGGTAGTTTTCAAAAACAACATAAAGGACACTTCTTAAACCCTGCTAAAGTGGGTCTCAAATTCAGCTAACTACATTGGATTTAAATTTATTAAATTTTTATTTAATTGCATTTGACATGAAATTACTACAAGTCTCTTAATACAGTTCACACTAATTCTTGTCAGTATTTACTCATTGCTTCAAAGTAGCTTTCTCAAACAGAAAATGTTAATTGAATTACTTCGTTCATACGGGTTCGAAATGACTAATTAATGACAGAATTTTCTTTTTTTTGCGTAAACTATCCCTTTAAAGCTGCACTTTTCCATGCATCACACACTGACTTGAAAAAAGTCTTCGATATTTTCTAAAAGCAAAAGCGTGCTTCCCCCTCTCTATTTAAACTGTTTTAAATTAAGTTTTTAGTTACTAATCCACATCTGTTTTTTGACATTTTTTGCATATCCCTCTGTGTTAACGTTGGCAATAAAGTTGATTTTGACTGGAAATGAAAAGAATAAAGAAACAAGACAAAGTCAAAGTGCATTGACTTAGTGTGTGGGTGCAGAAGTGGCTCTGCACTGTAATTTTGATACAGTTGTAACATAAAGAGAATGATAAATAGTGTTGTTGTTTTAGACTTGGATGACTTTATTTCTTCTGTGGAATACAAAAGAAAAAAAAATGTAGGGTGCAGATAACATTGTTCCTCCACTATCATTAAATATACATAAACACTGAGATATTTTCTCCATCAGCATCTTTGCAGGACAAAGAAAGTCATGTTTGGAAAAAAAGGCGGGTGCCAGAATTACAATTGTTTTTTTTACAATCTCTTTAGTCAAAAACGTTCTCAGCTGTGCTTCTCTCATTCGTTTGCACATGTGTAATTAATTGTCATTCTTGGTTCTTTATTAGACGCCCCATAATGCCAAATTTAAAAAAAGGCGTTAATCAGCCATCACTGAGCATGTCATGCTTTTTTGCCTTAAGATAAAATTATGAATATATATTTTTTTATTAGCCTCAGATGGCCTAATTCCACGGTGTTCACAGACTGGTTGTATACTTCGATCTGTTTCTCACACACAGTTATGGCTTTAGGAGACCATAAAAAAAAAATGTGTTCATCCATAGTGTAAAACAGAGTTGTGTGTACATGTTGTGGAACTTTAATGTCCTTTTTTTCCGGAGCTTTAGAGAACCTGGTCATCATAAACTTTCACTGTATAGAAAAATGCAGTTCAATTTAAAAATCTGATCCTTGCCTGTGGTCTGTGTGCTGTATATCCACTCATTTGCATTTAAAGAAACAGGCACAGAATTCAGAGTGTTTCCACTCAAAATAGGCATTTCCAAATGATATGTAACTTAAACGAGTTAATACATATCTCTCCCGTCTCCGTGTGTGTACTTAATCGCTCTAGCGTGCAAACAGGGATGAATTTAGAAAACACCAAACACTTCCATGTTTTCCCTATTTAAAGACGGTTACATGACAAGTTATACAAGTAAGTATGGTGACACAACACACACAAAAAAAAGATTATTATAATGAATGGCAGAAAAGCACACCACAGCACTTCCACCTCTGTGAAGTAACTGTCAGGAGGGGACTAGGAAGGAGGACCCATTCGCAGATAACAAAACAGACAGATACAAGAGGTAGTGAATTGCACAGGTGATAACATGAGGAACACAATACACAACATGACAAGGGAGGACCACTGGAACCATCTCAGGCAGCACATGACACCAACAGGAGAAGCCTGACCGGGTAGATCGCAAGAACAAGACAAGACTTGAAAGATACTTGAAGGCCAACAATACTGAAATTGACCGAATGCCAGACCAGGAGAACCAATGGCAGGGACCAGGACAGGAACTCTAGGAACAAAGACAAGGCAGGACAAGGCTCCACAGAAATAGAGATACAGAAAAAGCAGGTAGGGGAATAAAATAATAAAAGGAGAACTTAAAGAAATGAAAAGAAAGCAAATTCAAACTAAAAGCAAAAGGAGCAAGACAAAACATGGACCTACAAAGGACTAGACAGGACAAGGGCACAAGACTTACCAGACAGACACTCAGCCACAGACAGAAAGACAGTGAGAGGACTATGACAAAAACCAAGAGTGAACGACAAGAGAGTGTAAGACAAGACAAACCAGCAAAGGACAATAGGGCAAGGGGAACAATGAATAGGGAGGAATTGCACACGAGGAACAGCTGAAGACAATCAACTAAACAAGGACTCGACAAGGCTAACGAGAGGGTGTGGTAAAGAGGAAACAAGAAGGAGGGACTAGAGAAGCACATGGCTGACAAAAACAAAGCCATGCGCTGACAAGACACAAAACATAAAAGACACAGAGATCTTGACAGTAATATCATCACTCCTGGGTTGTATTGACGAAAGTGAGAGGCATAGGGGGAGTTTTCGGGACTGATGATATTACTGTGCCAAGGTTAAAGTGCTGCGAAGTGCACTTTAGCCGTCTTTAAACAGGAAAAACATGGCTTCTAAATTCATCCCTGTTTGGATCCCAAAGAATAAATGGAGCTAAGCTAAATGCTAACGCAATGGTAGTAGCAATTAAGTGCACTCACGAAGAGGGGAAAGATTTGTATCAACTCATCTGAGTTGAGAAAAGAACATAATAGAATATGGAAAAACAGTGACATTTTCCTTTAAAGTTGTTAAATTTGTAATGATATGACTCATACATGATCTAATTTGTTCTTAAATGAATCAGCTATTTGATAGAATCGGTTGAATGAAAGACTCACTCATTAACACAGTGACTTTCTGCAATTTACTTGTGGTATTCGTTTTATATATAGTAGATAGTATACATTTTATTAATTTTTTTATCATACATGTAAATATCAATAACTTTTTTTGTGTCTGTTAAATCTAGTGGTGGGCCGTTATCGGCGTTAACGTGCTGCGTTAACGCGAGTGTCTTATCGCGCAATAAAAAAATATCACAGTTAATCTATTCCCAAAGTTGGGTTGGGAGCTGGGTCTATTCTGTGCATGCTATGATGACTTTCACCTTGATATTTTAGCGTGGATGTATACCTAGCCGAATCGGACTAGCCCTATTCGGACGGGACTAGTTTTCTAAACTATGTGTGAGCTTAGATTCTTATCATCTGTCATCCGTGATTTTCATGTATCATTTCGGACGGGACTAACATCTCCTCTCACTGAGGTGAGAGGGTCTGTTTTTTTTACATCTGGGCGTCACCGAGATCACACGCTCTCTATGCGTGTATTGCTATAGTCATCAGATTGATTACAATTAGTATAATCACAAATACCGCGGTGAAGTTAAATGGCTAGCATAGCAAAACCATGTTAATGTGTGGTTACTATAGTTCAACTATTAGGATTTTTATTTGTAGTAAACATGTTTAATTTTGATAATTAAAACATATGTCAAGTTAAGTCAAGTCACTTTTATTTATATAGCCCTTTTAACAATACAGATTGTAGCAAAGCACTGAACATTATCAAACAGAA
>JAUMHQ010000066.1:17514199-17530819 GCA_032361165.1 Enteromius paludinosus
AATTAGATCAGCCGGAACCGGGAACACTCCCCTTAACACATGATGTACTCGTTACATCGTAAAAAGAATGGCATCTATGTTAATATTAGTCTGTCTCTCTCTCTTATTCTGCTCCTCAGTCTGTATCCAGATCAGATGGTGTACCAGCACAAAGAGTTGATCTTCATCGGAAACCAAAACACCTAGATAACCCCTGTCAGATCATCAGACCCAAATGCACACACACACACACACTATAAGTCCTTTACACAATCTGACATGTGCATAATATTGAAATTCACCTTTAGTTAAAGAATGAACACCCAGTTTGACCTGGGAGAAATTTCCAGTCCCAATTTCTCCTCTGAGATCATAGAAAGCAATCCTGCGGCCCAGCATGATGTCACTGATGACTTGCTCACTGTGGGACATGTCATACAGGACCCTCTCGAAAGCCGTCTGCTTGGCTCGTTGTTCAGGGGTCAGTGCCGGAGCCTTGCGTGTTTCTGCTTCCTTCTGGGCAGGTTGGGCCGCTGGTTCGTTCTTTCCTTTTTTCCCATGTCGCTTCGCCCAGACGTTTAATATTTTGGTACCTTGGATAGGACAAAGAGTCAAAATACTGAGATTAACAAATAGGTTGATTAAACGCAATTTCATGGGTCCTCTATGATAAGAGTTGTGTTTCGTACGACAATAGTTGAACTCCATATTTTTATATAAACTCCATATAGTTTATAAAGAATAAATAATGAGACAATTAATTACTGCAGCTAAAAGGAGGTTTTGCATGATATTAAAATTACTCTGGCACTGGCCTCGATGTTCAGTTTTCTAGACCATTAAAGGCAGACTTCCTACTTCAGTGTCATGATCCCTGTTGACCCCGTCTTTGAAAGATTAAGCTCCTGTAAACCTTTCGTTCAGCATGGAAGGTCAACGAGAGCAAGTGTCTGAGTCTGTGGAGACTAACCTTTTCCAAACAAATATCAGGGCCTAATGATTTTTATTTGTCATGCATTTTAAATATAAACCGTTACGCCATTTTCACTTCTTTACAAAACTGCAACTTTAATTTAGAAATAAAAAAAATTCTTCCTTTAATTAAAATATTATATTTAGGAGCTATTTTGTCCACTGTATAAATAATTTCTTAAGAGAAGTTCAATTAAACTTGATGTGTTCAGGTTGTTTTAGTAATTGTACTGAGTAACACTATCAGTTGCACAATGCCAATTCATCAACAGCTGTATCAAATTCAAAATACATCAGCAGCTGTATTTACAGTGTACTGTTGCCAGTAAATAACATCTAAATCAACCAGCTGCCAGTAATACAGTAATTTCTACCAACATTTTTAACAGTGTTGATATATTAACATTATATGTAGTTTTTTAATATATTTAAAATATAAATCTAAACCTAATTTTAAAAATCTAAAATGTTGTTACATTATATTTTACAGTGACGTTCTACACAAACACAGCTGCCATTATTTTAACCATATATTTAACATACATTATAAAATTGACCCCAAATGTAAGGCTTGCATGACACCAGCATATCGAAATTAGGCCTACACGTGGAACGGCCTTTCAGAATATCACAGTTGCCGCAGAGATGTTCTTGTCTAATCCTAATCCATGACTGCAATCCTTTCTATTTTGGTTCAAATGTCCAGTATGTCTGCACATGTCAAGATCAGGCTTGTAAGTCTGAATAGGAAAGTCTTTAAGACGGGTGGATTAGGAGCCTCTTTAAGACCATGCATCACAGGTTGCAGACTCGACACGCTTCTAAAAATACATATCCACAAAATATCCACTGAACTACTTTCTATATTAAAAACACCAATGCTGCAAGAAAAAAGCAAATAGTTGGGAACGCATAGGATTTTTGACACTGTTTTTTATCAACTACTTCTGATACAATGTTTTGCACAGAATTGACAAAAAAAAAAAAGTGCCACAGATTACCAAATTTCCTTAATGTGTCTATTGGAAACACGTCTGTCCTGTGAAACCAGTCATCATATATAACAAACAGCTGTTTAAGAGCAAACATCAAGTGTTGATATTAAAAATGTAAAACTTAACACTGAAGATCAAAGATAAAATGATGATATATTATGCATACTTAAATTAATATGCAGTCAATAGAGGATCACATTCATTAGTCTTTTAAAAAAGATTATATATCTTTAGAAAGATGTATTATTCATAATCTATGCAACCTGACACAATCACGGCACAAAAAAACAGGTCTAATATAACACAGCCCTACAAGATTTCTACAAGAATTTCAAAACTCTCCTTATACTCTATTCCATGAAGAAATATACATTACCTGGTAGCTGTGGATCCTTCATGCTGGTGTCTGTATGAATGGACACAACAACCTCTCTCTCTACAGTCTTCAATCCTCCTGTGATCACCGGCGCTCAATCCAATTAAATGGACGTAATAATATCCACTGTAACACCCCAATGAAGCTGCGTGCACACAGCCGGCTCGTGCAAAACAATACTATTCTAATGGGAACACCACAGCACTTGATACAAGGAAGACCTGTTCAGTTACACATGTAATGGCTATATTCTAGCAGTTTTAAACTAATATTTAAACTAGATGATTAAAACTGTTTTTAGGGGCAGGTTGTCACATTTCTGTTGGCCAAAACAATGTTTTTATTTTTTTGCATTTACCTTTTGTTTCATTAAATGATTTTGCTGATGTTTTACTGTTTAATTTTAGCTGAAAAGCCCATAATAAACTGAAAAAAAAAACAAGTCTAATAACCCATTTTTGTGCTGAAGTTCATGTTCTATCTTTTTACCTAGGCGGTTAAAATGTTTAACCCATGTAAAATGTTGTTCTCAATGTCATTTTTTTTGTCTACGTTGGTGGAAAAATGTGTATCAGGGCCTCAAGAATGCATAAAAAGCCGGTATTGATTCAGAAAAGTGGTTTGACATATAAAACGTATGTGTATCAGCAATTATTTTCATTTGCACTGAATTAATTGAGAAGTACTATAAATTATTCAACATTTAAATATAATTGAATAATCACGTGTAACTGTATTTGTATGATACTGCTATTATTATCTTAAGTAGCGTTACTGTATGTAAATGATATTGTATGTTTATGTGCTATGTTTCCGATTCTTAGGTTGCATTTTTAAAAAATCTGACAGAGGGCATTAGAAATTTAGCCACTATAGGCCTTATTTACAATAGTTTACATTAGAGATGGTGGTGAACCTGAGCCTGTAACTATAACGTTATTAAAATATATACATTTATATTTCGTTATTTGACCTATTTTTGTAAACTAATTTTGTTTTGTTTTTGTTATATTCCTTCCTATTTTATGATCTATTGCCTATGTTTGCGGACACTGCTGAAAATTGTGAATCTCTTTATCTGTCTCTAATAAGTACATAAATACATTTTAACAAAATAAATAAATAAACTGTCTTTATTTACTTAAACTTAGGTTATTCCAAGACTGTATACATTTCTTTCTTCTGAACACAAAAAAAGATAACCAAACAAGTTCCTGGTCCCAATTCATTTTCATATTCTTCATACTTTGGAAGTCAGTGGGACCCGACAACTGTTAAATGATGACAGAATTTTAAACCCTTTCATTTTATTTATTTATGTTTCAAAACATTCATTCCAATACATGTTATGGTCTTCATCTTTTCTTTTTGCATTTTACAACCAAGTCTACTATGCACAAACTTTAAAAATAAACTTGCCAGAAGAAACCTTCAATGGAATAATAAAAGAAAAGTCTCGCATTTATCAAACTAAAAAGTTACCACACCAAAAACAAAGAATACCACTATATTCATTGGCATCATGGCACTATGCGATGACAACAAAGCAATGAATTCTGGGGTATGGGATTAAGAATGTTCCCCCATATTAAATCTTTCATTTCTTCTATGTATCCATAATTTTAAGTAAGTTAGCCTAGATTAGATGCAGTGAAGTTTTTACAGAATGTACCGTTACTTCCTCTGTTGTCATCACTAATCAGTTTCTCTGAACTGAGGAAACATGTTATCTGTAATCAATTAAAAATCTACATTCCTTTAAGTGTTTCATTTAATAACAGCGCTGTTTAATGGACTTTACCTGACCTTTACTCAATGGAATGAGTTGACCCGCGAACATGACGTGGGGTTGTGACGTCTGTTCCGCCGTCCGCCTCTAGCTTGTGTTTACAGTCAGATTTGGCGGGAGAAGATTAGACGCTCCGCTTTCGGTTTAGAACGCTACTTTCTACTGCGAGCCGCGTGGGTCAATGGCGGCGACTGCGACTGCGGCTGCCGCGGAGTCGGAGTTGGAACGCAGCGGAGCTGAGGACGAGCCCCGTAGCGCCGAGCCGGAGGAGGACGCAGGGAACGGGCAAGTTGGGCCCACCGCGGCCGCGCAGCAGCACCGTCTCGCCAAGCTGCCGCTGTCCCGCATCAAAGCTCTGATGAAAGCCGACCCGGATGTGAGTCTGGCCAGTCAAGAGTCTGTGTTCATCATAGCTAAAGCCACGGTGAGATACACACACAAACACGTGCTGGATTCATCGCTCTCCCCTCCCCTCTTCTATCTCGCTGTCTATCAGGTCTATTCCTTCTCATTTTTATTGATGCCAGTTTTTGTTCTGCCTGTCTTTAAGTATTTATCTATCTGTCAAGTCAATCTCTCCACTCTCTCTCTAAGTTCTGCTTGTCTCTCTGTATGTCAGATACATCAATTCATTATTTCATATTTTTCTATAAATAATATGGATATATTACATTTTGTGTTCTACAAATGTTCTCGTGTGTGTATATAGATAGATTGAAAATGGAAATTAAAGGATTAGTTCACTTCCAGCTTCGATGGCGGCCAAAAGGTTGCAGGTCCAAATTGAGTTTCTGTCCCAGCTGAGGAGTAAGGGTCTTATCTAGTGAAGTGATCTGCCATTTTCTAATAACATTTTACATATTTATTAACCACAAACTGAAGAAAGAAAGACATGTTCCTCTTGGATGAAAGGGGGATGAGTACATTTCCAGAATAAACATTTCCTGATGGTGAACTCTGAAGCAAACAGGCCAAATATTACTCCATTAATTCTTCTTAGAAAACATTACTGATGGTTTGTTATTTGTACTTTTTATTGATGTAAATTTTTGCAATTTCAACAAAACTGTCTAGCCAAATTACACAATCTTAATGACAAACCAGCAATACAGAATCAATTACAGAAAGGTTTTGGTACCAATGGATGTACGAGTCTTTCTCTGTCATCGCACTTTTAGTTCTGTTTGCCTCTGTCATCTGTCTATCTGTGGCTTTGTTTGTCGGAGTTTCTGGTTGTAACATTTTTCGCTGTCTCTCAGGTCACAATTAAACACTGTCCCATGAGCAAAAATGTAATATGACTAAATATTAATAGCCAATCATTGCTTTATAAAGTGTGACTTTCTCATTAACGGACGGTTTTCTGTCCATTAAAATTCAGATAAAGTCAGGTATGTAAAGAATGGTACTAATTATTCTTCTGCCCACAGGAGCTTTTTGTTGAAATGATCGCCAAGGATGCTCTTGTATATGCACAACAGGGAAAGAGAAAAACTCTTCAACGCAAAGACTTGGGTATGTTCTGCAGTAAATTCTAAAACTGTAACTAAAAACATTAGTGGTATTGATGCTGTAATGATTAGTGCTTTTTTTCCTCATTTGACAGACAATGCTATTGAAGCAATAGATGAGTTTGCATTTTTGGAAGGTAAGGGAGTCCTACTTGAAGGTTATTTCCTGCTGGGGAATGCTTTGCGGATCATTCCGATTGCCTATATTTCTTTCCTCCCTTCAAACCTCGTTTTCCAAGAATTGTAAGCCTAAAACCAAACGATATTCTGCCATGGAGTCGGATTATATGTGACCACGAAGACCTTTGATTCTAGGAATTCAGAAATGAAGGCAGTTGGCAATAACACTGCTGTTTCAATAAAGATAGTCTGCTTTGTTGTTGAGAGTTGGTTTTTGTGGAAGGCCAGCAGTAGCCTGCACTGAAGCTATATGGTGAATTCAGGTTGATTGGAACATTTTTACCAAGTCATTTCAATGAAAGAAAAAAAATGTCCTGAATTCTCCATACTAACAAAGGTACTCTGGATGCAGTTCACAGTATGAATGCAATCTGTCCTAAGGTTCTTACATCTCGAGTTAAAATGGGATACAGTTAAAACTAGTAATTGATCCATGTGATTCTTTACGTTCATCTATTGCTTTCTTTGTCACTCTTGTTTAGGAACCTTGGACTGAGGGGAAAGGTGCATAAATATGAATGTAAAGACTGTCTACAAGTTCTGAAGTTGCATTTCAGATTTGAGAACTCTGAGGAAAAATGGCTGGAACATGTTATTTCTTTCATTGTGATGTTGTAATGCCTGAACCGTTTGATGAAATTGTATGGATGTCTAGGTTGTAAAGTGCCAATTGTATTTTTCAATCTTCTAGGATTCTTATAACAACGTTGAGTGCTTAAATAAAGTTCTTTTATCTTTTTCTAAGGCGTGTTGTGTTCGTTGTATATGAGTTTTGATTATTAGTGGCAAGTGTGGTCTGAAGATGATTCTGAATTATTTCGCCCACTAAGACCAGAAGAACCAACAATTGTTTTTATTTTTACACCCCATTTCATCTGGTTGATCATGTTCTTTTGATTGGAAATGAAAACATGTCGATTATGGCTTTTCTAAAAACAAGAAAAAGCATGCAAGCTTCGAAAACTATTTCACTGATAGCTATATATTTGTGATCTGTGATAAAATGTATTTTCTTACTGCTAAAACAATTAATTTAATAAGAATCACTTTTATGTCATTTTTGCACACTTCTGAAACCTAAAATGACCATCGGGAACCCTACTGTCTTGTATACTTGTGGACAGTCCAGTGAAAAACAATAAAAGCCCACAGCCATTATCTGTAAACCATAGTTGTGTAGAGTGAAATCTGGCCGAAGCTTTTGATTTTGGCAAGTGATTTGCTGTATACATTAGACGGTCAGTGAAAGGACCATAAGCAGTGTGCCGTCTGAGGCTACTCCATAATCAGACTGCCAGTCTACCTCAATATCCAGGATGAGGTGGGTATCACTGTTTACCTCTAAATATCCAGGACTTTGTCTTCAGGCATGGAGCTTAAAGACAAGATTTCCAATGCTAACTTATCCAACCATTTTTAGGAATCGCCAGGTCAGGAGGAACTGAGCAGAGCGCACACGATCATCGCAGCACAGCATGCGTCTTTCCTGAGATTTATCTAAAGCAAGTCCCCGGGGGAAAACAGTCTGCCGTGAATGGATCCTTCTGGTGGTCTCGCAGTGTGAGAGATGCTGTCGATCCAGCAGAAATAAAAACCAATATTTTTCGTTAGTTAAGTTGGCTTTCTGTCTTGATCCAGGACATAAAGTTAATTAATTTTAGATGAACACGAGCAAGTATGCGAGTCATTACATGAGACATTTTAAGACCGTGATGAAGAACGGAGAATTCTTTGCATAGTTGTTTTTGTGTAGATGGTCTAGCTTGTAATAAGCTTCAATGACAAGCTAACAGAAGGACGTTGTACTGCAAAGGGATCTTTGAGATCTTGCTTGCTATGGAGAGCTAAACGTTTATTAGTGTTCATTGCCATCGCTCAAGGTTACAAATTTGAATAAACCCCTTCACCTGAAGTATTAAATATATACATTGCGTGTTCATCATTGTTTGCTCTACATTAACACAGCAACTAGTAAGGCTTTTGAGAAAAGGGGGTTCATTTGTGTCCAATTGGTAATCCACAAAAAGACCAGGATGCATTCTTGCACTCTTTTTATTAGAGCTAGAACTTCATATTCACATTGAAAACTGGTAAAGCATTCAGAACAACTGCATAGCCATGTCTCTGCATTGTGTCTAGTTTAGCTTAAAGCAAAGACAATTCAATTTCATTGAATATATATATAAAATGACACTGTCTGCACAAAAAATAAAGTTATTGTCTGGATATGATTAAGCAAATACTTAGATATTTTGATTTGCATTATTATTGCCATGATTACATATGCGGTGGAGGGCAGTGTGTAGCTTTTCATTCTTAAACAAGCAAGTAAGGTGTACCCATGTACATATCCATGCAATGACTATGAACGATTGGTCACTGTAGAGTCCTGATGTTAACCCCTTTGAAAGTTTTTGAGATGTGCTAGAATTCACTTTTTACACTGCCTGTCTAAAAAAGTTGCACACTTATAATTTGTTAGACTGTCTTTAGCATTGATAACATTTTGCATTTGTTGATGCTTTGTTTTGACACAGTTATGTAACAGCACAGCACTTGTTTCCATCATTCATTTTTGGCCGAGATCTTGTATTTGACAATGTGAGAGTCACATCCCAAAGACCTTTCAATGGGGCTGAGGTCAGGCCTCTGTGGTGGACAATTCGTACAGGAAAAGGATTCCTCGTGCTTACTGAAGCACAATTTTCCAGTGAATCACATTGTCATCCTGGAATATGTACTGTACATGTGTACATCTTCTGACATGCTTGTTTACAAAATGAAAAACTACACACTGGTTAAAATGTTTTTGTTTTTTTTTTTAAATCTAAATTTACATCTTTCAATTCTAATACTTTTTCTCAGAACTGCATAATACATACTTTCATTTTATTTATTAGAATTGTAAAATTGTAAAATTGCAATTACGAGTTATAAAGTAATAATTAAGAGAAAAAGTTGCAATTATTTATTTTTATTTAGTGGCAGAAATGGCTTCTGTTGGTTTGATATATTCTGATTATATAAATGAACAAATTCGAGTTCTTGAAATTGAAATCATTTCTAGTTCCTGCAGTGCGAAGAGCGCAAGAAGTGGGTAGTACCACAATTAATTTGGGTACTACGAATTGCTTTCTTTAGTGTGAAAGGCCCTGTGGACAATATGTGCATTACATATGGGCCGATGATTATCGTGCATCCCTAATCTGAACATTATGAATCTATAACCTGGGATAATGCTGGTGTTTTCACTTAAACCAAATCATCTGAACCAACACTGGAGTTAGGTTTCTGGTTCAAGGGCAATAGTGCAAAGTTCAAAGCACTAGTTGTGTGTTGAATGCCTTACACACCCGCCTTGGACATGCAGATGGCACATTTTCAATCTAATGATCCCAGGTATGCCAAAACCATAAAGTCCCAACACAGTTTCTCCACATGACTCAAGAACTCAACACGAGGACAGGCTCTAAATGTCTGCACATGAGTATCCATATTGATTCCTGATGTTTAGTTCTTTCAAATGTTTTCAGACACACCATCCTGCGAGTCAGACCTCAGGACTTCAGCTCCAAGATTTTTGACTGCAATAAATCCTAAGTTTGCAAAAAGTTGCCCATTTTAATTTTCTCTCTTCAGCGTTCAACTTCAGACTCGTAAATCATTGTGGACTGCTGTTTTTAATCTCGTTTCTTTAAATATTAGAAGAATTCGGTTGTCTTAATTGAGAATTTACAACTGCAAAGCTCTCAAGGAGACAGAGATGACGGGCTCGAAATGACAGTGATTATGTTACGCACCAGCGCTTGCACAGCTCAACGTGTTAATTGAAGAGAGTTGTGCGATTCTCAACAGCGAGGGGAGATGCTACGACTGTGAAAACAGCACACGAAGGGGGGAGCGAGGGAGATTGTGGGTGTGTTAGCGCGTGAGAGAAAAAATAGGGGAAGGGAGGGAGAGAGGAGAGAAATAAAAACAGCACAAGAGGACAGCAGGCAGCACGGAGGAAAAAATCCCTCTGAGGTTCCACCATGTTCCTGCAGTCTGTCTCCATGCTCTTCCTCTCCGCCGTCCTCTTCGGCTGCCTGGAAGGTAAGGTGAAACTCTCCCGCGCATCTGATTGCGATATTGGAACGGGGCGGTTGGGACCAGATCTGGGCGGGAGGGAAAGAGGCATAATGCTATGATAGCCAGACCGGTTCAGGAGCTTTGGGTGCTGGAGTTTTCACGCATGTCTGAAGACATGAGGTGTGTTAAAGCATGATGGGAGGCACAGGAAGCTCCAAAAAGGAAGAATAGGAGTCCAAATTTGATTACGACACCATTTCCTCTGCAAACTGTTGAGCAAGCCAGCTGATGCACACAGTTTAAGGTACTTAAAGATGGGTTCCAGGTATGATTCGGTGTTGAATTCTGAATTTCTGTCTATGCCAGGGAAGGGTGTGCAAATGCAACGAGATGTTCAGTGCTGCATGCAGTACTCTCACGGCAAAGTCCGGACCAAAGACGTCCTGAGGTATGAGAGGCAGACGGAGGGGCCGGATTGCAGCATAAGAGCCATCATGCAAGTATTCCAGGCATCCTGGAGCAATCACAGACATGGAAAATATGCCCTATTAAAGCTCACAGGCATTGCCGTCTAAGCAGGTCAGATTTTTATTACTGAGAGCTGTAATTGTCAGGCAAGTAGAGCAAAAGAATGCACTCAGGCTGGGTGGACAATGCCCAAACTGTTTCTTCACTGAAGCCAATTTGGCCCGCGCTGACTTGAAGCGTA
The DNA here is from genome assembly GCA_032361165.1 of Enteromius paludinosus. Lineage (NCBI taxonomy): Eukaryota > Metazoa > Chordata > Actinopteri > Cypriniformes > Cyprinidae > Enteromius > Enteromius paludinosus. The sequence goes on from JAUMHQ010000066.1 coordinate 17,524,779, forward strand.
GCAGATTAAGAGATCTGGGATTTGCCGTATGTAAAGAGAGAGGTTTTGGAGGGAGCTCTCGAGATCCTGGCGCTCATGTTCTCACTTGTTTCAATCTTGACAGATTGTACACCAAAAAGGCGGTGAAGTGCGCTGATCCAAGGGACAGGAAGGTAAAGAGGTTACTACGGAAACTGAACCAGAGGCTGGCAGGCAAAGCCCGCAGGACCATGTGGCTACATCCACATATGAATCTCCCCGTCATGTCAGAGGTAAGATCTGCGTGGATTTAAAGAAGTAACCAGTGTCCAAATAAAACTCTCTTGAAGCGCCATTTTCTCTCTATTGACAGGTCGCCGTTGTTAACTCCCAAAAGATGAACAAGGTAAACAAGAATCCGCAGGATGCCATTTTAGTGTGACAGTTCTGGAAGAAAAACAAACTGATTTCTAGAGACATTGTAATAATCCCGGCAGACCTACTGTATGTTTCTGTATACAGACACATTTATAAAATTCATAAATCCTCATGAGATAAACACGTTCACTCATTCAAAAATAGAATGCAGATGCCGCTTTCATGTCTTTGTGTTCTTTTGTGAATATTGAAATAATCACACCGTTTTCTTTCCATTTAGACCAAGTGAATGTTGAAGGAGGACAAGTGATTCATCAAACCCCAGCCTTCTCGTGTGTCACTGTTTTCTTATATGTTCTTATAAGAAAATACATGTAGACTCATAGCATTCACTACCAAACAGTATGTTATCCAGATATATTGTGATATTTAGATGTCCTCTCAAATGACTGTTAATCTATATGCCAAAGTATTCTTCTCTGAGACTTGTTGTTTATAATCTCTGCAGCTATGTATAGTCTCTATAACTTATACAAGCTCTTCTATAGAGTCCAGTAAGCTGGTATGACTGTTCTCGATCAATTTATAGTGCAATTACAGATTACCTTGTGTATGTTAAAACACAACTAATTTTTATATATAAAAATAAATGAAAATCGCGAGTATGACCTTGTTTTTATTAAAACAAACTAGTAACTTTCCTCCAGGGTTTTGATCACATAAATAAATAATGAAGGGATCACCTACCGCTCTTTCAAAATTCCACTTCGTGAATGCGTGCGCGCACCCATGGTCACGTAATTTACCCGGAAACTACAAATTCTCATTTCTGATTGGCTGGTAGTTCTGAACTCGGCAGAGAGCTTAACATCGTATGCTTGCGCCTCGTCTATTAATTATATATGCAAGTTATCGTTATCTCTTACTTTTCAGCGTGAGAAATGTGAAATGCGTGTGCCTCACGATGAATGCGTGAGACTTCAGAGCCCTGATTAATAAACACACTGATTTGTAGTGCAAACCGTTTTACTGTACGATGTTATTCTCCGCGTCTAATGACCGAGAAGTCTCCCCCGTAGCCTCACCCTTACTTCCCTGTTGAAGGAAAAGGTGGTTAGGAGGATGCGCGATAGTAAGATATAAACAGACTGTTTGCTGCATCAACTATTTCCAATGAAAAGTAGCTAAATGTTCCCAGATGACGTCACGCACTAATTTGCGTATAAGTGACGTCATCACGTAGTATCTGACAGGCGTAAGCCCGTCATGTCTCTACTCTCTGAGGCGCCGTGTATTATATTTTATTAAAACATTACATCCAGATGCACAATAAATAGGTTATTATTAACACTTTACTTTGCGTGATGACATCATTGCGTAATCGTAACTCAAAACTACATAATTCAAGTTTTCTCAAATTGACTGGCCATCTCAGCAAAAACATTATTTGAAATATGTCCATTTAGATTGGTATGAAAAATATAGTCGACTATTTGTAATACAAACACTTTTTGATAAGAATTTCTTATTTTTAAATATAACACTGATAATGAACGGTTACGTTCTTTTAAACAATCACCGCTTGTGTACTTGTGAAATGAACACATCTGTGAAAGTGACAACAATTATCGCACTATTGGAATTTATTGCTACTGTACCTAAATTACCAACAATTACACATGTTCACCAATATCAGTAAATTAGCGGTTATGAAAACAATTTGAGCTAGCAATTTAACTTGTGATACGTGTGTGTTGAAAATTGCTAAAAGTAGCCAAATGAATGTTAAAAACTGCTGAATTTGTTGCTAGGTGTTTAAAAAAAAGTAGTATGAGAAGTTTCTAAATCTAGCAACAAAATTGCTAAGTTGGCGACACTGTGCTGCATAGCCAGCGTTCGTCCAATCAGCAACACTGACCACGAATATGCAAATAAGAGCAGTATTAATACCCGGGATTAATAGTTATCCTCGGGTAAATTGCGAGCAGTGTGATATCCCGTTACCAGGGGTTTAGAACGACCCATTATTAATTATTTCACGTGTGATAATGCGTAGGATTAGCTATTTGGACCACTTTTACTGCAGATTAGCTTAATGACATGACTTCTTAGATGAATTCTTTTTTTACAACATTAGCGTCTTAAAATATTGACTTTTATTCGAATTAAAAATATTGAAAAATATTTCTATAAATAATATGCTTCCAGCATCTCTGCCTTGTGTCAAAAATATTGTTCTGTAATAAATAAATCGCTATTATTTTTCCTATAACAGAGTTTCCTATTTCGTTACCCAGTGCAAGTAAACAATACTGATCAGGGTCGGATTTAGTGAATTTGGGGCCTCAGGTAAATATAGGAATGGGGCCCTGTATTTGCACACATTTACTGTTAGTTGCTGCAGCACAATGGTGACACATAGTTATTTTTCATGTACATATTATTATGGGATTCTTTCATTAACATTAACATTTATTCTTTCATGTTGCAGACCACGAAGTAGCAATTGATTTACAGTTGAGAAGCAAGAACAGAAGTATAAAATTATTATTACTTATTATATATAATGACACAACCCTGTTTAGGCTACATTTTCATGCACATACTGTATTTTGATGCAGCTAAATTCCCAATAAATTTGTTTTCATTGATATTGTTTCTTTTGTCATGAAACGAGATGAATAAGAAATAGTGACCGAATAGAGACTACATAACCAGCTCTACCTTCCAAGATGTTATTCTGCACAAAAATCAAACAGGCTACACATAAGATAAAGACAATAGCTGTGCTTGTATGTAAAATTAGGCCCCGTTTAACAGTAGTGCTTATTAAAACGATCCTCCTTTACACTAACCCCGGAGTTTTCCAACTAAAACCTTTCAAAAGTGTCCGTTTTCGAGGGTAGACAACGTCAGATTAGTGTAAACGAGTGTAAACGTTCCGTGCAGCTCGTGTATGAAAAGCATTTTGGGGGCACCTTGGCTTTCGGTGGCTCAAGGCAGTCGCCTACCTTTGCCTAATGGGTAAGTCTGCCCCTGATACTGATAGCTACTACTGTAAGCTCATTTTCGTTAAAAGAAAGAGAAATTAAAAAAGCAAGCCAAATGTCAGATTCTTTCCATTTCATGCAAGTGACAGACTTTCATCTTGAATGCAATGGCATTCAACATTGTCAGCTCTTGCTTTCCCAGGGAATCAAACCCGTGACACTATTTGAGGTACAGGAAAGATATTACAGAAAAGTTCCTGTGACAAATTTTCCAATTACCAAAAGACTGATGAATGATATGCGTGTCCTATCAATCCAGAGATATACGCATTCAGGTAAAAATTCCTGAAATCATTACACGCCACTAGAGGATGCTGTTTTGTTGATATGCTGTTGTTCGGTAACATGGGATTCGGGATTGTTTTCAACAAGAGAACACTGTAAACAGAGTCATTTTATTCCTGAGACATTTATTCATCTTAACGCCTTCCAGAATTCCAAATACCAAATCATTAAAGTCAAATATATGCCCACACTAGACCATGAACTCAAAAGGGCAGTACAGTACTTAATGGTACCATATAAATACTTAAATATTAAACATTACACTATTTCGACATAGTTTGCATTTGAAAGCAATCTCTATTAAAAGTATATACTGTGTAGATCCAAACTTAAAAAAGCGAGGATTGTGAAGTGAATCTATTATCCCAATACTGATATGGTATCTTTGGAGACTGTGGTAAGTTCAAGTATTTTACACAGATACAGGTGCAATCTGAAGATATTTATAAAGCTGTCAAACATGATGTCAAAAAGTACTTAAAACATCAAGCAAAGCACAACACAACTGGCTGGAGCACCAGAACACGCTAGAATAATCAGTCAAAAATCTTATTTTCATAAACCACTCTTTACCAAAATTCAAAACAAGAATCAATCCAAATGCTAATGCTAATGCTAATAAAAGGCTTTCTTAAAGGAACAGCTTACCCAAAAATGACAATTTACCAAATTTACCGTAATTTACCAAACAATTGATGTCATTGACTTCCATAGTATTATTCTCTATACTGTGGAAGTCAATGGCTAGTGCTGATTTCTGGGTTCAAATGATCTTCTTTTGTGTTCAACAGAAGACAGAAACTTTGAACAACTGGAGGGTGATTTAAATGATGACAGAATTTTCATTTTTGGATGAACTGTCCCTGTAAGGGTACTTCACAGTCCATCATGTAACAGTAAGGCAGAAGCTCATTCAACAAATATTACATAATTGATTACAGTATCATTAAACATCTACAAAATTAACATTATTGTTAACCTAGCTACCAAAACCACAATAAGAACATCAAAGTAATTCAAAAAATTGTCTCTACATGTATCATCTGTGAGTTTGTGTGTATGAGGTATGCAGGTTTAATGACATCAACCAACTCTAAAACAATATTTATACTTGAAACAGTTTACAAAGATCTTGATGTTTTTAACAGTCTCGAATCGGCATTCTAAAACTAGCATAGTGTTGTTTTAATTGGGTGCTACTGTGCCTTGGATGCGATTTGTTTCTGATGGAGAAAACCACAAATCCACCCCGATCTAACAGCAGACACATATTTTACAGGGTGGCTAATTCAAACTAATTTGTATAAGTATAAGGCTGTCATCACTTCCATTCTCAACATGTCTTTAGTGAACATGTTCAAGTTTTCAGGAGAAAAAAAAAAAGTTTAATGTAACAGTGCTTTTAGTGTGAAAAAGTGTGCCTCGCATGTTCGGAAAAGTGAAGCCGAAATATTTTGATCGCCATCTGGTGGCAGGCTCTGGGACATTAGCCAAACTTAAAATCAAATTACACTCCAAATAATTTCCATCAATTTAGTTAGTTCTTATCATGCTGATATAGACCAGTTTGGAGTAGATGTCACAGTTATGTATATTGTGGTATATTGTATATCAGGTATACCGTGGTGGCAGAAAAGCTCTCGTAAAGTGGAAGGAAATGGGGAAAATCTCTGGGGAAAAAAATATTGTTGTGCCTTTGGATGTCAGAAAGCAAATACTGTCATCGTCAAACACTAAAGAAACGTTTAAATGGGCAGACTTTAGATGAAACCTGGTGTGGTTACCCTAAATTTGATTTAGACAGTGGGTCTAAATAATAATCACATATAATCACGGTTAAAGCATGAAGTTCTAAAGATATAATGCAAGCTTAAATCTTTAGAACTGGATTTAAGTTTGTACATTTTCAGAAAAAAAGCCAGAACTCATGACTTTATCCGAATTGTGCGATATAAATCTCAGAATTGCAAGAGTAAAGAATTTTGGAATATAAACCTAAATATACCTATTAAATTCTATTAATCCATGGCTTCAATAGACCGCTACTGGAAAATCCATCCACAAAAACAGTCACTGTTTGTAAACACAGAATTGGTCTGTAATATGTTCAAGTGTATATTTTTTAAAGGTGCCATCGAATGCATTGAGGGAATATTTTTAATTGTTCTCTGATATGTACATAGAGGGTATGTAGCTTAGGTAAGGGTAAAAAATGCCCAGAAACGGTTTTACAGGTCCAATGAAAATGAAACCGTCTGTTTTTGCCTTATTTGGAAGGTTCATGAATAGTAATAGGTCTGCTCTGATTGGCTGTTTCTCAGCGTTGCTCATTTCAGTAGCACAAACAGATTTCTACTGTCCAGCGTGAAC